>ML996716.1:0-25318 GCA_010356995.1 Trichodelitschia bisporula | reverse complement strand
CACATTGTCTGCAAGTTGCGCTGCGATGCTTGTCACGAACTTGCCGGCATGCCGGACATCTGCGCCACTTCGCGAGAAGAAGAAGCTGGCTCCAAGTCTTCCCTTCTCAAAACATTCAGTGGCCAAAGTTTGAGCCACGGTGGACTTGCCGGTGCCAGCTAAACCACTCAACCAGAAAATATTTGGTGAGTTCTCCCCGTAAGCCCAGGCGTAGATTTCTTTGAGAAGTTCGACCCGGGTACCAGTGAGGCAAGGCGCTTTTTTCCGCTCGTATGGGTTGGATGGTGTGTCTGCGGCCCTGGGCAAGTTTAGGAGCATTGCCGGCGCAGGTGGTGGTGGATCTTCTGGTATCTCGACTTTGGCCGGCGGAAGCAACAACAAAAGCTCTTTGGCGTACGCTGCCGCCGTCCCCGCCGCGAATGGCTGCCAGCTCTTGTTCTTGTGAGAGTCCGAGTAGTCGCAGATTCCCCGCACAGGCAGGCATGGAAAACTGTTCATCACCCCGGCGGCTTCCATTTCGAAGCACAGGACGCCTCCGAGTTTCGTGCTGACTTTGTCGCGTTCCTTGGCATCGCGCATGACTTGATTCCCCGAAGCGATCGTACCGTAGTGAACCATGACATGTTCGCCACGTGTCTGGCGCCGCACGCTATGTTCTTCCTTACAATTGTTGCAGTTTTCCTCCCCCTCCTCATGGTTGTACACAGCGTTGTATAGGACATCGGGCCCAGCCTTGTCGCGAGCGAAAAGGGGCTGGTTGCTGAGCTTTGCAAGATGATCTAGGAAACCAACTCTTCCTTTCAGATGGCCAGCCTTCAGACTCGCCAGCGCGCTCTGCAAGGCTTCTGGGGGTGCGTTCAAGTATCCAGTTCGTTCAACTCTGCCCGGCCTGGTCTTGCCCAAGTCGTACTGAATCACTCCGCCACAATCCTTGGACGGTTCGCAAACGACAACGTCCCCAAGCCGGATGTCGACTTTTGGGCTTGGCACACCGCCTCCGATGCCGACCATGACGCCGAGCTGAACCGAAGTGAAGGTAGACTTCATACGAGCAACAGCCGAGGCGGCCGAGTTTGTGCCCGTCCGCGCCAAGACCATGATCACCGTATTGCGTTCGCCAACGCGGCCGAGCGTGTAGCTATTAGGATCGCACGCGTCCTGGGGAAGAGGTTGGTGCACTTCATCGAGCATCTCCTGGGCTGCTGCAAGTTCAATCGGGAGCGCGCAAATCCACCCTATTGTGTAGTCTTCGTGACGAAGTTGGCGGGTTGGCTTTCTGTTGGTGGCTCTATGGAGGGCAAGTGGTAAGGTTGAAGTCTGGCTGACATTGCTCGCGGGGGCAGGTGCGATGGTCTCACCAGCAACAGGTGAGGAGGGTCGTGAAAGACTGGAAGAGGCATGGAAGCGGCCCCGTGTCCGGATCCACTTTGCAGGTGGCATTTTGGAAATAATGATGCTAGTCAAGAAATTGCGGACTTGTGAAAATGCAGGAGTGGAACTGGAGGTTAAAGGCGAGGCTTTGGGGCTTCGAGCTGAGCTCAACTGCGGGGCAGAATGCCAAGAATGAGGCTGTGAGCTGTCGGGCGTGGAGAGGAGGACGAGATTGAAGGAGACACAGCCACATGCTACGGGGCATCAAGTTCTCCTACCAACTGATCAGTTCATAGACGAAGACTTCGTTGGAGGACATACCCGGTTGTTCATCTATGTTGCACCGCCCACGCTGCTTGCGTCGTCTATGCCCGCATCGTAGGTGCTGTACGGGATATCGAGACTGACCAGGGCTCGAGCATAAACAGGCTCAGGAGGATGCCGGAGTGGCGGTCATGGTTTTGGGTGGGAGTTTGGCAGCGCAGTGAGGGACAGATGGAGCATACAGACTGTTCTGATAGAGGAGATATGTTGAATTTGTGGCGGCAACCTGGGGTGGCTGGAGCGGAGCCAGGAGGTAGGGGTCGTCTCCTGGCGAGGTATATAGTCAGCTCACTTCCCACTGTTAGTCAATTAAGCAACTCAGTCATGTTCACACTTCATTTTAACAAGATACGTAGTTGATTCTGTGGAAGAGGTGGCCGGATAATGTGTAAGATGGGTGTTAGCAAGCGTCCTGGTGCTGGATTAAAGGCTCGATTGGAGTTGAGCAGACGACATCATATCAGTCATATTGTATCGTGTCTTCAGCGCGGGACTCGAGAAACATACAGTATTGTGGAACAATTGAGCCCGCGGGAGCGTGCGGCCATTCCAACTACGAAGGAAAGGCCTCATCCCCATCGAGGAGAAACGATTGTCCATCCACAACTCCACAGCTTGTCGTCAACAGACCAACATTGGCAAAAGGTTGAAGTGATAGACGGCGCCTAGCTCCCCTCGAACTAGCCTAGCGGCTCCTCCCGTCTATCAAGCGGACCCATGTGGCCCGTATCTATCGCATTCCCGGCCTCGCAAGTACCCCATTCCACCACCTCTTCGTTTGCGGTGTTAAAAGGGGATGTATGATCAATGGAAACATCACAGCATCATAAGTTGGACCAAAGGTCTGTCCATGAACAAGTTGCTTAATTGTCAAAGAGGTGGGGACCCCGAGTATACTTATACCCGAGCCCTGTGGCTGAACTGGGTGAGGCTGAACACAGCCACCGCATTCCAACAGCGACAACCAAGGAGCGATCGCCCTGGCCAAGAACCCGCAGTTTCACCCGAGAACAAAGCACATAGGCATTCAGCACCACTACGTCAGGGAGAAGCAGGCATCCGGAGAGATTGACCTCCAGAGAAGCGGGTTGCTGATGGCCTTACAAAAGCCTTGCCAAAGGATCGCTTCGAACAGTTCAGGGAGGCATTGGGTCTTGAATGGGCTCGCACCAGGTGAGGGGGAGAAGGGAACCATGAGGATCAATCTATCTGCCGCCCCTCCTTGTGCAAGTCCAGGCACTCTTTCCCTCACAGAGGGTTTTAACGAGGCCTGGCCGTCTGTCCATATGGGAGCTTCGTGTCTTTGTGAGCGTACCCCTCGCCTTTTCACTGGGTTTCGTCTGAGGGGGAGTGTTGGAAAGCGGTGGCTGTGTTCAGCCTTACCCAGGTTCAGCCACAGGGCTCGGGTATAAGTAGACTCGGGATCCCCACCTCTTTGACAATTAAGCAACTTGTTCATGGACAGACCTTCGGTCCAACTTGTGATGCAGTGACGTTTCTGTTGATCACGCATCACCCTTTCAACAGTTTCCATTGACCACACACCCCCTTTTAACAGATCGTGCCAGCACCCGATGACTTCCAGGCCCCTCAGAGCCTCAAGACCTGGTACGCCAAAGCGATCGGTTGCCTCATGTACGCCATGCTTGGTACTAGACCCGACATCGCATACGCTGTCTCCATCTGCAGTCGCTTCCTCGCGAACCCCGGACCCCAGCACGAAACGGCGGTCAAGAGGATCGTTCGCTACCTTCGGGGCACCATGGAGGTGGAACTTGTGTACCGCGGATCGCTGGAGGCTCTGGCTGGTTACACCGACTCTGACTGGGCTGGGGATTCATCCACGAGGCGATCAACGGCCAGATACATCTTCAACCTCGGCAGTGGAGCAGTAAGCTGATCATCGAAGCGCCAGAGTGTTGTTGCGTTGTCATCATGCGAAGCGGAATACATGGGGCAGATGTTGGCGGAAGTGCTCAAAGAATTGTGTGAGAAAAGATTGATTGCCCAGCTTGTTGCCTTCTCTAGTTTACAGAATGAACAGTATATATCCGTGATGGGTCTCCAGGATGTTCCTGAACTTCATCGGACTTCCGGCGTCGTCCATCGGACTTCCGGCGTCGTCCATCTTGGCCACTTCGGTGTTCGCCGTGCCAAGCCTGCCTTTCTGGGTAACACGACATCGGGTATGCCGACAGGATGGCCATATCGGCAAAGCTTAGGACAGGCTTCGGCTGCCGTTCTCTACTGAGTCCATGCTGAGAGGCTAGATCCAAAGAGATGAACTATACAAAATTAATTTCGAGTTTATCAAGATGAGTCTCTTACTGAATTGACACGCCTCCTGTCCTCAAGGCTCCACACTCGGTGATGCGGTATTTGTCTTCGAGCGGCGTGCCACCGGTCATAGTAGACGTTAATAGTTATCTCTTTTCGGATTCCCTTTCGCGTGTCCAAAGTCCATTTCAGGAACAACATAATGTTGGATTGAAGAAGCTGAGAACAGATGAAACAAAGGTTTCTGTTGATTGACGTAGACTGAACTGTCGAGTGTACCATGTGGGCAACTCGTACTATATAGGAAGTATGAAACGGGAGTGGCGTCGCGTCAAAGATACGATGAAACAAGACAACGGAGGTAAGCAATCCCGAGCGCTAACGGATACCGGCTACAAAGATACCGAGCGCGAAGTGATACAGGAACTTACAATATCAGAAGGCTGTAACAAATGGGAATCCGTCTAACACATAACCAGCTCAGGGTCAGCCTCCGCCATACACTTTCAGGGTCACTGAAAAGTGCATCTCCATTAGGAATATCGGAGGTTCGTGCAGCTTCACAGAACTCTTTCCATTGATGGTGGGTTCGGCTCAGGTTGTGTTTTGACGATTTTGAGTATCTTGCCTCCACTCGGCGGCTTTTCCGCCTAGAGAGAAGGTGAGCGAAGTTTTGCGTCGACATTTAGATCGAGGGCAGAAGGTTGACTTCTGAACCTGCAGTGGTCTTCGGGGATATTTAAGTCAGAGCATTAACTAGTTTACCTCCTAGCCCTCCTAAGGACCATCTAACAACGCCCCTACCGAAGGCATCTAAGGACGCCTTATTCGTCGTCCTGGAAATTTGAGAAGTTGAAAAGAAGAATCGACAATTCCCTTACGTAGTCGCGCGCTTAATAATGGCAACTTTAATTGGACGATATTCGCCAAGCCTAATGACAAAGGATATATGACGGCAGTGCAAATTCAGAGTTTTACCAAATTGGGACGCGACCATAGATACATTCTCCGACCTATGGCCGTATGTGCTGGTTGATTGCAGTAAAATTGATATACTGGTAACATTATTTAATGTACCCGTCGTTCACTCCTCCGCCTCACCCCTATCGACTCAACGGCCCCGACGGCATATCCCACCCCACACCCGGACGCGCACAAATTTGGCCGGGCCTGCCCATTGTCCCTGGGGGCTCGGGGAAAGATACTTTGGCGAGGGGTGGGACGGACATGGCCGGCGGGATTCGCGCCGTGGAAGACGATGGCGGTGGTCCATATCAGGAGTAGGGAGAGCGGGTGCTGTCTGGGAGGCACGGCGCAGCTCGGAGGACGCAAAATGGTGCCGGGAAGGTGAAAAGGGGTTGAAATGTGTGGGCGTCGGTGGGGGCGTCGCGTACGTGAGAAGTGAGGTCCGTAAAATGGCCGGGGATGGAGACTGGCGGGAGTTGAAAGCCTGTGGGGTGGTGGCATGAGCAGTGTAAGCGTGTTTTGCGCTGGATCAGTCAGCCTGTCGGCCGGTCGTGATGAAGACGACGGCTTGCGGAGGTCCGTGGTAAGATTTTGGGAACGGGGAGGGAGCCCCTGAAAGGGTGCGAGCAGCTTTGAAATCGAATTCAACTATGCCGCTT
Organism: Trichodelitschia bisporula; assembly: GCA_010356995.1. Lineage (NCBI taxonomy): Eukaryota > Fungi > Ascomycota > Dothideomycetes > Phaeotrichales > Phaeotrichaceae > Trichodelitschia > Trichodelitschia bisporula. The sequence goes on along the minus strand of ML996716.1, from coordinate 19,721 downwards.
CAAAGGTTTGTATTCTTCTCTGCGCTGTCTCTTCATCATTAAGATCGAAAGTGGCATACAGAATTTGGAAAGCTTGATACACGACTTCATAGCAAGAAAAACGGCCGCCTCACACGCGAATGAAGCAACAAATCCTCCTACACCAGCAAAATTTTGCTGACCTTGCCATTGTCTCCCAAGATGCCCCCATCCATTGCACCGTGGAGATAACATTCTGAAATAAAATGATAGCACGGTCGGACATCTCCGTCATCATGGGGGAGGTCGTCCGGACAAGCCGGGTCCTTGACAGGCCGGAGAATGAAGGGTACTCTTCCACCAGCTAGGATCCAAATTTGATCTCCGACCTCAATGTTGGAACCACCCTTTCCGTATCTGACTGATTGAGAATCGGCTTGCGTTTCTAAGGCCGAGATCGCTGACCCATCGGTCTTGGTTGCTTGCGCGACGAAGAACCGCTGCCGGTACATAGAGACATACACAGATTCATGGGAGTCATTCTGCGTAGCCATATACCCTACCCCGTGTGACACCAGGCTACTGGGCCGCTTCCCGACGCGAAAGTGCTGATGTATTAATGAGTTGTACTGAGCCATATCCCTCTCATCATCAAGCGTCGCATCGAGGGCTGTGTTTCGCTGGAGAACACATAATCAGCAATTACTGTGCGCCAAAAGTCGGATTGCAAGCGTCAGTCTGCGATGGTCTTGCTCGCAAGCGGCGATATGCCTGCGATTCGGTGCCAATTTTCGAAGAGCTCCGCAAACTCTTTCCAGCTGTTGTCTTGGTCGGCATCACCGAGTTGGGTCACGGCGCCCACACAAAAGCCATTCATCCCGAGCACTCTGGAATGGACGTCATAAAGCCGGGCTCCCGGAAACGCATCTTGTAACTGGCTGTCCAGGTCTGCCGAGGCGTTGTAAAGCCTGTAAGACATTTCCCTATATGTACCGTCTTTCGAATCATCCAAACTTTGTGGTTGAGAGGGATCCTTGACCCAAGATGGCATGTCGTGCTTTTGCGAATGAAAAGCCACTTCCGGTCAAGTAAGATAAATCTCTCGGCATCTGGCGTATGATTTCTTGCATTGCTAGGCGATATACCACCCCCGCGTTCTGATGGTAGTTTGTGGGGATACTGCGTTGGGGGGTTTTTGCCAGATCGAGGACCCTGAATACTTTGTCACGTTCGTCCTGGCACTGCCTGTAGGCCCATCTACGTAGCAATTCGCTGAGTGGCATTTCGCGGACGAGACTATGGTAAAAGACGAGTGAGTCGGGTTCCAAAGTGGTACCAAAAGGAGGCCGAGAATACGCCCCGGAACAGCAGTCCTGGCAATGTTCGCTGAAAATTCACTAGGCAGCCCTGAGGTCTTGCAAGGCCATGGAGAGATGGCCACAAAAGAGTATCACCTGGTTCGGCAGCTCGGCTTCTTGTACGCACCAAGTCCTTTTCCACCACGGCCGCGTCAAGATGTCTCGGGTTCTTGACCATAGCACATAGAAGGCGCTCGTCTCAGGCAATACGATTCTCCAGCCCCGCAGAGTCCATGCAGCTCTGAATCCAGGAAGCTCGTGATAATGTTTGTTGGCGAGGAAGTGTTTGAAGAAGATGAAGGGGTCGTCGTCATCTCTTTCGGCGATTGCGTTACGCCGCGACAGGCCTGAGTTTTCGTCCGGTGCCATTCTGGCGCGCAGTTTGCTCTTCAACTTCGACCATGTCGACTCTGACTCTGGCTTTATCGCAAGGTCTCGGTTGGGAGGGCTGAGCCAAGCAAGACAGCGTTCGCAGCCCTCGAAGATCTCGGCCATCATGGACACCTGGTGGCCCTGTTCGTACATGTCTTTCTGGCTGATACAGATGGTATCAACCCACAAGGGCGCTGTTCTATTTCGTAACGAAAGTACTGCAGGAATTGCTCGCAGTTCTCTGTGACGTCGAACGCGACACCGTTGAGCAGTATCTTCTTTGTGTGATCCTGATTCCCCCACGTATACGAGACGGCTTCGTATTGCGGCTTGTCATGTGGTGATACCGTTCGCAGGGTGCAGTGGATTTCCTCTCCGATTTTCCCAGGGTAAACATCGACCACTCTGAAATGATCGGTTCCCTTCAGGGAATTATAAGGAGAGCTCATTCTTAAAGAAGACTTGATGGAACCTGATCTGCGGTGATGTGAGTTGCTGATCACTGCTCCGCTCAACTGCCGTGTGGAAGAAATCAAAAGTGAATACTTTGTCCAGAAGAAGCCCAAAAACGCGGGAGGCGAATGAGTGCAAAATGTGGTTCGAGGGAGAGCTTGTCGTTGGCCTTGAGTGATGTGTTTTCTTGGGGTTGTCAGGTCATGCAAGGCTGCGGCCCACACTTATCTTCTCATGAGGCTCTGTCGAGGCAAGGCGGGGCAGCAAAGTCTCGGGCAAACTTACACTAACCTCAATGTGGCTTTTGATGCATATATGAAGTGGCCGCTGCAGCCTGTATGTGACAAGGCTTTTGATGGGCCCAAAAAGACTGAATGGACGACTGATAGGCTGGGTAATCGGTTCAGGCTTTGCTCCGTATGCATGCAGACCACGCGCACCTCTTCAGCTTGCACGATGTCGCCTGATGATGGAAGTGCCCCGCGTCTCGGACGCTCGTGCTGGGGCAGGCGGACCGGAACAGTTCGCCCAGTGACGTGGTGCCGTTCAACCGTCGAGGCTAGAAATCCAACAGACTCCGTCGCTAACCCAGCAAAGGAAATTGATGTAATAGGGTATCCATAAATCCCCAAACCTGTGACAAGCGAGGCCTACTTCCCTCCCTCACTCTCCGGACCCTCTCTCTTGCCCTTTGCCCTTTCGCGCTCCCTAGCTCCCGCTTTCAGCATCTCCCACTTCTCACGGTACTTCCCAAGCATACTCTGCAACCGCTCGTTTTCCCGTGCTATCTTCTCCGCCTTCGCCGCTGCGGCCTCCATCTCTGCCTTCTCTCGAGTAAGCTGGGCCTCGAGCTCGGCCACGCGCCGCAGCGCATCGGCATCTGGCGACAAGCCATCCTCGGTACGTCCTGCGATGCGGAAACTGCGCGCAAGTGCGGCGCTTTGGCTCTGGCTGCTCGCTTCCCACATGTGTAGCCGTCGGCTCTGCGCATCGAGCGTCTGCCGCAGGGCCGTATTCTCGAGCTCCAACTCCTCCATTGTTTTACCGGTTGCGGTTTTGGGCGTCGTAGCGGAAGAGTCCTTGCGTTTCTCACTGCGTGCGCCGGACCCGTCCTTTCGGTCTTTCAGGTTGCGACTATTTGCTTCGCGGGGCCGGGAGCTGGAGTTGCGCAGTGAGGTTGGGGAGCTTGGGTGCGGAGTTTCGTGGGCGTCGACAAACTCGTCGGCATCTTCTTCTATCGTATCAAACCCCCCCTTGTGTGTTTCGTGGTCACGCCCCGCTACGATGCCGGCGTAACTGATGGTGCCGCCGCTGGGTGGCACGACATAGAAGCTCTCGTGCGGGCCAAGAGTCGGCCCAACAGCCCCATCTGCCCGGAGGGCTCTCAGAGCTGGCTTGCTGTATATAGCCGTGAGGTCCGGCTCATCACTGCGCTTGTGGGGATCGGAAGCCGGCTCCGTAAGGGGGAGGCCGGTAAAGGCCAACGGGGCGGAGAGTTTCGATACGAGCGACTCAAACGTCGCAAAGAAGCGGTTGAAGGAAGCATCAGCCTCGGAAGAAGGCGCTTGTTGCTGAGTGGGGGGCTGTGGGCGTGTGGGTGGGATGGCTGACGCGTGATGCGGGGTGACGGAAGGGAGGATGGGAGGTGGCCGGCGCTGAGTACCAGGCTTCCCGCGCACTGCAGCGAGGTTGGTAGCGATGGACGACGAGAGCGGGCGAGAGCGGAGCAACGAGGACGACTGTCGGGTAAGCGAAGGAGGCTGCTTGGGCGGAGAGTCGATCCTCGGCGTGTCTGAGGTGTGCGGCGTAAGTGTCGGGGTTGGGGCGGCGCTGGACGGGGTCGACTTAATGGGTTCGGAGGGAGCCGTAGGCTGAGTATTGAGCAGCTGTGCAAGCTGACGATGATGGGTCTCGAGAAGATGCAAGATGCGCAGAGCTTCGGGGTCTGTGGTGGTGGACTGGGCACTGACAAAGTCCCCCGCTGCTAGCTCGTGGTTAGTCTGTGCGGCGGGGAGGTTGCTCTTGTGGGTCTCGACGGCGGCGGCGCGGGCGTGGGTGTGAGCGGAGGTGAGAGGAGCAGCGTCCATGATGGCGCGAAGAGGAAAGAGTGCGACTCGAGGGCGATGAGTTGGTGATGTCCGAGTATTTTGACGCTTTGGTGTTTCGGGTGTTTTGGTGGTTCACGGGAGACACGAGACGAATGACTGGCAACGATGTCATTTGTCTTGGCATACAGTATCCTAGCTGGCGAGAGTAGCACGAAGGGGCTAGTGCCTACTTGATTGCAGCTGAAGTGATGGGAGGCGGGACAGAGCGAGAGTGAAGAGGGGGGAGGGGAGGATGGCCTGAGAGAAAGGACATCGTTTGTTTGAACCTTTTGCCATAAGCATACCGCAAGACATACCACAGTACGACAGTTGCAGAAACCATCCTAACGCACATATCGCCTCTTCTCTTGACCATTGCCCAATTGTGCCAACTCTTTTCATCCTGGGATACTGTAGTTCTACATCCTTACTACGTACTTCTACGCCTACAAGTACTGTACTCTTCTGAATCCGCAGCACTCCCTTATTGATTGCCATGCGCGCATCGTCATAGCCTCATGGACTCTACAGGCTCGCCTTCGTCTCGTCAGAGGCTGACCAACGCCTTCAAACGACGCAAAGGCACGTCGGTCGCATCGCAGCATTCAGAGACGGCGTCGCTCACCAGCTTGACATCGACCAACACCAATGGCGCACCAGTCGAGGCCGACGAGACCGGAGGGCGCAAACTCGCTGCGCTGCTCTCGAGCAAGTCGCGACGCCGACGCAGCGCGAGCGTGAACGTCGCTGGCCCGATCGTGAACGGCGGAGTGGTGCCGTGGGGGGCTGGAGGAGTACCGACAGCAATGCGCAATAGCAGCACCAGCATCGAATCGCAACCTCAACAGCAAGAATCGAAGACACTTGGCAATGTGCAGTTGTCCATGTCACAGGATAATAGCAGCGGGGCGTTCACAGACGATGAGGGGCATCATGAGTGAGTTGCTTCCTCTCTTCTTATTCCCGTTTCTGCTTGTTCTGTGCCTGTTCTTCTCCATTCACATATTCCTCTCTCTGCTTCTCTCTTAGGGCCTCATTATTCCCGCACGTAGTCATCAATTCCCCTCCCTCTTTCAGCTCTCAGCTTCATCTCATCGCTTCCTCGCTGCACATCCCCCTCAAACAGACCAGTGAGACGCGCGCGCAAGTCGCCACCTTCCCCATCTCCGTCTAGCTTCTTACCATTGGTTGGAGTCCTAAAGCTGCGGCTCACGCTCACTCCCCCCTCCCCCACCCCCCCAGCGATGACGGGGAAGAGCTGTGGATGAAACAAAGCATCAAGTCTTCCACCTTCGACTCGTTGAATCATCTTCTTCTGTCTCCAAACCTCTCATTCTTCTTACCATAATTTCTATTCGCTGCTGCTGCCGCTGCTGCTGCTGTTGTTCGTCATCTGCAAAGCACATACCATCTTCTCTCCGCGCTTTGACCGCCCCCAGCTGACAACCGAACTCTTGAACTGCCAGCCCCGTCCGCCCCGTCATCTCGCCGCACCAGTCGCACGCGGGATTCCTGACGCTCTCGTCTCCTCTCATCACAGCCAGAACCGTGGATTCCGCCACAGAAAGCCCCATCGCGCGCCCACCGTCCGACTTCAATACGCTCCGACCGGTCACCTCCGGCTCGTCGCAGCGTCGCAGTCCCTCGCCCGTCGGCCGCCTAAAGGACGCCTTTGTGCCATCACGTCGCCGCTCCCGGTCCAATATTCGTAGGGAGGCGGAGGAGGAGGAGGAGGAGGAGCAGAAGAAGGAGAAGCAGCGTGGGCGGGCAGTGACGAGTCCACCGTCCGCCCCGGTGGTCTCGCAGGTGTTTGACAGCCCGTTGTTCCAAGAACCGTTGCAGCAGACACCGTCTCCGAAGGCGCCAGCCCCGCGACCCATCTTGACTGACCCGCCCGCCACGCCACCCAACAGCAACGGGCCCGCCACCTTCGTCACTCCGCCGACGCCGACGGACACGCATCGGGAAGCCGCCAGTCTGGCGGCTGCCATCGACGAGAAGACGGATGCAGAGTCGGAGGTCAGTTCGCGGTCGCAGAAGAGCGTGACCTCGCACAAGCGCGCAAAGTCGACACCTACGCAGCCCAGCAAGCTCTCCAATGCCATGTCGGCGCCCCTGACGCCTGCTTTAGAGGAGGTGAAGACCCCGGGAGGGGGGTTTGCCGCGCCTCAGAACATGCCCAATGCGACGGGCGGGTTCTTTTCGTCCATGTTCTCAGCGGCGCAGAATGCAGCCAACTCGCTATCGAATACCATTGCATCGTCGAACACGAAGCGAGGGCCGGACGAGAGAGGACAAGCCGGAGGAGAGGAGGTTATACTGCCGGAAGAAGCGCAGGTAGACACCAGCGCGCAGCGCCAGCCGGCGATTGAGACGCTTGGGTCGGGGAATTTGAGCCTGCAGCACTTGGGTTTTACGGATGAGCCGACGACAGAGCAGCGCGACGACCGCGCGGCCAAGGCGGAAGTAGATGCCGCTGCACGTGCCGTGTCCATTGCGTACACCGAGCAGCCGCTCGCTGGTGAGCTGAGTCGCCCCGAGGAGCAGGCCGCACCGGCGCCCGAGGAAAGCGGCATCCGACGCGCTGGCAGCGTGCGGAGCAGGCTCAGCGGCAGCCGCAGACGCCGAACTCGCGGTAGCTCGGCTGCCACGGGGCCCACCGTCCCACCTGGCCTGCTGAGCCCGTCGACCAACACGCTCGCGCGGCCGACGGGCTTCGCGGTAGCTGATGCTAAGCGCAACCGCGACTTCCATGCACTATTTCGCAGCGTGCCCGACGACGACTACCTGATCGAGGACTACAGCGCGGCGCTCCAGCGGGATATCCTGCTTCACGGCCGGCTCTACATCTCCGAAGGGCACGTGTGCTTCTCCAGCAACATTTTAGGATGGGTCACGAACCTGGTCATCAGTTTTGAAGAGGTGATTGCGGTGGAGAAAAAGTCGACCGCTGTCATCTTCCAAAATGGCATCGTTATCCAAACGTTGCACGCGCGCAATGTCTTTGCGTCGCTACTCAACCGCGACACGACGTACGGGCTGATCATCAACATCTGGAAGATTACGCATCCCAATCTGCGGTCATCGCTCAACGGCACGCCAATCGAGGGAACTGGCACTGGTGACAAGACAGAGAAGGCGGGCTCCGTCGCGGACGATGACGGCTCTGTGTCGGAAGATGTGTACGACGAGGACGCCGAAGAGGATGACGAGGCAGACATGGATGTATCATTCGATGACGGTGCGGCTTTTAGCGTTGCCGGCTCTGAGCCTGCGACCGAGCAGTCAGCTGCAAAGGTACTCGCGCGCAAGGCGTCAGCAGCCGCCTTTGGGCCCACGAGCCCGGCTGCGAAGGCCGAGGAAGCGGCCTCGCAGTCGCAGGATTTTCCCGGGCCGGTGACGCATGAGGCCACCGACTGTGGCGACTCGGCGCAACACTACGACAAGCTGCTGACGGACACGGTTATCCCGGCGCCACTCGGCAAGGTTTATAGCTTGATGTTTGGGCCAGCGAGCGGCACTTTTATGCGAAAGTGGCTGGTGGAGGACCAAAAGTCGCTGGAGCTGCAGCTCGAGGACGACAAGAAGGGCCTTGGGCCGGACACCAAGACAATGACGTACAGCTACATAAAGCCGCTGAACGGGAGCATCGGACCGAAGCAGACGAAATGCATCATCAGCCAGACTCTGGAGCAGTTTGACCTGGAGCGTGCAGTGACGATCGGCTGCAGCACGCAGAACCCGGACGTGCCAAGCGGCAACATTTTTGTCGTCAAGACCCGCTACTGCCTGATGTGGGCGGCGAACAACCAGACACGGTTGATCAGCACGTGCACGATTGAATGGTCGGGGAAGAGCTGGTTGAGGGGTGAGTCTTTTACTTTTCTCTTGGGCTGGTTACTAACAGTTGCAGGCCCGATTGAAAAGGGCGCCAACGACGGCCAAACGCAGTACGCCAAAGACCTGGTCGCAGCCCTTCGCGCTGCCGTATCCGTCAAGCCCACGCTGCGGCCTGGGAAAGCGGGCAAGAAGGGCGGCAAGCGCCGACGCGAGGCCGAGCCGACTGCTGACGTTGAGGTCATGCAACCCGCCGCATCTAGAAGCGAGTCGTGGGGCTTGTTCGAGCCGCTACGCATGCCGCTCGAACCGATTACGTCGCTTGTCGGTGGAATGATTAGCACGCCGCAGCTGATCGGGTTTCTCACGGTCATGGTGCTGCTGCTTACGTGGCGGCTATGGCGGGCCGGGCCAGCGGCGACGCGGGGTGTTCTTGCGCCGTGGGACTACCAGCCCGCGCGCGTTGCCGCGTACGAGGCGATGTGGAAGGGCGAGGAGGAGGGTCTTTGGACGTGGCTCGAGGAGCGGACTGGGGCCGAAGCGTTGCTGTACCGCGGGCCAGGAGTTGAGGCGGAGGTGCGGGAGATGAAGAGTAAGCTGGCCGCTGTTGGGGGCGAGCGGGAGGCTCAGGAGGCGGTACGCGTCACCCGGGAGAAGCTGGCGGTTCTCGAGGCGGCGCTGAAACAGAGGGAGGGGGCGGGGAAGGTGTTGGAGAAAGACGCGGGCAATGGGGATGCAGGAAAGGAGCTTGCAGGTGAGGGCAAGCAGGTGTCAGGAACCGGAGGGGAGGCAGCAGAGAAGACATGATCAGCTTCCGATGGTTGCATGGGTTGCGGGTTGGGCACGTCTATCTTTAAGTGTAATACTAGCCGTTTCCTTGACTCGGGTTCTAGTGCGTGCTGCTCGTGGTTCTGATTATGTGACCAGTCAACTGTTGGAAGCTGGAAGATGAGGGATGGAGGAGTGGGTGACGTGGAGTTTTCCCAGTAAGTTTATGGATTTCACTGTGAATTGGACCGGAGGTTGAACTGACTTTACCTAGGACCTGATGTGACGCGGCCGACTGACGAATCAAGGGTCGTGGTACGCTAATTATAAACAGGAACGTGTTGGATTTAGGGAACCAGAGATGGAAGAGTGAGGCAAATCGGAGTGTGCCAGTTAGTATATGGATTGCCGTGTGAACCGGACCGGATATCAGGCTATGACTGGGACCTAAGTGGCATGAAGTCTTCTAGTTGGCGTGTGGATTGCTCTGTGGACTGGGGATCGGACTGACTGTGACCAGGGCCCGATTGTGACGCTGGCGGACCGATAACTTGAGGGTTTCACGCAGGATCCATATCGGCATACTGGCGTTACCTGAAGCCTTTTTCCCGTTGTAGAAGAACAGACGTAGAAGCCATCTCTGGTTCGACTGCGTGTCGCTTTCCACCCCCCCCTTTGAATCATCCCGCTTCTCGCTGATAAGAGGCTGCGGCTTCTCCCTCCATCAACTTTCTTTTCCGCACCAGCAACTCTCAACTCGACTCCACAACAATCTCCAAGTCCCCCAGCTTCACGTCTTCTAAACAACCACACTTCAAGACAACAACTTCACTATGAAGACTTCGATCCTGTGTGCCGCTTTGGCCTCCTCTTTGGCTTCGGCCGCCACCATGGCTTCGGCCGACTCGTCTGTGGACGCAGACTCGTTTGCCCAATCTGGCTACGAGACAATGATCCGCCATGCGGCGACCACGGTCCAAGTGGATGAGACAGTCACCGTCCAGAATTCCATGAACGCTGGCACTGCCGCCCCAGCCCCAGCGGCAAAGCATAAGGTTCGCCGCGCGGAGCACGCCACGATGGCCGCCTCGGGATCAACCTCAGTCTCTGAAACCATCTCGCTCACCTGCCCGGGTGACGATCGCAAGCAATACTCACTCAAGGACGGCTCGCAGTGGATCATTCGCTGCGGCGTGACCCACGAGGGCAATCCTTTCGGCTCGGTGGCCAAGGGCTCTCTGAACGAGTGCGTCCGCGAGTGCAACAAGCTCGGCCTTCAGGTTTGCGACCATGTTGCGTGGAAGGATGGCCAGTGCTACTTGGCTTCCAACTTCGCTTTCTACGATGGTTACACTGTCGAGGATGCGATCACCGCCTACCTCACGCGTCAGCTTGACGAGATGCAGTCGGCGGAGACTCTTTCGGGGCCCTCGATCATCCCGAGTGAGCCCATTGATGACTCAGACGAACAAATTGCTGGGTAGTGTGTGAAGGCTGCAAGTGGTCGATGGGTAAAGAGATGGTATGCATCAATATCGGCTGCGGAAGATGGTAGCGGGCGTACGCAGGGAGCTGGGCTGGCGAGGTTGCGCCTTGAGGCAGCATAATATAGACTAGATAATTGATAATTTAATACTTTCATTAATGGCCAAGGGCGAAAGTCGGTCCCATATGCCTAGTGTTGTGTCAGGAACCCAGCGTGGATGATAGTCAAAGCGGGATTCAGGACATTGTATGCTGCAGCAACAATTGGAGGATATAAGTATCCCCTTGTTGGAACCGCGGAATTAGGAGCCTTCTAACACAAATTCGTACTTGGACGACTTCAGCAGCATTCGGAAGTATGGCGTGTGTAGTATCATGGAACGCATGATGACTGTTGGGGAGTTCTTGATACCGAAGGCTGAGATTTGCTTCAGGCATGAGGGTAGGCCTCATGCCAAGGATGCCTGGCCAAGGTTTACCAGAGGGCTGATCTGGCTGGTCTGGCTGGTGTCCACATCTCTCCTCTCCATCTCCTCACATCTAATGCATTTGCAACTACAAGTTGTCCCATCACACGCGATCTTTGACATGTAAACAACCACCACTTGGGGCGAGTAGCCCAAGAACTCGGGCAAGGCGAGAGGAGAGTTGCTCACTTCCTCTCATCCAGTCTTGTACGAGCTCTCTCCCTTGCACCTCGCTCTCCTCCAGCATGCAGTGTCCATTGCCATCGCGTCTCACCTCTCACCTGCCTTGGAGCCGATTGCCTCGCCACTGGCCAGTCGAAGATCCCGATTGACGCAGGGAGGGATTCTCACCCACCAAGAAGCACCCGCGCGCGTCCGAGCCACCATCCGCAGTCACAACACGCTACCATCGTGGTCGACAAGCCGCTTCGATGCATCTGATCATCACAACATAGACGCCCCGCCTTCTATCATGAGCTTAGTATCCCAAACCCCGCTTTTGATCCGTATCTCCAGGCCAGCTCGTCCCCGGATGACCATCGTCGTTTCCCTTGGCTACTGGCAACGCCGCAGTTATTGGAGAAACTTGAGCTCGTGAAAATGATGCAAAGATAGCGGGATTTACGAACGTGCCGGGTTATCCGACTTCTGGATGCTCGCAAGACAGCAATGGTCCAGCAGCGGCGATATCTGCGGAGACGCGTTGATGTTGCATGAAATCACGGGACTGACCTGACGCAAAGCTCTCGACATCGCACATCATCGCCAATGATGAACACCCGCGATCTGGTATCAGCATGGGTCGCGACATGGACGCGATTGTAGTGAAAGTCACCTCATCGCGTTTGGTGTTTGGAATGCGGGGAACCTGAACATAAAACAGCATATACGACCCTTCCGAGCATTCATTTTTCGTCCGCATCCATCAGCACCTCCAGTTCAGCATCAGAATCAGCATCAATCACAGATATGGCCCCTCCCGCTGCAGACCTCGACCTTGCCGTGCGCGCTCAGGATAAGCTTGACGCTCCTGTCAAGTCTCTGACCGGCAACACGCGCCTCCCTGCGCCGCTCAAGTACTCGGGCTCGCTCGACGTGTACGAGAGTCATGATGTGACCCCCGTCATTGGCAAGGAGTTTCCCAGGCTCCAGCTCACGGACATTCTGGGCGATGACAGCAAGATCCGCGACCTTGCCATTCTGGGTACGGTGCCACTTTGATGTTGAAGGTGGTGCTGACGGCATCAGTCTCGCAGCGCGGCGTCGTGTTCTTCCGCAACCAGAACATTGGCGTTGATGACCAGAAGACTCTAGGTCAGAAGCTCGGTGAGCTGACCGGCAAGCCAGCGACCTCGAAGGTATGTGAAAGTCCGCCCCTTAGGCATGCACTGACAAGCTAGCTGCACCGCCATGCCCTGAGCAACAGCAAGCGCGGCATTGCCGTCGACGAACACGGCCGTCTGGATGACGAAATTAGTGTCATCTCATCTGAGGTAAGGCTGCCGTTTGATCTGCTAGCTGTGACCAGACTAACACCCAGAGCAAAACCGGAAACTGTACGATGACCGCTTTTCGGTCGGTTCCAAGCGCCTAGCCAGTGAGGGCTGGCACGCCGAGTACGTATCTCAGGGGTCCGCGTTTCCCACTCCGAGCTGACATCTACAGCATCACCTTTGAGCGCATCCCTTCGGACTACGCCATCCTGAAGATCACCAAGCTCCCGGGGGATGGTGCCGGCGGCGACACGCTGTGGGCCTCGGGCTATGAAGCCTACAGCCGGCTGTCCGCGCCGATCCAGAAGCTGGCCGAAAGCCTGACTGCGACGCATTACCAGCCCAACTTTGTCAACATCCAGAAGAAGCATGGCGTCGAGCTGATCGACCAGGACCGCGGCGCGCCGGAGAACACGGGCCTCGACTTCCAGGCGTCACATCCCGTAATCCGGACCAACCCGGTAACTGGCTGGAAGAGCCTGTTTGGTGCTGGACATCAAGTGCATGCGGGATGGATTGATGGTGTAACGACGCGCGAGAGCGAGATCCTCAAGGCCTACTTTGTGCAGATCATTGCTGAGAACCATGACCTGCAGGTGCGCTTCAAGTGGGGGCTGAACGACCTGGCCATCTGGGACAACCGCTCGGTCTTCCACACCGCGACGAACGACTACGAGGGCAAGCGCCAGGGCAACCGCGTCGTGTCGCTCGGCGAGAAGCCGTACTATGACCCGGCTTCGGTCAACTGGCGCGAGGGCGTGGTCGCAGCTTGAGTATTCGACTAGCAATGGACTTTGTTGAGTAATTTGACTCTTGGTTTTCATGCAGGTCACCGTCAATGGACCGAGCAATGCACTGACTGAAATTGTCGCCCGTTGTTCATCCCTTGCCTGCAATCATTGCTTGTCATAGCTTATTTGTACAATCCCAAAGGCGTCTGACTCTTGCCATAGATGCCCACCTCGTCGGAAGATGGGGGCAAGTTATTTAAACCTCCTGGTAAGTATTCAAGCACCCCGCCGCTCTACACATTGATCATGTCCACATCACAGGATAGCAACATAGGTTTTATATAAACTGTATGCCAGCTTTTTGTCAGCCATGCGCTCAAGAACCCTGATGGGTTCCTTTGGGCACCAGTCTAGATCATCCACCCCCTGGTGTGATGTTCGAAGGTGAATCGTCATTTCGTCTGGAGTACCATCTTCTCACCCGCAACGCTTCCGTCCCAGCCCCCCCTCCACTCTTTCATCTCAACCTCAACATCAGTCGAAAGCCATGTTTGCCTGGCCCTTCGGAGAATCCACCCTTCGGAGAATCCGATCTCCGAGGTTGCTCTTTAGCAGCTTGCCACCGGCCGGAGATCTTCGTCACCGTTACATCCACACCCACGTATTCACTCAGCACCGCTACATCCACACCCTCGCAATTCTTCAGCACTGGTACTATCCTTCACGCGCAAAGTTTGCGCATCTTCTTAATCAAAGTTTACTAACCGCCTCTAGTACACCATGTCGACGCCTGGGCTCCAGCCTGGCTTACCACCGCTCGTCCCCGACGCGTCCGATGCTACAAACACTCCCTACGCTGAGGCCGACCGTCATGGGGCCCAGGAGCACATATATCTGGAGTTAGCGCACCTAAATTGGACGACGGATATATCTTTCCCTCTGCTGGCCGATGCACACCGGCGCCAGTGGTGCCTGATCGGTTCGTTGGGCGGCCACCCGCATTCATCGTGCATAATCGACGCCGCCATCCATGTTTGGCCGAGCCTCAGCCCGCTGCAAATGACAAATTTCTCGATGAGCCAGTCTCCAGGAGTGGCACCCCGATAAGTTAGTCATCATCGCGGTAGGGGGTCAATCGTTTGCTTTTACAATCAAACAGCTGTGCACGCACTCGTCGTACTTTGCGCGCTTCTTCTCCGGCCAGCATCCACAGCAGATACGCCCACATACGCTCCTCCCCAATCTCAACGTTCCGACATTTGTCGCTGTCGGCCACGCCACGCCGTTCAAGTACGTCGCCGAGTACGTTCGAACCGGGCGCTTCCCATTCTTGTGGACGGCGCAGGATGGGTGGGACTTTGAACTTTACACGGACATCCTCGAGACCGCCAACCTCTTCGGCGTGAACAAGCTGTGTGACTGGATTCGAGCCGAGCGTTACCGCGAGCTTGTCACTTATCGGATGATTGTCACAGCGCCTGCCATGGGCGAAGCCGTCCCGCAATATGAACTCGGTCCACACGACTGGGCCGAGGTTCGGACCGAATGGATTCCGATGCCAACGCGCCGCTGCGCCAGGGACATTGAATCGCACACAAGTGCTCAACATTGTACCATGGAGTGTACAGTTCGCGAGTTGGCCACCGGGCCTATCTTTCGGCCGATGCCCACTAGCAAAACGACCGTTATCATCCACCGGTATCAGATCAACTATGACGGCTTGTTCGAGCGCCGCGATCAGGACAACGATGGCACGGGCTCCGCCGATATGTCCGATGCAGATGCCAATCCGTCGCGCACCAACAGTGCTGACGTCGACCCTGGGCACACCGAGAACCATGCAGCGTTCAATTCCGGGGCCGAACTTCGGGATGGGATTCACTGGCGAGTGAGTGGGTGACATGCACATGATGTAGACTAATGAAGCGAAAACTTGAATGATTTGCCAAATTCCCAAGAATTTTGAACCCGTGCCTCCCAGAAGAATCGCAACAAGCCCCGCAATGGTGAAAGTATGGCGACTTGAACTAACGCTTCGTTCCTGTAAGCGGCATCTCCGGCGGGCCAGTGTTCCCTCAGCATACAGCTGCGGAGGCGTGGCGGCATTGTGATGCCCCCGCTGGTAGGACGCTGGCGGCGGTCCGGAGTCTCGTCTCTTGGGACCGACTGCTTGCATATGAAGGAGAATATGGATTGTGGCGAGGATGAAGGTCACCCTGCGACGTCAGCCCCTTTTCGTCCGCGGGGAAAACCTACATCTCTGCCGGTGCTAAGACCGTTACCATGGTCAGAGCGTTCATGCTATAATGCTTCGGGTGCCTTTTGAATTGTCTGTAGACACCTTGATCTGACCGAAGCCCCGCTAGTGCCCACATGAACTGAGCCAAAAGACGGAGAAAATCGCATAGAGAACGCCGTGGACGCGATCATTATAGAACCTTCGCACAAAGGTTCGCGACATATAAGGCATATTTTAGTGGAGATGCTGGATCGGGATAGGTGAATGCGGAAGGGAAAACGAAGCGGGGAAACTCCAGTAGCGGGGCACTCAAGACGTAGATGTCAGGGGCGCACAAATCACTGGTTGCACAGCATTGGTTGTGGAATAGCATTCATTGAAAGCTTGAAGAACTGTGTAAAGGTTTCGCGTGTGAATGCGGAGTGTGGGGGAGTTTGGGGGTGCTAGCGCACAGCCTGCGCCAAGTCCTCACCCCTGCAAGTCCAGCCGGGCTGGAATTGGAGGGATCAGGCATCAAGCTTACCGAGTCACGTGACCGACACAGGGTATGTGGCGATTTGACATGGGAGAGATGGTATATCCGCCCATGACAAAGGGACCCAACTGTGAGTTGGGCAGGGAGTGACGGTCAACACTGGGCCTAGGGACAGGTATTGACCAGGACAGTGGAAGGCGATATGGGACTACTGTTTGCATACTGCTGAGGGCCCCGCGACGCTGCTGTCTTCTTTGTCCTTTTCCAACCTTTTGAAAAGCTTACTTGCGCTTTGTCTATGACTGAGCGTTGCCTACATCACCTACCCTCCATCAATGCTTTCGCCCACTCAGGCCGCCATCAACAGTTACAGGTTCCAGCATCTAGTCCTAAACTCCAGCGGACCGCGAACCATCCTCCCAATGCCGAGGCATTCAAGCTATGCACAGCTAGCCTCAAAGATGGAAAGCACCGGGCGGGTTCGTAGGTGCTTAGATCTACTCAACGTCGTCTAACAATGCTGATCGCTGGTGGTGTCCAGTCTGGAGCGGTGGGGCAGATGAAAGTGGGGCTCGCGCAAGCGCAGGCGCAGGCGCGACCCGTCAGACCCTTGCAAGCCGATCCCATCCTACTCAGTTTTGACATCAAGCCGTCAACTAAACTATCAACTTCAGTTTTGAGAGTGACATGATGCTCCACGTTTGCACTCATTTTGGCTTGCGATGCTACTGCCCTCCCTCCGCTTCTCGCCCGGCGAGTTCCCACTGGTCCTCCTTCTGGGGTTGGGGGACAGCGTGTCCCTCGAGATTAGGCTGTCGGTGGTCAGGCTGCGCCCTCCGGTGCCGGGACCAGCTGCAGCTGTTACTGGACGGCCAGGACAGACCGAGAATGCCTTTGCGCACTTATCACAGCCTCCACGTAGTACACGGGGCTGGGAGCGCCGAGCCCCCCCGCACTGAGTAATCCCACAGCTGAGGGCGAGTCGCTCGCGGACCTGGTTCATTTCCCATCAGCTTTTCGCCTCTCCAGCATCTCGTGACTGAGCAATGAAGCGTCTTAACAGCTCTGAACCATCATGGTACGTATTCTCCTTCGCTACAACTGCCCTTGCTCCTTAAGGCCGATGTATGCCGTTTTCACTCCCATTTGTGGTGCAGTTGTATTCACTGTATCTGAGCTCTTTCCACCATTGCTTTTGGTCCTTACTAACTGTGTTCAAGAGAAAATTTCGGAACATACTAAGGCCTAAACCTGGCAAGAAACGCGATGAAGCCGGTGACGGGACCAAGTCTGGCGCAGCTGATAATCATGTCGCACTCCGTCCCTCCGTCGGCCAGCCCTCCACCGAGCCCAGCGAGCAGCGCGTGCCACGATCATCGTCGAGTCCCGGCCCCACAGGCCGCGAGACGGTTGTTCCCACATCGCTACCAAACTTGCGCACCCTAACCCTCGTCGCGGCGCCAAGCGGTTCTCCCGCTGTGGATATCATATTCGTTCACGGACTAGGCGGTTCAAGCCATGCAACCTGGGCCAAAGACGGCACACCGGAGCTCTTCTGGCCAGGTGAATGGCTTCCGAAAGAGCTTGGCATGGAAAAGGCCAGGATTTTCACCTTTGGATACAACGCGGATTGGCTGTCGACCGAAGCCAACAACCAGACTATTGGGAATTTCGCCATGGACCTACTGGCCTTGATGGCTCGTAGCCGAAATAATGATACAGGCGAAAGCCACGAAATCGGAGCCATGCCTATTCTGTTTGTTGCCCACTCAATGGGAGGGTTGGTCGTGAAAAAAGCATACATCGATGCCCTAAATGCCCAAAGCAACCCAAAATACCTCCGAATCGGCTCCTCCGTCAATGCTATGATCTTTCTGTCGACGCCCCATATCGGCTCTGACGCGGCCCCATTGCTCGGGAAGCTCATTTCAGTGTCAGTCGTCCTTTCAGACACCCAGTTTAGGCACAGTCTGGAACGAAATTCGGAGACCTTGGAAACCATTAACGAAGGTTTCCGCCACCACACGGGCAAGCTTTTTCTTGCGTCCTTCTGGGAGACTTTGGAGACCCCCTTATTCGCCCAACTGAGCCGCAAGTTTCCGGGCAAGGTTCAGGTCGTGGACAAAGGCTCGGCTAGACTTATGTGTACCGGGGAAATGTACATGTCCTTGCAGGCCGATCATCATGGTGTTTGCAAATACACCAGCAGACAAGATTCCAATTACCTGAAGGTCCTAAACACGATCCGTGATGCACTGGAGGCTAGTGGAGTAAGTCTTTAAATTCATTGCAACGGCTAATACTGACTTGGCCCGGTCACCTGAAATTGGTTCTCGACTGCCTGAGGATCCTCGGCTAGCCATGGATGGCTCATCCAAAGGTGAGCGTCAAACCTAAGTTGCTTTGCAGCCTGACTAAATGTCTAAGATTGTGCCCCCAAAGCGACCTATTTCATTCCCTCTCAACCAAACGAAAACTTCGTCGGCAGGAAAGCTGAGCTCGCGAAGGTCCAAGGCCTCTTCGCAGACAAAACCAACCGAATGGTGGCAATTCACGGCCTCGGCGGCACTGGGAAGACGCAAATCGCCTTGCAGTTCGCTTACTGGGTGAAAGAGAACCATCCTCAGTGCTCTGTATTTTGGGTTTCCGCTGTGAGCGCGGCAATCTTTACTCAAGACTGCTCCAGTATCGCAAGGGAGTTGTCGATCCTTTCAGAGAACGAAAAGGACAAGGACGTGAAGGAGTTGGTGAAGGAGTACCTAAGTGGCGAAATGGCAGGGCCCTGGCTTTTGATTGTTGATAACGTCGACGACGCGAATATCTTTTCTCTATCCGCCGATCCGTCCATGCATATTGCCTATTTTCTTCCGAAAAGCGCGAACGGCTTTGTCCTTTGCACAACGCGTGTAAGGCAAATTGCAGAGGACCTGGGGCGTGATAGAGCCATTTCACTGGGTGAAATGAGCAAGAGAGACTCGCTTGACTTTTTGGCAAATTCCTTGCTTGACAAAACCTTGCTTTCCAAACCTTCGATCACGGACGAGCTCTTGACTGAACTGGCATTCCTCCCTTTGGCGATCGCACAAGCAGCAGCCTACCTCAACAGAAACAAGCTGTCGATCTCCAGATATTTGCACCTCCTGAGGAATACCGACCAAGATATGTCCAATCTCATGAGCGCCGAGTTCCTCGACCTCACACGACCCCGGGGCGCTCCAAACGCCATTGCAAACACATGGATTGTGTCGTTCGAGCACATTCGCCTGACGGATCAAACAGCTGCCGACCTCCTTGCCTTCGTGTCTTACATTGAGCCAAAGGCGATACCTCGGTCGATCTTGCCCCTAGTGCCGCCCGAAGAACAACTGGTGAGGGCCATTGGTACCCTTCTTGGATACGCTTTCTTCACCAAACGGGACGAAGACATGTACGACATGCACAGACTCGTGCAAAAGGCGACCAAGATTTGGCTTGACAAGCATCCCCTGGTGAAAGAGGAGGCGAGAAAAGAGGCGGTGGAGCACCTTGCGGATGCATTTCCAGATGCCCAGGACAGCTATGACAACATGCCGATGTGTCGAGAATACCTGCCCCACGCGTTAAAAGTTGCTCAATCTGCTCAGGGCGAAGACTTGGCCAGCCATTACACCCTATGCAAGCTGCTTGGGCACTTCTTTATGTGGGATAGGAGACTCCGGGAGTGTATATACTGGTATGAGCAAGTTTTCAAATGGAGAAAAGAAAATTCCGGAGAAGATGATGCAGCAACTCTTGATTCGGAGCATTACCTGGCCAGCGCATACCTTGAAGACGGGCGAATAGGCGAGGCGATCGAGCTACTCAAACGCGTCGTTGCAATCCAATCGCAAGTACTGCGGGAAGATCATTCAGACCGTCTAGGATCGCAGCACCAACTCGCGAGCGCATACCTTAAAGACGGGCGAATAGGCGAGGCGATCGAGCTATTCGAGCGCATCGTTGCAATCGAATCGAAAATG
>ML996715.1:7647-44343 GCA_010356995.1 Trichodelitschia bisporula | reverse complement strand
CTGCGGCAGTCCGGGCATCCACAGAGGCATTTGGCTTTGAAACTGCCTTTTTACAAGACTTGCTGCCGGGGAAAATACCAGCGCACTGCAATATGTCTGTAAGGGGGCTAGTTCGATGGCTGACCGGTGGTAGAGGACAAATCGTTTCATGTCATGAACAAACTCCGATAATCGCGGACACCTCTGCGCCTAAACCAAGTATCAGCCAAGTATCCCCACTCTGCTTTACGTCCAGCTTACAGATATCATGGACTCCAGAGACACGATGGCATGAAACCCTTCGGAAACCTTCTGCATCCATCCAAGCGCCTCAAGCCAATGAAGAAGATGCTCCTTTAGAAACCGATGGACTTGGTCATCATCTCTAAGCTGGGAGCCACCCTTCTGAGCATGCTGGATCCAGTAGAGGCATGCGTATTGTACTTCAGCAGGGAGACATCTCTCCAGTCGATCGTTCTCGATTTCTGTTGCAGGCGCACCCGGACGGCCGATTCCCAGCAAGTCTTGCTTAAGGGATTTGGACATAAGTCGCATGCAGTGCGCAGAAAGAGACTGATGTGCTTGCTTCTCGTCAACACAGAACTTGGCATTACCGCTTCTTTTTTTATCCAGAAGAAAGTCCCGAAATGAAGGGTGGTGTAAACGGAGTGCGCTATTTGGCTCTTTTGGAATGTCGAAAATGGCGTGGAGATCGTGCAGTGTCTGGCTTACTTTGTCGTCGCGAGTTTCCATTAAGTTGCTCAAGGACTGGATGGAAAGTGGAGAGAATAAGGTTACAATGCTTCCAAGTTGAGATTTCAGCATAGACCGCAGCTTTTCCTTCTCTTTTCCCGAAAAGCCTGCAGGAATGCTTTGCTCGAGAACAGTAGAATAGATATCATTGAGCTGCTTCTCCGGAGTGTTCCCCTCGGTATGGCCTTGGTCCAAGATCGAATCCAGTCTGTCGGGGGCGAATTGTTTCCCTTCACTAATAAAGCGGCATGCCGTAGCAGCCCAGATGAACAAGCCACTTGCGTTCTGAACAAGACGATTGATGATCTGCTCGCTTGGCCAGTTAGTGCGGTCAAAGTACTTGCAGGAAATACGGCGAAGCTCGTGCCCTAAGAAAACGCGGATATCATGTTCGACAACCGACTGTTGAATGCCATGTAGTTCAAAGTCGTAGTGTTCCACTTCTGGTATATGCTGAATCTCATCCCGGATATGAGCTTCGGGTCGGCTCGTCAGAAATACTCGGAGCCTGGTTTGGTGCGATCCTCGAAGTTCGGCGAAAAGCTGAAGAATGATCCGCACATCGCTCTCATCTGTGCACTCGTCAAGAGCGTCGACAATCAGGAGAAATTTTGGAGTGGATTGATCGGTTCCAAACAGCGATAAAGGAGCGAGAACAAGACGGCCCCACTGCTCGCGTAGAGACAGGCTTGCGATGTTGCTGTGCTTGGCGATGGCATCGCAAATGACCGGCTTTAGATCCGGCACATTATTTGCAAGCTGCACTGCGATGCTTGTAACAAACATGCCGGCGTGGCCAACATCTCCGCCGCCTTTGGTGAAGAAGAAACTGGCGCTAAGGCCTTTCTTGAAACACCTGGCAGCCACTGTTCGCGCAACCGTAGACTTGCCATAGCCGGCCAACCCGCTCAGCCAAAATATATTTGGGGAGTCCATGCCATCACGCCATTCATATATCTGCTTGAGAAGTGCGACACGGGTATCAGGGAGGCAGGCAGTGTCGTGTTCTCGTTTGCGTGCATTGAAAGGCGCTTCTACAGCCGTGGGAATGTTTCCAAGAACCTTATTGAATTCTAACGACTGCGGTTAACCCTATCTTCCCTATGACCTCTACCAGCTAAGAAAAGGTGAAGGCTACTTACCAAGATTTTGGTTCATCAACTCAACCGCAGATGACCCTGTCTCGACTTCGGCTGCCGGCATCAACAAAAGTACCTCTTTTGCATACGCAGCTGCTAGCCCTGCCGCAAACGGTTGCCAGTTCTTATTCTTATGCGAGTCCGCATAGTCGCAAATGCCCCGCACAACAAGGCACGGGAAATGGTTCATAAGCCCCGCCGCCTCCATCTCAAAGCAGAGTACACCTCCAAGGTCCTTGCTGACATTATCTCTTGTCGTAGCATCTCGCATGACTTGATTTCCGGACGCTATGGTGCCGTAATGGACGATGAAATGTTCACGTGGCTGTCGCTGTTCGACATGCTCTGTTTTGCACTCCCGACAGTCATCAGTACCAGGTCGGTCATGGTTGTAGTTAGCGCAATATAAAACGTCTGGTCCGGCATTCTGTGCAAACCAAGGTTGACGGGTCGGTTTCGAAAGGTGGCGTAGGAATTTTTTTTCTAAGTCGCGATTGGCCTTCAGACTCGCTACAGCGCTCAGTAAGGCGGTTGGAGGTGAATTCAAAAAACCAGTCCGCTCAAACCCGTCCGGTCTTGTTTTGCCAAAGTCGTACTGGATTATTCCGCCATGGCCATTCGATGGTTGACTCACGACAACATCTCCGAGTCGAATATCATATCTGCGGCTCGGCACACCACCTCCAATGCCCACCATAAGGCCAAACCGAATCGACTTGAAAGTCGTCTGCATTTGACTGGCCACCCGGGCCGCCTGGGAGGAGCCCGTGAATCCGGCCGGAAAGCCCACAATGACAGTATTGTGTTCGCCAATGCGGCCAAGTCGGTAGAGATTGTCATCTGGTGGACTCTGAGGGAGATCCTGGTGCTCCTCATCCAGCATCTCTCGGGCAACCGCGAGTTCGATAGGGAGTGCGCATATCCATCCTATTGTGTATTCCGAATGCTTCAATTGGCGCAGTAGGCTCCGAACAGCAGCCGTGTCAGTATGGGAGAGCTCCACATTGTCAGTGGGTTTGCATTCGATTTCTGTAGACCACGAGGTGGGCCATACGAACTGAGAACCTACCTTCTTGTCTAGTTGCTGTCTATCCATGCTGGGAGGCGAGACTCCCTCCCTAATGATGAGTCTTTTGCTCCTTGCCCCCTCCTTCACGCCACCCACAGGGCTGCGCACTTTCGACGGAGACGGCGAAGCGATATTGTGAAGAACGGTGATAGTGGGCCGACGGCTCTTAATAAATTTGTTAACGAGGAGGCTCCTGGCTTTGCCTAGCCTAGTTGGTTTTGGGCTATTGCGAATTAGAGGAGGCAGTGATTAGAGAAATGCATTCGTACCGATGATGTGGCTTTCTGATCCGATAATAGCGGGACATGTTGTACAACCAGCCAAGAAGAAAGGCCCGAATGATGCGTGAAGCGTGCAGCGTGCGTTTCGAAGTTGGCTGAGCGGAGAATGAACAGAAAGGGAATGGGAGCCACCCCTCCCCTTCAAAGGCGCAGTCTCAACTCCTCTTTCAAAGGCGCAGGCCTAACATGCCAACACGCCTCTTCAGTCTACATGCATACTCCAGGGCGACACTTCTACCAATAACAGAGGCTTAGATTTACACAGTACGACGTATGGATGGAAGGGCAGATGGCCAGCCGGCAAAGGCATTGTCTGCTCCGTTGTACGGAGTACACTGAGGTTGGGCGTCGACGAGGCCTGCTCATAAGCTAATAAGTTATCCCATCATCGGTTGGCCACTGCGGATTTGGACACTAGAACTATTGCACCCCTCCCGAAGGCAGATGCCGGCGGAGCTCGAAGAGTCGTGTGGTTCGTGCTTAAACTACCATGGTACGAAACAGTAAGGCGATTTTCTTGCGTGAGGTGCTTGACTGTGCTGTACCTCCCGTCCATGCGGAGTAGGCTGCACCAGCTTTTGTGGCCTCGTATCGGGGGAGAAGCGCCTACGAGGGAACAAGAAAAATGATCTGCAGAAGCCGCTTCCTCACTGACATGTGCGCGACAACAACGCGACGACATCAAGCGACAGATAAATGTCTAAACTCGGTTTTCAGGTCGTCCCGCCCACCACTCCGGCTGTCAGTAAGTGTTGAATTTGTGGCGGCAACCTGGGGTGGCTGGAATGGAGCCTGGAGACGGGGTTGTCTCCTGGCGAGGTATATAGTAAGCTCACTTCCCACTGCTAGTCGATCAAGCAACTCAGTCAAGTTCACACTTCATTTTAACAGTAAGCATCAGTACGGTGCCGCGTGAGTGTGAAGTAACGTTGTACTGTACCTCGTACTTACGTGGGTGAAAAGCCAATCAACTGTGCTGTACATCCGTACGACACAAAGACAGGCCTCTGCAGGACCAAATCGATGACTAGAGGATGTGAAACGCTCACTTTCCAAAGTTGCTTCAGTGGTTCAATAATTCCGTCTCGAGCTGCATCCTTTATGTGGCGTTGAAATAGTCATAGCATTGAGTCTGCCATGTCTGCCTACAGCTTTCCCCTAGACTTGAATACCCTGCCTGCTATGAACCTCGAACCTCACCTCACTTCGGCAAAGCCACCAAACCTTTTACAATGACCACCTTCACCACCGTCCCGCTCTTCGGCGGCGCACTCACAGCCAACCTTCCCCGCGACTTCGCAGACGTTAGGTGAGATTCATGGAAGCCTCGACTCTGCGCCTATCTAACCCTACAGCACCATCCGCCAGGTCCCGACAACCAGGAAGTCTTCCTCCACACCACCGGCCTCACGAGCATCATCTTCGACATAACTGAGCGCGTCATCCAGCCGAACGACAGCTCGGATGAAGCCGCTCTGCGTTTCCATTACACCGATATCGTGACCAGCAGCGCCGACGAGACGCGCATCTGGGCGGATTTTGCCCCAGCGGCGCTGGCAAAAATGCCGTATGTATGCCCCGCTAATATGAGTACAGCTCTCCCTTACGCGTTAACTGCCTCGTCTGTACCCCACTCCCCACCTAACCTCACTGCCTAGGTCGACCCCGGCGTTCCCTATGTTCGCCACCCAACATCTAAGTGCCGCGCCTTCGCGCTCCCCGCAAGCCGACTTTACGGACATCCTCCTGGTGCTCGTGCGGCTCGCGGCGCAGAAGACTGACATTGTCATTTCGATTAATGTCTCGCATGTGGCAGACGAGTATTCCCGCGCGGATGTTGACCTCGAGGCACGCAAGCCGGGTCCGCTTCTCGGGGCGGCGATACAGATGCGCGACCGCATTCTGGAGACCTTTGAGGTCAAAGACTGGGACCTGTTTGTCAACGAGGAAGAGAAGGCGTAGATAGCTTTGCGCGTATGGTGCTTGATTTCACGAGTACGACATCTGCGAAATTCCCACCAGAATGCCCTCGAGACTGAGACCGAGCTCGGTCGAGCCCTTTCCTATTCTACATCAGTCCATTCTTTCGTCCTTCCCGTGTACTACGTAACATCACCACCATTACCCAGCTCCCTGCGAGGCAACCGTGGTCGAAATCCCCTACATTAAAGGCACAGAAATTGGATGGATTAGGGGCTATCTACTCCCAGTAACTCTCTGACGTTGGCCTCAAGATCCAACACAAGTGCTGCCTCTCTCGTCCAGAGCTACTGTACAGTGACAAGGGTGGCTGAAGCTCTTGCTCCACCTCGCAGTATACATTTACGGCTTGGCGCGGGGTTTATCCTAACCCCGCCAACTCAAGTTAAAGTTCATTCTCATCTACAAAGCCATAAGGCTTGGGGATCATAAGAGCTGATATTTTTCATACCGCTCAAGCAGAGTAAACCCTTTAAGGATCATCCGATATATCTCCGCTTCCCGCACCCTACGCCCTACTCGCTTAAGGTTACTGCGAGCTTGGCTCGACGAGACCAGGCAGCCTTCAATGTAACTCCGCGCCAACCTTTCCTCTGTTGGAAGGGGCCAGAAAGATCAGATTGGTAATTACGGCGTTCGAGTGTGTTCTAGTTCTTTCTGTTTGCGCAAGCATATCCGCCACTCTTTATGTATATATATCAGCAGATAGTTAGGTTGCAGGAATTCGACCAACTCATCGCAATACTCCAAGACCCTAAAGTTACAACATCCTCCACCCACCAGAAAAGCCCTGACAGCTTCATTGTAGCACACGTACCGGCAGGCAGTGCCAGTGCTGGCCGAGCTGAGCCCTGAAAACCAACGCTCACATCCACGATGTCCCCCGTCGCTGGCCCCGGCCGCGGCGGCGCCCTCTCCTCAGGACCCTCCCCTCAGCAACTTCACACCAACGCCCACATACGCTACATTCAAACGCTAGACAAGCGGCACGACGAGTTCGAGTGCTGGCTGACGGAGCACCTGCGACTAAACGGGCTATACTGGGGCTTGACCGCGCTGCACCTGCTCGGGAAGCCGGACGCCTTGCCCCGCACCGAGGTGCTCGAATTCGTGCTCAGCTGTCTGCATGAGTTGGGCGGGATGGGTGCTGCTCCAGGGCATGATGCGCATATGCTGTATACTGTGAGCGAAGTGCAGATTTTGGCGCTGGTGGATGGATTTGAGGAGCTTGAGGCGAGAGTGCCGGCGGGGAAGGAGAAAATTGCTAAGTGTGAGTTTTCTAGATAGATGTGGACTGGACTGACGGAGCAGTTATTGCAGGGCTGCAGGATCCGGCTACGGGGACGTTCTTCGGCATCAGTATGGAGAGCCTGACACGCGCTTCCCGTACGGAGCGTTGAATGCGCTGTCGCTCCTTGGTCGGTTGGATCTCGTCGATGTTCCACATGCGGTGACATATATCGAGTCCTGCGCCAATCTCGACGGTGCATACGGCAATTCACCTGGTGCAGAATCGCATTCGGGCCAGCTATTCACCTGCCTTGCGGCGCTGTCAATTGCGGACCGCCTTGATACAGCCGATATGGAGCACTTGGCTGGGTGGTTGAGCGAGCGGCAGGTGTCCGAGGGCGAGGGTAAGGGCGGATTGAACGGACGGCCGGAGAAAAAGGAGGATGTGTGCGTTGAAAGGTGATGCGTGATCAACAGAAACGTCACTGCATCACAAGTTGGACCGAAGGTCTGTCCATGAACAAGTTGCTTAATTGTCAAAGAGGTGGGGACCCCGAGTGTACTTTGTTGAAATGAAGTATGAACATGACTGAGTTGCTTAACTAACTAGCAGTAGGAAGTGAGCTGACTATATACATCACCGGGAGACGACCCCTGTCTCCTGGCTCCACTCCAGCCACCCCACGTTGCCGCCACAAATTCAACATACTTATACTCGAGCCCTGTGGCTGAAACTGGGTAAGGCTGAACACAGCCACCGCATTCCAACACATGCGCACCCCGAACGTGGTCTTCACGGAAAGCGCTATCACCACGAAGGACTTGAACAGCCCACCGTTTCGCCCGAGGAAGCGACAGAGCCTCCATCCGTACCGCGCCTCAGCATGGGGGAGCTCCATCACTTCAGTATGGAGGCGTTCCACTTGCAAATGGTGGGGGAGACGGGGAAGCTGACACCGATCCGCCAGCATACCCTTTGCCAAGTGGCACTCCATTTCATTCGGCTACCCTAGCCAGCGCCCTCCCGCTCAATCAACCCTTGGACGACCCACCACTAGATGATCCCACCGAAGACGACGTCATCAGAGTCCACATGCCTGAGCGGCTGGATCGGGACCCGGTTGAAACAGCCGAGCTTCGACGCTCGAGACGGGTAGGGAATCTGCCATCCTCCTCCGATACCGAGGGGAACACCCATTTTGCCCTTATGTGCGGGTTCCTCAGCACTGCGATGCGCATTCTGAACAACCTTGAACCGTTCGAGTCGAAAAGCCTCGCGCAAGCCCGACAAGACTACTTCTGGCTCAAATGGAAGGAGGCAACGCACGACGAACACCAGTCACTCATCGACAACCAAACTTGGACGCTGGTTCTGCTACCAGCCGGTCGCAGGGTGCTGCGTGGCAAATGGGTTTACAAGCTCAAGCGTGGTCCCGACGGGGAAGTGTCGCGTTACAAGGCTCGATGGGTGGTCCGGGGGTTCGAGCAACAAGGAGGAATCGACTACAACGAGACATTTGCCAGCGTGGTCAAGCCCATGAGCTACAAGGCCCTCTTTGCCATCGCTGCTGCGCTCGACCTGGAAGTGGAGCAGGTGGACGTCAAAACGGCATTCCTCTACGGCACGGTGGACGAAGAGATCTATGTCGAACAGCCGCCAGAATTCCATGACGGGACCAACAACGTCTGCAAGCTGCAGAAGGCCCTCTACGGACTCAAGCAGTCACCGGGGATCTGGTATCAAACCCTGGCCCTCTTCCTCAAAGACCACGGACTCACTCCTCTCTCGTCTGACCTGGGTATCTGTTTGTCTCAGGGTTTGTAGTGGAAACTAGCAGTGGCTGCTGCTCGAGCCAAAACCAGTGTATCAATTGATCTCTGACTGACTAGCTCGCCCATCTGAATGAGGTCGGGAATGAGGGACTATATACAGCACGTCTGACTTCCAGTATCTTTGCTGAGGCTGAGATTTGAGTGCTGAGGGTGCTTCGAAAAATTCCACCTCCGCGTTGATATACTCTGCGCCAACGGCGAGGATGTCAGTTACGCCCGTGGGCTGCTGGTGTACCCCCAAAGGCCTCGGATCCGTAGAGATTTCGTCTGTCCAGCTTGGAACGAATGTGTGCTTCGGACTGAGCTTCGGATTGGGAATCGTTGCATTTCCGAACTTCCCATTCTCTATCGACTGGGACTCGGAAAAGGAGGAAAACGTGGAAGGCACCATGAAGGGTGACTCTCTCAGAGTGGTTCTGTCCACCCTCACTTCCAACGTATGCCAGACGTCTACGGCGGTTATCTTTTCATGGGTAAGTCGTCCATCATATCCAGGTACTCCCATGGTGTTAACCTGTCTGACTCTTCGGCGGTCCAGTTGAGACTGTTTACCCAAGTTCCCTTGACAAGTGGAGCTGTTGCTTCCTGCCTGGCTCCGTTTTTCATCCATGCGACCCAAGCTGTGATGTCCACGTTTGGCTGATCAACATACGCGAACCCAAACCTTACAACATCGGTATCTCTATATGGCCGGCCCACATTCCCTCGGAATTCCCTTCTTAGCATTGCCTGCGGTTCATCAACATCTGAACGGTCTGTTGACGGAAGTGCTCAAAGAATTGTGTGAGAAAAGATTGATTGCCCAGCTTGTTGCCTTCTCTAGTTTTACAGAATGAACAGTATATATCCGTGATGGGTCTCCAGGATGTTCCTGAACTTCATCGGACTTCCGGCGTCGTCCACCGGACTTCCGGCGTCGTCCACCGGACTTCCGGCGTCGTCCATCTTCGCCACTTCGGTGTTCGCCGTGCCAAGCCTGCCTTTCCGGGTAACACGACATCGGGTATGCCGACATCTCCAGGATGTTCCTGAACTTCATCGGACTTCGGCGTCGTCCATCTTCGTCACTTCGGTGTTCGCCGTGCCAAGCCTGCATTTCCGGGTAACACGACATCGGGTATGCCGACACGGTCACGGCATCAGCCTTGTCAGGACTATATGGGCAAAGACAGACCTACCCCAAGCTTTCTATGTGCCTCGCCTTTCCAATCTGTTGCATCACTTAGCCCTTGGGGGACTCGCAGCAGGGTGGGGAATTAGCTCCTTACTTTGTTCCGACCACTTAGCATTTGGGTCGCCATTGCACATCTCCGAACGTAAGCCAATGCCAGACGGTGTCGACCGCCCTGTCGTGTCCACATCTTAGGACGGGGTAACGCACCATCATTGGAGCACAGTAGGTGAAGCCAGGGTCACCGGGGCCTTCGCGAATGTTCTGGTCCTTCGTCCCTATGCCCCCCTCGACTCGACTTTTCCAGGTCAGTAACCTATAACATGGACGACTCATCTCTCGGAGGACATGTTACTTACCCTCTCGGTGGAAACTCTTCGCAGGTGTAACGTCGCGTGCTTCTTTGCACAATCTCATTCCTACCAGTCAGTTGATTGAATTATCTTCGAGCTTCAATTTCGTACTCTCTGGGGTCCAGCGGATCTATCGTTTTGAGACCTTTTTGGTCCCATAGCCCTGGCATAGCCTCTGGTTGGTCTACTTCAGGGCAGCGGTACGTCAACTTCCAACCTGTCGCGCCAGTCGGACACATTCTGTCTCCTCTCTTATCTGCCCTCTTTCGATCGAAATCAAAGGTGAACTCTAGATTTCGCTGCACCACTTCGCCACCTCTGATGTTCTGGCCAGCGGTAAGCTACTTCTTTGCATTTTTGCAAATAGTTTTCATGTAGTGGCAGTTGTATATCAACGTGGGGTTTATCAGCATCTGTATGACAGCTTGCACCTGGTCCTGGGAAGTTGGGCGCCATCTCGGGACTTCGACACCATTCACCTTGTCCCACACCACCCTTTGAATAAATTGTGATGAGGAGTGGTAACATAGCGAGAAAAACAAGAGGAATCGGACTAAAGACGCCATTTTGGTGGTACCTGAGAGAGAACGTACGTAGGGTCTGCTATGAAGCGTGCTGGGTCAGGGCCTTATACGATGCGATGACTACTCCCGAGTTAAAGTTCATGGGGAGACTGCCCGGTGATTCTATTACCGCAACCCCCCGCCTCCGTGTCTTGTTATCTCATCATACGGTATATTACGGCGAAGGCTACATCACTTGGTCTGTCTCCATGCGATTGTGATCTTCGACGCACCGTCCTACCGTCTACGCTCCGGTACGTAGGTAGGCAGGTAGTACTTCGGGCCGTCAATCCGCAAGGCTGACAGGGCGCTTCAGAGCAATTGCGAGGTCTTAAGAGTTTTGGCAAATGTAGCGTTGGGCCATATACCCCTGATGCAACATGCTACACGAATTAATTATAGTACCTGACCGTTTACTCGGAATCACAGGTATACCAGGCCATGCGCACAATGTTCTATATTATATACGAATCTGCCGTCGAGAAACGCCGGTGGTAGGATATAAGGGTGCGGCACAGCTTCCCCAAGGTGCGCTCCCATAGAATTCGTCTTGCTGGAAATCCTCACTCTAAAACTACCGTCTAGGTCCGGACTCTGCAATATTCTTCATTTTTCTGCCACTATGGAGAACGCCCCGGATTCCCCGCCAGGTGACTTCCGTTCAGAAAGTGGCGGCAGCGCTGCACCAGGAGACTCTTCTTTGTCCACTATTCCCCGCTTCAGCCATCCCACACCAGGACTCTCAGCCGATCCAGACCCGGTCGGCAATGCCGCCAATGCGCTTTCTGAACGCGTCGAGAGCAATGGCCCTACTTCCAGCCGCTCAGCGGAAGCAGATGCTGCTGCCAACTCCAGTCTCACATCGGTCCCATATGGTTGGCCTGGATATGTATATCGAGGCGAGGCGACAGGAAGAGCCCTCGAGCTTGTCTCCCCCTTCCCGACCGCAGACGAGCTCGAGGCGGCTTTCACGACCGAAGCTGAAGCGGTCGTGGCTGGAGTAATCGTCTTTCCACCTGCCTGTTTTCCGGGACCAAAGATGTTCAACGAAAGAGCCTTTTCGCGACTTTTTTGGCCCATCTTTCTTCCGGAGGCAGATATCAAAGTTTACGAACCGGACGAAGACGAACCCCCCGAGCATTTTGCAGAAAACTCGCCCTGGCACGCGCCCAAGTTCAACCCATCCAAATTGCGACCGTTTATCGACAATAACCAGCGGCATCCGATTGCTGCTGAACCTGCGGCTGATCCCCCAATGCCCAGAATGGTAGTGGACATCGAGAGCATTGACGCCTATGAATGGGACCTGGATTCGGATCCAAGGCCCGAACCTCTTGTGATGGAGCGCAACGACGGCGGGCCAGTTACAATTGGCGACTTCATCACGGCAGTACGCTTATATTTTTGGCAAAATCGGAATCTAGTATGGGAGGTTGAGGGTGGGATGGGACCAATCACCGGCGAACAGCGAAAGGGGCATTTCTATTTCGAGACCCTCCGATACTCGGAAGAGAAACCAGACCCGGATTTCAAGTCGGAAGATTCTCCGGCGCGTTGGCGGATTTGGGCCGAACGATACCCCCAGCGGTTTACGGTTTTCACGATCTTTGACGAAGGAGCGGCACAACAGGACAGGTGAGAGCTGCGATTTCCAAATTATTATCCCCGGCTTAGGACTAACATGGGAACCAGTGGGACTGCACCCGGAAGTACGCTTGGAACTGCACCAGGGAGAGGGGTGATTACTGTCCCCGTTTATCGTGCGCCATAACAGCAATATGGTGACCGGAACTCTGTATCTCTGCGATGTGATCGTAATACATGTCCCGCATATTTGTCACGAAGTGCTGATGGAGCCGAAGTACAAAAACATCGCAACTGCTTTGAATAATTTAACAAGGCACCATTCCGGCCTATCATCCGGGGGTGACTGAGTGGAGAATTGATTTGGTGATCGGTGTCGAACTTCTCCGACATCACATTGCATTCGGCTGCTGTTCCATCATTTATTTCATGACTCGTGACAGAAAAGGAACCTGCCGTCGGCGATGTGTGTCGTTCTCGGTGTTATGGTCAACCTAGCTAGGTCACGTCTCCCTGGGCCTGTCGAATGTACGTCTCTTGGACCCGAGAGCACTGAACCAGGTATCATAGAGGATCGGCCAAGATGAACTACGCCGCAATAACAAGAATACAGTAGACAGCCACCCATTCTTCAGACGTTGGGTTGGGGGTTTGCGGCGAGGTCCATGTCAGCTGCAAGGGCCATATAGTTCCTTGCACCTTTATAAATTAAGCGTAGGAGATGGTGGTTGGATTCGAGGTATTGGTCCCGACTGCCCGGATTAGCAACGTAAACTTGTCTGATATTATGGCTTGGTTCGGCTGAGCCGCCGAGGGCGCATTGGCGCCTTGCATGTGTTGGAAGGTGATGCGTGATCAACGGAAACGTCACTGCATCATAGGTTGGACCGAATGTCTGTCCATGAACAGGTTGCTTTTATATTTTAGTCAAAGAGGTGGGGACCCCGAGTGTACTTATACTCGACCCCTGTGGCTGAAACTGAGTGAGGCTGAACACAGCCACCGCATTCCAACACCAACATCTAACATCCAACATCTAACATTCAACATCTAACATTCAACATCTAACATTCAACATCTAACATTCAACATCTAACATTCAACATCCAGCATCTAGCGTCCAACATCTAAACCGAAAAGGCTAAGCGAGCTCCGCAACCTCCTTGCGCAACCTCTCCGCAGCTACGTCGCGCTAGGCGCACGGCCAGCTCTACCGCACCCGCACACAATCACAGCAAAATCGCAGCCGGAAGAGACGGCATCGCTCCCCGGCTGGTACCGCCTTTACTCTGCTGCGCTCAATCCGGTGGTCAAGCAGCTTCCCGCCGTGTATGGTAGTACAGAACAGCGCTGCCTTGGACGCCGTGGCGGTCTGACGAAGGAGCGCAAGAGGCAGCGTGACAAGCGCGTCGCGCACCTTGTGCGCAAGTTCATTGACAAGCTTAGCGTGTGGACGGAGACGGACCGCACCGCCGATGTCACCCGTGCGTTCCGCGACAAGATCGCACTTGAGGTTGAGAATCTCAAGATGGAGTCGTTCGGCCTGGAAATTCTCCACGCCATTGGCGCGACGTACACGTTCAAGGCGTCCTCCTTCCTTAAGAGCCAGAAGCTGTTCGGCATCACGGGCCTCTGGTCGCGTATCAAGGACAAGGGGCAGCTGGCTAAGGACACGTGGGGCACGATTAGCAGGGCGATCGTTGCGCAGTCGTCTGTGGAGGAGATGGCGAAGGCCGAGGAGAAGGGCGGCGAGGACTGGACGGATGAGAAGCGCGCTGAGTATGAGAAGAAGGTTGCGGGGAAGATCCTTGCGGCTGCTTGGCGGGGAACGAAGTTCGAGATTCAGGGCGTGCTGAGGGATGTCTGTGATCGCATGCTCAATGACAAGACTGTCAAGCTGGATAAGCGCATTGAGCGTGCGCATGGGCTTATGATCATTGCCGAGCTGTTTGCGAAGGTGTGTGCTGGTATCGTCGCATGAGAGAACTGACAACCAACTCTCATAGGCGGCGCGTGATCCCGACGAAGAGGGCGACTTCATGGCCTTCGAGCAACTGATGGCCGAAGCGCAAATGAAGAAGGAGAAGACAGCCGACAAGAAGGACAAGAAGAAGACTAGCAACGAAGATGGCAAGGCGCCGCTGTCCGAGAAGAAGAAGGAAAAGAAGAAGGCGAACAGTGAGGACGTCAACGAGAAGGGCGACTTCCCCAAGTGGAATCACGAGAAGGCTTAGTTTTGCTTGCTTGTCCTTTTGACGTCGTTCGGCTTTACGAGTTGGTCTGGCTGTTGGACTGTTATGAGCTAGAACTGTGATTCCCCGCGTTTGTCTGTGG
This sequence comes from Trichodelitschia bisporula, assembly GCA_010356995.1. Lineage (NCBI taxonomy): Eukaryota > Fungi > Ascomycota > Dothideomycetes > Phaeotrichales > Phaeotrichaceae > Trichodelitschia > Trichodelitschia bisporula. The sequence continues at coordinate 30,074 of ML996715.1, read as the reverse complement.
GCGTTGGACAGGTAGACTAATTCATCTCCCTTGATAACGATGATGTGATGAGAGTTGTGTAGCGGCAGTGAGCAGCGGACGGTGGGATCATGTCGTGTCGACCACCTGTTGCGCCACTACTCACTCAACCGTCTACAGCACACATCTACCAGCACCAGCCTAGACCGACAGCTTCGCCTTCGCGCGCGTGCGGTCACTCGTCGCCGTGTCCGTATGCCCGGAGAACTCGACCTGCTCGCTGTCCTTCAGCCCTAGCGTCTCCTTGAACGCACGGCCAATGCGCTTGAGCACCTCGGCGCCCGCCTCGACGGAGCGCCCCTTGCCGCCGGCTGTGTTGCCGTCGCCGCCGCCGGGGAAGGGGCGGCCCGTCGAGCTGGTCTAGAGACCGAAGCGGTAGAAGCCCTTGCGCACGTTGACTACGACGCCCATGACTTCGCCGTCGCCTTCCTCCTCGAGCGTCTCGCCGATGGCGGCGAGCATGACGTGCAGCCACAGGTTGCCGATGTTGATGTTCTTTTTGTCGCGGAACTGGAAGGCCCACTTGCCGCCGTGCTTTTTCTGGGGTCTTCCCACTCCGGACGCACGCCGGCTTTGAAGAGGTGGTAGTCGGACTTTTGGGCGAGTTCGGAGGCGGACGTGATGTTGTTCTGGGCGGTTAGTTACGAAATATGGAGCGAGTCAAGTGGGAGACATACGTAGATGCCCCAGAACTCCTCGACTGAGTCAAACGAAATCACCTCCTTCAGCAGGTCGTTCCAGTTGTTGTCCTGCTTCGGTCAGCCAATGCTAAGCAACGACAAGTATTACGCACCTTGCCGGTTGGCGGCTTTGTAAACCACAGAGTCCACTTGTTCATCAGCGGGTGCTTGACGTTGAAGTTCTCCGGGTCGTGGAAGACGGTGACGGGAGCGTCGCTCGCGCCATTCTCCACGCGCATAGAGCCCTCAGGAGGAGATGGGAATGGTGTCCAGCGGCACGGGCTGGTTGGGGTTCGCAACTTGAGTCATGGCACGTGTGACGGAGGGTGTGGTATATGGATGGGGAAGTGGGGTAGTGGGATGTAGGGGCTCTACGGCTGGCTGAGGGTGGGTAAAGGACGGAGGCAAGCCAGTCGCAGAGTGATGAGGCGTGGTAGCTCTGCGCTTGTTGATGATGTAAGACGTAGGACGTAAGACGCTGAACGTATGACGTTGAGGTGACTCGGTGAAGGGAGAAGATCTGGAGGAAGCTTTTTTATCGAAGGTTTGCAAGGTTCTTCGAGGTCTGGGGGGTTCGCGGAAGCGCTGGTGAATGGTAGAAGCGTAGCAAGATCTAGCGCTGTTTGAATGCGCGAAGCTTTGGTGATCTGAGGAGCTGCACGTTCGCGGTACTTTCGAAGGGTTCCTGTGTTTGCTGGAAGCTTTGAAGGCTAGCAATGCGTTGCTGAATGCGATGAAGCTTTGGAGCTCCGCGAGAGGCGCTGGAAGCTGAAAGTATGTTTGGTGTTGTTTGAAGCTGAATTTGAGATTGCTGAGCGAGCGGAAGCGAGCGATTTCTGAAATGGCGGATTTATCCCCTTTCAGCTATCAATGTCACAGTATGCAGGATGCAGCAGCAATTGCGGTAGCGTATGAAGGTACATCATCGAGCGATACGTTGAGGTCAGCGAACGTTACGCCGGGAGGCAGAGGCATCTGGGAGACAGAGAAAGACATGACCGCGGAGTGTACTGGCTCTCGGATTAAAGGTCGGGCCGATACCCACCGAGTGAGTGGATTCGGTGGCTTGATTCAATTGCGTGGCTACGTCGGAACGTGGCTGATCGTCACTGGCTGTACAGAGAGCCCGTCCATCATAGCCTTGCTTCCGTGTGGTATCAATCAAGGCAAAGTGATGATCGGTTGGCTGGAAGCTTTGGATTCGAATTGTGCGTCGATATAGATTTTTTTTTTGCGTGCGTCCAAGGATACACGCCTGTGTTATTGATTGAAGGAAATTCCATGTGCTAGGCGAATAAACAAAGGCCGTGTCATGGGAGGATACCATCTCTCCCATGTCAAATCGCCACAGGCCCTGTGTGGGTCACGTGATTTGGTAAGCTTGATGGCTGATCCTGCAATTCCAGCCCGGTTGGACTTGCAGGGGTAAGGACTTGGCATTGGCCTGTTGCGCTAGCACCCCCAGCTCCCCCACACTCCACATCTTCGTGAGGACAAGGTTAGCTTTGCGACTCTATCATAGGGCTATCCACTGACGCAAGTAGCTCATGGAGATCTTCGCCGCTTACTCCCCGGTCACCGCGAAACCCTTACATAGTCCTTCAAGCTTTCAATGAATGTTATTCCACAACCAATGCTGTGCAACCAGTGATTTGTGCGCCCCTGACAGGCCGGAAGCTCTCTCTTAAGCAACCGAACCTTACCTTAACACGTAGGCCTAGCAACTCACATCATCAATACTGCCTGCACCCACGTCAGTCGCGATCAAGAACTCCAAATTTAGGGACGCTATCATCCATCATGGAAATATTCCGGCGCCCTCTCTCTTCATGCCCTTCCAGCCCACCCATCATGGTGTTCCGTGGACCATGCTGCTTCAGGCAAGGAATGATGGCGTGCAGTTGCATGCAGGCTTCGGCACCGGTGGGCGCAGGCGGTGATCCAGCCTGCACAGTTTGCGATCATGCATTCTCAATCCACGACACGCCCAGTCTGCCGACTACAGCTGCTGCACCGCCCTCTTCGGGGATTGACGTTGGTGAGGACAGCAACTCATCCTTCCCCGGCCTAGCTAACCAGAATGAAGTGCCCCAAGACGAATCCTTTGCCACAATCGCGAGAGGTGCGAGCGAGCGAAATACCATTCCACCCGATATCTCGTCCAATGAAGTCGCAAAATACCTTCACCTGGAGCCCCGAACAACTCTCCTGGAGACTGTGGTCGCGCTTCTTGAACGCACCGGTGTCGTTCAGCTTCGAGGCACCCCTGCGTCCGGAAAGACCAGCGTCATGGACCTCCTCTATCACTACCTTCGTCTCCAAGGCAATCAGGTCCATCTTCTTTCCCGTTACCCTAAAGGGGCAACGAAGCCCTGGTTTGATCAGCTGAAGGAACTAATGCCGGATGCTCACACAGACGTCCTTTGCACTCCAGCCTACATTCTTTTCGATGAAGGGCAGACGAGTTACGCTGATGCAGCCTTTTGGAACGAGGCTATCAAGGGTGTCTTGGAGAATTTCAAAAAAAGACCACAAAGTATCAAGTTTGTCTTCGCCTGTTGCTATGGCAGTTCGGCGGACCTTGGCAATGACGAGTGTGCATTGACTCCATTTACACTTCCCGAGAATTGCATCGTCGGGCTACGTCCGTCAGCTTTTGTCTCCGTGGGCATGTTTTTCTCGCAAGAAGAGTTCATGAGCTGGGGGATGAAGAAGACTACGGCAATACCCGCATCAATCTCGAATGAGGCCCTAGACATGCTGTTCAAGTTTTCTGAGGGTCACATTGGCCTTGCGACTGCCCTGATTGAGAATTTCCTGGAATCCCATGTGGGTCTCATCCTTTTCCCTAGCAATCTGTACGGTTGGGCGTTGCTGACTTCAGCCTTCAATGGTCCAGCATTGCAAAACTATCGTCAGAAATGGAAAGGAAATTCAGTCTGCTTCCCTTGAGCATTTCTTGTTCAATAGGGATGGCCTCGTAAACGTCATCAAATCCTGTGCTGCATACCGCGGATTTCCTCATTCCACGTTTCGGGACCCCGATGTCCGCAATGTTCTCATCAAGGTTGCGATAGAAGGGTTCGCTCAGCTAGAGGACACAAATCCTGAAGCACTTCGCAAGTGCTATGTCAAGGGCTACCTGCATGCCGTTGTGAAAGACGGCGATTCCATAGTCTATACTTATCCGACCGAAGTTCATCGCTGGTACGTCCATTATACTGTTTTGCACGAATTATAGCTAACCTTAGCCAGGTTTGCCGCGATCACCGTTGTCCCACATCTCACCGGTCCTTTCCCATTCAAGAGCGTACGGGAGTGTGTCTTGACTGGCCTGAAGTCGTTTTGTGGGAATGCTCTGCGACGAGAATCCAAGACTCCAGAAGCAGCCTATGGCGCCGAACTCCACCGCACGATATACAAGGTCACCAGAGCACGCATCATTCCCACCCCGGAGTTTTCCAGCAAGGAATTAGGCGGGCAGCGAATCGACTTTGTGATCCCTGGGGTCCATTGGGGTATTGAATTGCTGCGGGACGGGACCCAACTACAGGAGCATTACGACCGGTTTGTCGGGGAAGGCCGTTACACCTCTTTCAATTTTAGAGAGTGGGTCGTGGTCGACTTCCGAACTTCTCGGCCAGCAAAGTCCTTGCGTAAGTTCAACCTTCCCTCTGTCATTTGTCCGGATCTCTAATGTTCATTTAGCGACGTGTCCAAACGTCTTATTCGTGATTTTCGATCCCGGATTTTTCACGTGCGTTGTTCTCGACAACATGCTCAAGGACGTTGTTTCAGAATTTGCGCTGCTGTCATGATTAGCTCCTGGGCTACAGCAGGCGTGGCCTGTTTGCTACACTGTTGATCGAGGCGAGGCTGGAGTGTGATTCCCTTCATGAGCGATTCAAGATGGTTAATTGGACGGTCAGGACCGGGGTGAGCCTGAGCGAGCACCCAGGCCGGGTGAATAGACCCGAGTATGTCAGATTGTTTACGGACCCGGAGCAGCGCGTGTGTGGGGGGAGCGTGTGTATGGGAGGTACGTGTGTGTGTTTTAGATGGGCAATAACATGTGCTTGTCCTGCCCTCCGCATTGAACCACAACGCCCCCCTTAAATCGCCCCATCTTCGGCCTGTCGCCGGCTTCCCTCTCCAGAACCGGCCCGGTTGGACCTGCAAGCGAAGTATCATGAGTATCGGAAGGGTCATATCTCAATTGAGCGGGGGCACCTGTTAGGACCCCTATTCCGTCTTCGCAGTGTCAGCTCTGCCTCAACGTGACTCAGGCAACACTACCCCGCACTCCGATTCTCCGAGTGAGGTGGCTGGGGGGCTAAGTGCGGGGTTGTACCGTGGTGAGGGAAGGGAAGACGAGCTGAAGCAGTGGCGCAGGTGGCGAGTGGGTTGGTGGCACGGGTGGAGTTGGTGGCGCGGATGGAGATGGTGGCGCGGGCGGAGGTGGCGCTCAAGAATCGGGCTCTCTGTGTATGGTCTCAGGTGACATACATAGGATTATCCGCCTAGCACCCTAACACGGCTTCACGTCATATGGACTAGCATCTTACGTGCTTTGTCATCAGCCTTGGCGGACACCATCCAATTGAAATTGCCGGTATTAAGCGCGCGACTAGGTAAGCAAATTGTCAATTGTTGTTTTCGACTTTGTAAACCTCCGGGAAGACGAATATGGCGTTGTTCGATGCTTTAGGTGTTACGGTATGACACCCGGTTTCTGCTGCTTCATGGGCTCGCACCATCACCGGGTTTGTATGGGGCTTGGCGCTGTGCCAAGCCGTCACACTCACACTCACACTCACACACCAGGCCCACTTACCCGCAGTCCCTGACATCTTTGCTCCGTAGCTTTACAGTCTACGTCTTACCCACATCTTGATCGTGCATGCGTGACTGTTGACGGTGACATTAGGTGGGGATGTCGGTAGATGGCCCCCTATGAGAGCTGGGTGTCGTGGGAGACCAATGCCGGGCCTTAACGTCATTGGCTCCCCGCGACCTTCCCCCGCGGCTGCTGCCACGTCACGCCAGCCTTCCCGCACCCCGCCATGCCTTAGGCAGATGGCAGCGCGATCTGCTCAAGAGTCTGGCGGCTCGCCCTTCAGATAGATCTTTGTGGAAGTAACTTGTTCATGCCTGCACCCTACCCATTGTGACTTCCATACTTTTGCACGCCCCTGACAAGGCACGCAGGGGAGATGGACGGGAAAGGCGCGGGAGTAGTATACGGGGGAGATGCGCGGGGGAGATGCGCGGAGGAGATGCGCACGAAGAGGGAGAAAACATTCGCCAGAGGCGCTCTTATTAACGAGATCATCTACAACTCACTGCCACTGCCCTCACTGTTACTGCCCTCGCTATCGCTGCCACGCTTCCGCTTCTCCCCGTGCTGCTGCTCCGGCCCAACCCAGCATTTCACGCACTCGAGAGCCTGCAGCGTGCTCGCGTGCATTGGCGCGCGGTCCGGGGTAAGGTGGCGGCCGGCACCGCTGAACAGCCGCTCACATTCCGATGAAGAGGTCGGGACAGCGAAGAGGCTGAGTGTAAGCTTACTGAGTACGGGAAAGTCCTCCCACTTGCCCATCCATCATTTCACAGGGTCGAACTTGGCGCACTGCGACACGCGCCTCTCCGCAAGATACCAATCGATTTCGTTCTCCTGGTCGTCCTCGACGTCCGATGAAAGGAGGTTCTCGAGAACTACGCACCGATCGGGGCGCTGCGTGGCAGGGCGAAGGTTGTCACGCTGAAGCATGGAGGGAAGGGTGCGGCGCTGGCTGACAGTCACGTCGCTTTGAAATGACACGTTGGCCTCACGATGCTTGGCCGCAAAGCTGCGCCAGTACGTTCTAGCGGCCTGCCGCGTCGAATGCAGCTAACCGGGCATCTTCTTCGCCCACATTTTGACAAAGAGGCGATCCTTGTACTATGGGTGGAGGATGAGAGCCATGGCGTTGGCGGGGAACTCATCCAGCTTCTCGTAGTACTTGGTGAGCTTCACCCATGCGCGGTTGATCATGCCCTGAAGGAAGGACATGTGCGCCGCTCGGCCTCATCGAAGCCGAATTCCTCTCCGAGAGTAGCGACGGCGGTGTTGGTGGGGTGCGCGTTGTCGAGTATGAAGAAGCCGACCTTGCCTATGTGGTCAATGCCGAATACCCTTATGAGGTTGCTGAGGGCGGCGGTAAGGTTCTCACCGCTGTATGCACCTTCGATGTCCGGCAGTGTGGGGACGGGCTGGCGAAGCTGCCCGCCTGCGTCGATGAAATAAGCCATGATGGGCCTTGATGTATGCCTCGCCGGCGCGGTACGCCCGCATGATCTCCACTGGCGCAGCGTGCTGTAGGGCGAGGGGGTGGGGGTGGGGCCGTTATGGCACAGGCTAGCCACGAGGCCGAGGAAGTCGCTAGATGTGGCCTATTAAAGGCGTTAGCGTGTGATCCAGTGGGACTTGGCTGAGTGGCGGGTGATGTGGCTTGTGCCGCCGAGGCTGAACGAGGTGATCTCACGGATGCTGCTGTCATGGGTGCTGCGGCCATGGCAGATCATACACAGCCAGTGCCTATCGCCGTCACAGCCGTGATTTCACATCCAGGCCGCGCTTGCGGTTGCGGATGTTCAGCGCCGGCAGGGGCTCCATGAGTGTATACTCCGCGGCCGCTTTGGCGTTGAGAGTGAAGCCGTTCTCGACGGGAGGCTTTGTGCTGCTGCCTGACCGCGGCTCATGCAGAGGGGCGGGAAGGCCTGCTTACCGATGAACGCGGTCGAGCTCAGTAGTGTTGGCGGCAATGCTGAGCACCGAGGACTCGCGGTCAATGAGCTCGCGATGGGGCGTAGCTGGGGATCTTTCTGGGGAGGGTGAAGCTCTTCGTCTCGTCCAAAAACTGGCCTTGGCCCTGACCGGTGCGCGTCAAGCCATCGTTTTGCATCGACTCTTCGAAATCTGCAACGACGAGCCCCCCGTGACATCCCCCGCATGGCGCGCCGTGGCCCGCTTCCAGGCCGACTGGCGGGCCACCCACTCTCCAATGTCCTCAACCCTCCTCCGCCGCGCCCGTCCCGGTCGCTGTAAGGCATCATGTCTGCACCGGGCATATAGCTCCACTCCCTCCCCCGCCGCCTCCGCCGCAGAGATAGACAACGCCCCGACAATACTGCCTTACACTCCTCCAGTACGTCCATCTGCTCTCCCCTTCAAAGCTAACAAATCCAGACGACAAGACTCCCCCTCCTACATCCTGCACACCTTCATCCCCCCCCAAGCCCGGGACGCCTACCTCGCCCTCCGCGCCTTCAACCTCGAAACCGCCCGCATCGCCGACTCCACCTCCCAACCCACCATCGGCGCCATGCGTTTCCAATTCTGGCGCGACTCCGTGACCGCCACCCTCGTCGGCAACCCCCCAAAACACCCCATCCCCCTCCTCCTCGCCGCCGTAAGCACCTCCCTCCAACAACGCACCGGGGGGGCTCACGCCTCTCCCGCGCCTGGCTCCACCGCATAATATCCGAACGCGAAAAATACCTCGGAAACAGACCCTACCCCGCCCTCTCCGCCCTCGAAACCTACGCCGAAAACACTTACTCAACATTCAGCTACCTAACCCTCTCCTCCCTCCCCCTCTCCTCCCTCATCCTCTCCTCCATCACAGCCGACCACCTCGCCTCCCACATCGGCAAAGCAACCGGCATAGTCGCCGTCCTGCGCAGCCTCCCGCTACTCGGCTTCCCGCCTCCCCCCTCCGGCGGGACCGCGCAGGGCAGCGCGCCCCACCCCCCCGTCCTCCTCCCGCTGGACATCATGGCGGCGCACAGCGTACAAGAAGAAACCATCCTGCGCACCGGCCCCTCAGCCCCCGGCCTCCGCGACGCAGTCTTCGAAGACGCAACCCGCGCCAACGACCACCTCATCACAGCCCGCGAAATGCTGCGCTCGCTCCTGGCGGGCCAGGGCGCAGGCCACGCGTTCGAGCACGAGGGCGATGCGCAGCGGGCGGGGTACGATGAGGTACAATCCGCGACGGATGTGCCGAGTGGCAAGGCGCTCCGTGAAGTAGAAGCGGGTTTTGGCGTGCTGATGGGTGCGGTGCCGACGCGGATGTGGCTGGAGCGGTTGGAGCGTGTCGATTTCGATGTTTTTGATGGCCGGTTGAGAGGCCCGGGGTGGCGGTTGCCGTGGGAGGCGTGGTGGGCGTTTCGCAGAAGAAGGATATAGTGGGGGCCGATATGCTGTGATTGCCGGATGGGGGCGGGGTGTACTTCGTGCGCCGTATGACGGCTGGGGTAGGGGTGGAGAAGGGGTACAGCCTGCCAGATGGAGCTGTAATATACGACGACGAGAGCGGCGGATATACGTGCCGCTGGTTGGCGGAGGCTTAGGGCGCATCATATGGGGGCAGGAACGGGGGTGGGAGGTAGCAGCCTGGTTGCTGGGCTGGGGGGGGAAGATGGGGTTGCATGTGCTGCCCGATGGGGAGCGGGTGTTGAGCGTTAGGCACGCTGATACTGTGCGGGGTTGGGGGAGGAGGGAGGCGGAGAGCTAGGCTGGTCAGTGGGGGGTTGGAGTGGGGGGAGGGGATGTGGTACGCCGGAGTAGAGACCCTTGAGTCCGTCAGAGACGACGATGTGCCGGAACATTTGCGCCATGTTGAGGCGCGTGCCATGGTGTTGAGTTTGGAGGCGGACTTTGACTGTGTGGTGTTAGAGGGTTCAGGTGAGAGGGAGAGGCTCCGAGTGGGAGACTCCGAGTGAGAGGCGGCGCACCGAGGTCAAGAGGGTGTGTGACGCATGCTGCGAAGCAAGACGCTGAGCCGCCGAACCAGAACGGGTATGCGATTGTACGTGTGCACGGGCTCGCGTCTTTCTTCACCTGCGCTGCTGTTATCGCCATTGTGACGGGCGCATTGTATGCAGAGGTGGAAGAATGAGTAAAAGAGCGGAAGCTGATGCGGAGAAGGCTACGATGTAGTGAGAGAGATACCGAGAAGTGCCGTAGTAGCGCAATGGGAATAAGCCCGGTAATGCGCAAGTAAGATGCTAACCCCGGAAGCGGAGTAAACAAGAGCGGAGTAAACAAATGTGGAGTATCTCGGGAATCAAATGCCGGGTAAAGAGTGGTGTAGTGTGTGGAGTTGGCAATCATGTGATCATAGTGTGAATTTGGTTTCCCTGTTAGCTTGCGCTTATCTCAACAACACTTCATGCCGTCCGAGCGGCATCTTCTGTCCCAGTACCAGCGCAATCCCACGAGGTAGACTGCTGCTTACGACAATTATACCTTGTGGAGTACATACAGAGCGGATCGAAGACATCCTCACGACTCAGAATGAGGCTTTGCAAACGGCAAACCAGGTGCTCCACAGCCTCAACGGGACGATACACAGCAACATCAACCCTTCTGATCTCCAGTCTCTTCTCGAGACCGTTGCGAGTCACAAGTCGTGCATTACACCGGTTCAATTCCATTGAAAATGTACTCAGACGCGCCACTCAAGCACTAGTCCCCAGACAGACACACCACAGTCGACAAAAGGCTTGTCAGACTGAGCAATGACGGTATACACCCAGCCGCTGCGGGATGAAGATCTAGAATCTTCTATGATGACAAATTGAGTACCTAGAGTATTCTTCCTGACAAACTGGTCAGATCGATGGAAGATACTGGAAGTCAGACGTTGTGTATATAGTCACTCATTCCCGACCTCATTCAGAGGTCGAGCTAGTCAGTCAGAGATCAATTGATACATTGGTTTTGGCTCGAGCAGCAGCCACTGCTAGTTTCCACGACAAACCCTCAGACAAGGCTCAATATCCCGACCAGTGAGGCAACGAGCAACGTTAAAAGCAGTGGCAGCTTGATGGCGCCGCCTCCCCAAAGACGCCCTCGCGCCGCTCCAGCTTCACCTGTGCCGCCAGTGTCTGCACGTGCGGCAACAACGACGACATCATGTCCCCCCGCTGCGAGCGCCGCATATCAATGCTGATCTTGCCGTCGCCGCCGACACGCAGCAAGTATGTCCCAGAGAGGTTATCGGAAATGGTCAGATATGCGAGCAGCGTGTCGCCGGCGGCGACAACCAGCGTCCCGTTGAGCGCCTCGCGCATGACCCCGTGTCTGGCGAGCTGCCCCGCGGTACTATGGCCCATGTTGCCATGATGCCAGTGCCGGTGGGCAGGCTCATGACTACGAACTGCTTGTCTGAGGATGTTGTTTGAAGCAGGGAGATGAGGTGGACGCGCACGTCGGTTTACATCGCTGCGCTCGGTCCGTCTTGGTTGTGCCCTACCAGGGCTACTAAAAAGGCGGACAGCGCGGCGGTGGAGTCTGCTAGCGGGGCGCTGGCTAGCAATTGTGCGCCGACGATGCGCCGGTACTTGACGGCGGCAGGGGCGACTTCCACCGTTGTCGCCGGTTGCATGCAGTGCCGGAAGTATGTCAGCGTGTCGGCGCGCCCGGTGAGGACCGGCAAACCGTGGAGAAAGGATGCGTTGGTCGCGTTGCACTGCCGGTGCGGCGACGCATACTCGAGGAAGGCTAAGTCGACGCCAAGTGCGGAGGTCGAAATATGGAACGCGTAGATCGTGGTTTGCCGCCGGAGCACGGCGAGCACCTTCTGCAGCGCCGCGGCAAAGGAGTCCGAAGGATTGTAGGCGTACTTGATGTTGCACATGGACGCCCACGACGAGACGAGATCTGCTTCGAAGCGCGCCTCGCGCTTGCTCACGCCCAGCGCGTGCCACGCAAAGCAGAACTTCTCTAAAAGCGTGCTTGGCCCGACGTCCGGCGTGAGGTTGAACATTTGCTTCAGCGGCATGCCGCCAAGCGGCGTCGGCACCGCACTGCGCAGACACAACGCCTTGGAGAAGTTGAACGTTGCGGTGACGATGGCGATGTTTGCCTCTTCTTCCGTCATCAGGTCTGGCGGGTAGAAGGCGCGCTTGTCGGGGAAGAGCCGCTTGACGGTGTTGAAGCAAGGCACGACCTCGCCGCGCGAGTACCCGAAGTCGATGACGCTGTACTGGTGCTGCAGAAGCTTGTACGTGGCTATGAGCGTCGCTGCCTGCAGGATCGTGTTTTTAATCCCGATGACGTTGCCCGCGAAGTACGCCCCGTCAAGACCCAGGCTGATATGCGGCGCGAGGGCCCACTCCTGGAACGTCCAGGCTCGCCGCCAGTATGCCCAGCCCGGCAAGCCGAGCGCCGTCTCGTCCATCAGCGCGTTGAACAAGCGGCACGCGAGCGTTAGCTGCGCGTCCTCCTTGAGGGTATTCGGGTTCTCGGTCGCGAGCGGGCTGGCGTTGAGGATCGTCGCCGCGTGCGCTAGCGTCGCAAGCACGCGTTACGCGCGCTCGTCCGTCGGCGGCAGGACCACCACCACCGACCACGCATTCGTGTAAATATCGCCCATCACGCCGAGCAGCGCCGTCTTCTCCTTCTCATCGCTTTGGTTAATCGACAGCGCGTCGAGCCACAGCCGCAATGGCTCGCCGGGTATCGTGATGATGCTGTGCGCCGTTCTGGTTACGCTGTGGAGTTCTGATGCCCAAGGTGGCCCTTGCCTCGTGGCGGTACGGCGCGTGGGCCGGCCCGTGCCTAGCCGCGCCGCTTAGCATGGCTGCCGATGATGACGTCCGGAGAGGGTGTTCGTGCTGTTAACCCTGCTGACACTTCGGACGAGTTTTGGCCTTGGACCGACGTCCAGCAGCGTCAGCTCGTACCTGGACTATCGAGGTTTGATGCAATGCGCTTGTCGCAGGTATGCCGCTCGCGTCCTCGAGTGTTCGTCTTCGTTGACCGCATCGACTTTACGGGCATCTCTTGATCTTGAAAGCGCTGGGATAAGATGAGGTACCGCCACGTCACTCCTGAGTCAGTGAGTTTGATGCAATGCTCTTGTTGTAGGCAGGCCGCCCGTCCTCGAGGGAGTGCGTGCTCGCTAACCTGATAAGTTAATCGGAGCCGGCAAAGGTGCCCTGTTCTCGAAGTTTACTTGCGGACTCTTTTAAGTTGCGAGAGACACACTTATGGCGCTCTTTGAGCCTGCGACGGTGTACCCCACATGATGTTGACATGAGGCAGGAACATTGTTATGTCAGGAAGAAGCATACTTATCTGAGGAAGGGACATGATGCAATGTGCCTCATAGCTAAGGGAAGGAGCATCGGAGGGCAACACGTACTTATTTTACACATTGTCTTCCTCTCTCTCTTTCTTCGCCTTTCAATCTTCAGTTTTCACAGTTGCCTTTGCTTATGTTCCGCTTAAAAAGTAAGTTATGCACACAGCCCCAGCGTCTCTCGCCCTTCCCACATTCATTGGCTACGTCAGAGTTGAATGGCCTTTCGATACAGGGAACCGAGGGGACAGACAAACCAATAGGCTGCACAGTATCGAGCCACGGCAACAGTACTCGTGAATGAAGATGTACCCATGCCGGCTTAGGCAGATTCCATGATCAGGCTGGGAGTGCGGGGTTGTGGCACAAAGTGTTGGGACTGTACATACTTAAGTCCTGAGGGCCCCCTCATAATCATTCCGCGCCCTGTCTCCCGCTCATGACCGTCATCTGCTTGACTGCAGGTAAGATAGACCCTTACCATAGTAAGGGATCCCGCCTTTCCCCACCTGCTTTCACGTGCTAACGCTCTAGTAATCTGAGAATCCTGTCAATTGACTTATGCCCTCCCAATTGGATAGCGACCAATACACGGTCGCATGGGTTGCTGCCTTACCGCACGAAGCATATGCTGCTGTAGCGATGCTTGATGTACGACATGCAGGCCTTAAGCCGGAGCAGAGAAACCCGATAGATCAAAATTTGTACTTCTTGGGCCACATCGGGGGTCAGACGGGAAATCACAACGTGGCTATTACGTGCTGCTCTCAGGCGGGAACAACATCTGCGGCCGTTGCGGCGCAGCACAGTTAGTTTTGGCCTCTTACTTGCATACCGGTAGGCTAATCCCTCAGTGCTCGCGACATTCCCGAACATCAAATTCGGTCTCATGGTCGGCATTGGAGGAGGCATTCCATCTCCTGCACATGATATACGGCTAGGCGACGTCGTCGTGAGCGCACCGAATTCTGGCTATGGGGGCGTCAGACAGTACGATATGGGCAAGGCGTACCGGTATGAATTCAGGGAAACTGGTTCTTTGAACGCTCCCCCAGCTCTCCTGCAAAACGCAGTGAGATTTCTGGAGATACATCTCATTGGGAACCCTGCCATCATATCGGAAAGGGTGAGGAGGACACTGGAAACCGATCTGAGTTACGTCGAATCCGGATACGGAGTTCCAAACGAACATGAACCTCACGACCGCCGTCACCCGGGGCCAGTTGTTCACTATGGAACCATTGCTTCTGGCAACGAGGTTGTTAAAGACGCCACAATCCGAGATGAGCTCGGACGAATAGGGGATTGCCTTTGCTTCGAAACGGAAGCCGCTGGCTTGATGAACAATTTTCCATGTCTTGTCATCAGGGGCATTTCGGATTACTGCGACGAGCACAAAAATGAAGAGTGGCAGAGACATGCTGGCCTTGCTGCTGCGGCATATGCGAAGGAGCTTCTCGGCGTCATTGCCTGTGAACGTGAGCGAGCCGCCAGTGAGGGTGAGCGAGCTGCCAGTGGAGGTGAGCGAGCTGCCAGTGGAGGTGAGCGAGCTGCCAGTGGAGGTGAGCGAACCGCCAACGGGGCCCAAAGGGCCCAACCGCTCGCGTCTTGCAGGGGGTGCGCTGGCTTAGCACCACACCACGACTCTGGATGCCAGACACGACAGGTACAGATACCCGCACATTTGAATCGTCGCAATATCGCAGCCCGCAGAGCAGCGCAGGGCCTCGAAACGCAGAACACACTTCCCACACCAGCACTTACGCAAAGCGGACCACAGGCCACCGACCCGAGGCTACCACCAGCGAAAGTACATCGTAGAAAGCGCAGGTAAGTAAACTAATCCCTAAACGAGCTTCTTCTTATACTTCCCGCAGAAGATAGAGCGCCTCATTTGGCTGAGTGGGAGGAGTCTGGTGCCTTTAAGGCTGAGGGGAGAGGGCGTGGAGAACATGGAGAGAGGGTCCTTGGGATTAGAGTGGAGAAGGCAATGAAGGACGATTTGAGCTTCTTTGACAGGGTTCCCTACATCTGGTATATGCGGAATATTCGCGGCAGGATTCGCGTGGCCTCCTAGCATGGCTGATAGTTGGCGCTCGTCGCTTGGATCCAATGTCTTCTACATCGGCATCAATGCAAGTTGCTAACTCCTGGGAACTGTACATATGTGACTCCTATTCGGGCATTGAAGGCGATGCATCTGTTATGTATGGGGGGGGGATGGTGGGAGCTGGGAGGGAAGACTTAATGACTGAGGGTTGAATATCAAGGATGTAGATGTATTGATCGCTACTGTTTTGGCGAGACTGTGCTTGGTGTTTTGGGCGGCTGCCCGGCGATCGCGAGAATCCCCACATTCGGCCCGCAAGGAACTACCCGTATCTGAAAAGGTTGTGGCCGCTCCGACCCGCAAAGGCGGCCCAGACAGGCGGCCACGACTTTTTCGAATAACACTTGATCCACCCTGACTCTCTGTCGTCTTGCAGCCCACCTAGGGCGTGAGGAGAGAGAGAAGGAGAATGTGGGGTAACCATACGGTAGCTCGGACACTTAGAGAAGGCTCTAGCTCTAGAGGCGCGGATTTTCAACTTTTGACGGCTTATCTTGGGCTTGGAGTCTGCATCGGCATCACTGTTAACTAGAAACTCCGAGGAAGT
Source organism: Trichodelitschia bisporula (assembly GCA_010356995.1). Taxonomy (NCBI): domain Eukaryota; kingdom Fungi; phylum Ascomycota; class Dothideomycetes; order Phaeotrichales; family Phaeotrichaceae; genus Trichodelitschia; species Trichodelitschia bisporula. The sequence continues at coordinate 14,588 of ML996715.1, read as the reverse complement.
GTGCGTAGGTGACTCTCTTCAGGCATTGGAAGCATGAAGGCGATGGACTTGTTGTGTATGGGGGATCGGAAATGGTGGGTGCTAGAAGAGACTTCGGTGGCTGAGGTTCACGCGTCAAGGATGGATATGCTGAGGTAAGCTACGGGGCTATGGAGAGGGTTATGCTGCCGTGGCCGCCTAAGCCTCATCGACACCCGACAACAACACTTCATATCGCGAATCGGCCGCCTCCATCGCAATCATGATACCACCAGACCTTAAACAAGAGTATCTGGACTTGTACGACCTCTACTGCGATACTCTGCTCGCGATGGAAAGGGCCGTTTACGAGGGACAGCAGCCATACGATTTTGAGCTCGTGACCGAGGAAATCTGTACCGCGCTCTCTCGTTTCGTAACCGAACTTAACTATCGGAAAGGGACCGCTACCGAGAAGTTTTGCGATCGCGACTTCATGACTGCGGAGTGTACTGGCTCTCGGATTAAACGGTCGGGCCGATGCCTACCAACTTTTCAGAAGTCGGGCGCTTAGAGTGTCCGGAATCACTGTCGAAACAATGAGATGCGTGTTACACCGTTTCGGCGACTAGCTAGCGAAGTTGTTACTCAGCCGCCAACAGGCTAAGAATGATGGCTGAAATCGGAGCATAGATAGGATCAGGAGAGAGAGCTCCGACTGGCTCTTACTTTCAGTCCTATCCTATCTATCCACACCCTTCCTTCGCATCCCTTCCCCGCCCGCCGCAACAGCTTAGCTCCGCAGCGACATACTCCTTCCTCCGGCTCTTGCCCTCTCGCTTCCCTGATGGGACGCACACATCGCCGCCTGCTTCCATGTGCCGACTGTCCCGCAATGCGCATAAACCGACGCATCCGTGTTAATCAGTCAGGAGATGGGTTGAGCGGCGGCCCACACCCAATTCCTCTGTCGGGATAACGCCACGCTGACCTTGAAGGCGGATTTGCATTGACATTGACCATAATAATAGGAGACCCGAAGATGAAGGTGATGCTCACGCCTTACCTCGTCTGACAAGATGAGTTCGCCGCCCCGACAATGCGTGTGCGTCCCTTCGCTTGCGTGGAGAATGATGGATGAACCGCGCCCAGCAACCGCTCCCCCCTTCATCCGCCGTCAAGGGATGCTTTGAGCGGCGACGCCTCCCTATTATCGATGGGTACTCACCTGATGGCGAGTGCACCCCTTCACTTGCGTGGGGAGGCGTCGACGTGATGGATGAACCGCGCCCCAACAGCCGGTCGTCCCTTCATCCATCCTGTGACACCTCGCTGCTCGGGGATTGTAGGCATTGCAATCAGCCCCCACATTAAAGCTAGCCAGAATCCACAAAGATCCAAAGCACGACGCGACCTACCTTGAAAAAGCTGCACGAAAGAGACATTTGCAGATTGCGACAGGATCTGATATCCCCCCCCCCCCCAGGTTTTTCATTCTCTCCGCTAATATTCTGGCCAAAGATCGCGATGCCATGTCGACCGGGATATACAAATGCCCGCAATGCCCCAAGACGCACACGCGTCCGTGGAACGCCCGCGATCACGAAGCGACTTTTCGAGGAAACTTCGCCCACCCTTGCACGCACGAAGGATGCAACAAGAAATACGGTTGGCGGGATCACCTTGCCCGGCATGTAAGCGCGGCGCATAAGCGGGTACGCCTTCGGAACAGCCGCAGAGAAAAGACGCGGCGGTCGGCAGCAACAGCAAGGGCTCGAGCAGTGACAGCAGCGGCAACGACCACGACATCAGCAACAACTCGAGCGGCCAAACCCCAGGCAGCTCAGACGCGGAGCACAAAGCGCCGGACTCTACGGGCGGAGAAGCAAACGTTTAGGGTGGTGTTTTGCGTCCCAGACGAGGCTCTTGGCCATCTTGTTGACATCTATGTCCATCCCGAGACAAACGAGGTGGTTGACGTTTCTGCCCCCGAGGCGCCGTACATTTACCAGTTTCCCGGCTGCGGGAGTGGTTATTCATGGTCGAAAGGCTTGACCCGACATCAGCGCACTCACACCGGAGAGAGGCCGTACCCTTGCAGCGTTGCCAACTGCGGCGTGGCCTTTTCACGACCGGATACCTTGATAGACCACCAGCGCACCCATACCGGGGAAAAGCCGTTTGCCTGTGAATGTGGCCAGAAATTTTCGTAACGTGGAAACCTCGCCATCCACAAGCGCAGTTGTCCCCAATGCAGTGACGCTAACTCGCGATGGAAATTCAATACGTCATAGGCGGTTGACAGGGCAATCCGGCTCCTGTTCGAGTTACGCGTTTCCTTGGTGGAGTGACTCGGGTGGGGGGTCGTCTTGATAGCGCAGGAGTACGAGGGTTTCCTAGTCGACAGGTGTATGTCACGGGCTGCAGCAGGAGACCATTATTTTCAATTTCATGTTGTTCCTTTTGACTCTAATTGTTCGAAAGCTCTTGTTGTCATTCTAGCGAACGTGCTCATCCTTTCAAACCAAAGTCAATGCACGAAATACGAGGGGTGGGTATCCAGACCGTTGAAAGGTGATGCGTGATCAGTGGGAGCTATTATCTTCCTCAGTCTTGCCGCCAATCCAGCGCCAGATTTCCTTCAATTGAAATGTAAATTACTGATGCGCTAAGAGATTTTGGATAAGCAGTAACGTGTGCTCGTCTTTCCTCTGCATTGAACCACCGCGCCTCCCTCAAATTGCCCCGTCTTCAGCCTGGCACCGGCTCCCTTTTGTTGACCCAAGGTCAGATGGCAAGATGAGATCAAATATGAATGGACTAGGCCGGCCTCATGGCTTGGCAGTCAACTCTCCACCTGCTGAGCGGGTTCTTGAACTCCCTCTTCGCTAGATCTACACACAATACACACAGCAGCACTCACACATCCACAATCCGCATATTGGTGACGTACAAACATCCTCTGGAACCTTCCAGCCTGTTCCCTTCGCCACTTATTAAAAATTGTGAGTCACAGTCGGCTTCTGCCTGCCGACGCCACTGTCAACCGCGCAATGATGCGGCGAGGTTGTCGTATGCCATCGCCATCACCGTGACATGGGGCCAGGAATCGAAGTCACGTCAAATCTCCCCACAACCGCAACGGATTGGTTCGTCGTATGTACCCCTTCAATTCGCTGACGAGTAATTCCGACAACACTCGCTGACGACCCTACCGCAGCCCACGAATTCTCGGCAGTGCGGATATCGCGAATTTCCTGTTCCACTGACTCGGAGGGTAGCTGTGAGAGAACTGCTTCAGAGGACTCTTGATCGACCCTGAGGAGACGTAACTGCTTTTCAACCTCTTCAATAGCGGACTCTCGCAGTTGGAAGGCTTCTTCTGTTTCGCTGTCGGACTCTTTCTCCAACTCTTTCTTGCGCTGTTGTGCTTCAAGTTGCTGCGTTTTGCTGAGATCGACATGCTCTTTAACTTCCTCCCTCACCTTCCGTGCTCGTATCTCTAGTTCCTTTCGACGATCCTCAGAAGAATGTTCATCGTCAAGTGAGATGATCCTTTTCTAGCGTTAGTGTGTGTCTGCCAACATGGTATTTGACAGCTCGCCTACAGCTGGGTACATGAAACGGCAAAATGAACTGTGTCCTTGCAAGACTGAACCCGCATCTTGAACGTCCGGATTTTCTCGCTGTGCCACATGCCGACTAATAAGCGATCTCTGAAGGAGAGTTTGTTCCCGCTGGAATGTTTCGTCCACCGTTCGAGGCTCTTGGTGAATTTGTCACATAGCGCGCCGCACTTGCTCACGGCTTCAGCGACGCCAGCCTTCTTGAGAACAGCCCGAGTCCTTTCCGTGGAAATGTCGAGTTCCCCCAGGGCGGTCAACGCGAGATGGATACCCGCAATGTTCGAAGCAATATTTTTTAGCTCTTCATCAGCTTCAGCGAGTTCATTGATAAAATCATGGAGTTTGACGATGCTGATTACGACAACCTGCGCAATGCCCAGAGTGCTTGCAGCGATACTCAAGGGATCCATGAGTTCTGGGGGTTGGCTTCAAGAGTCGTTGTATGTGCTCTCGTGCTGAAAGTAAACAGAAGAAAACCATCAAGGCAGGTTCAAGTAGGCGACGATAGACGAATGGAGTCTTGCACAAAGGAAGGAAAAGATGGCTGTTGAGGGAGGCAACGGGTAGTATTTAGGGCTGAGGAGGGCTCTTCAGCTGAGGAGATATTGCGGGCTGCAACGAATCATCGTATTTAGCTTAGCGTGCTAGGGACAGGCAGCGATGGCAACAGACTGCCAAGTAAGGAAACACACAGTTAGCCGTCGCAAGGCATCTTCGCCGTACCAGTTGTCAACCTAGCATCTGGCTCACTTCACCGGATGTGAGCACTCACCCCGGCAAGGTCCAAGGGTCGGCAGGCCTTCAGCTTGAGCCAGGCAAGTATAGGGCCAGAGTGCCAAGGAACCAACAAGACTTGTTCCACAGCTCTGCTCTCTCATCCAACTCCATTGTCACGGCTCATGCCGAGCAGCTCAGTGGGGATGCGCCCGGACAGCCAGCCTTAGCGCGGCGACGCCGAAGCCGACGCACGGTAAATGCCGAAGCCGATGCTAGACAACGCCGAAGTCCGATGCAGCTTCGTTCACGGCCTATAACTTAGATTCGCGCTGTTCTCATTTTGACTCTTTGTCTCTTATCTTATAATCAAGCCTTGTCCTAGATTAAATACATCAAAGAAATTGTCGCTTGCTTCGCCCTAACATCCATCCACATTCTCTGTCCCTTAAGCCCTTGTGCCACCTCAACTTACCACCAGTGTCCGCCGCCCAAGACTGCTCATTCGAGTACGCCGACAGCTTATTCGGGTACGCCGACAATATTGAGGCGCAGGAAACCCGCATAAGCATCCTGACGCGCTGCTATGCGAGCGCTGGTGGAATGCATGCTGAATGGTCTTGCCGTAGTCCAGTAAAAGCAACTGGCAGTCACATAATGAGCGGGGTGGCAGGGCGTAAAGCGAGATTACTGGGCTGCGCTTCGGCTCAGCCTGAGTCGTGGCGTATTCTCTGGCTGAGCGATGGCGGCAGGGTGGTTCATTAGACCACAACAAGCTGTACATATCCTAGCTCAACTCAGTCTTGATCCGAGATGCATATACGGTCACTCCTGGATATTAACGCGCGTGCGCTCGACAACATTTGCCATGATAGAGCAGTAGCCTGATATCAGCAATTTCCTACGTCGTCGCGGCTTCGAATCTCATGTCTGGCAGTACTCAAAACATCAGCGGCGTGTCTGTCTCCAACCGTTCAATTGCTCTTACCGGCCAATTCGGACCTGTGAGTATTGGAAGCGGTGAGTATATGTAACTGTTCGCTATAAACCGAGGCTAATTAGTCGCCTAGATGACAACGGGCTCAAGGCCTTACCTTTTGCTGCCGATGCGCCATTTAATGCACGCCAACGAGAACTTGAGTCTACCTGTCTTCCTGGCACCCGTGTCGACCTTCTCCAGGAGATACACAGCTGGGTCAATGAAGAAAACTCACCAAGCATCTTCTGGCTGAGTGGGTTGGCTGGTACTGGCAAGTCCACGGTGGCGCAAACAGTGGCCGCTAGGTGTTCCGTGGAAGAATCTCTTGGAGCCAGCTTTTTCTTCTCTCGAGGTGGCGGAGATGTTAGCCATGCCGGCAAGTTTGTGACAAGCATCGCAGTACAACTTGCAGACAACGTGCAGGCTCTGAAGCCGACCATCTGCGATGCTATCACCAAGCGCAGCAACATCGCAAACCTGTCTCTACTCGACCAGTGGCGCCATCTTGTCCTCGGTCCATTGTCGAAGCTCAAGGGCAACCAATTCCCTTTTGCATTTATGCTGGTGGTTGACGCGCTCGACGAGTGCGAGAATGAGGACAGCATACGGATCATTCTGCAACTGTTGGCGGAAGCTCGGTTGTTGGAGAGGCCACGGCTCCGAGTGTTTTTGACGAGCAGACCTTGGCTTCCTATCAAAATTCCGGAAGACGAACACCGGGATTTTGTACTCCACAATATACCACCATCGATTGTTGACCACGATATCCGCACTTTTCTACGGCACCAACTCGCATGCATTGCCCACGAATATTCTCTTCACGCTAGCTGGCCAGGCGAGGAAATCATTCATCGCCTTGTTCAGCACGCAAGTGGCCTGTTTATCTGGGCAGCAACCGCATGCCGCTTTATTCATGACGGAAAGCTAAAGCGAATTGCTACAAAGAGACTGGAAACGATCCTGAACCAAAGTCGCACTGCTGTCGACTCCCCAGTAGAGCAACTCAACAAAATTTACACAGAGGTCCTTAACCACTGCACTTCTCCCCGCTATTCAGACGAGGAGAAAGATGAGGTCCGATCTGAGCTCAAAGGTCTTCTTGGAAGCATTGTAACCCTGCTCTCTCCACTTTCCACCCAGTCCTTGAGCAGGCTGCTCAACATCCCACAGGATGATGTGAGTCAGATACTGGGTGTTCTTTACGCCATTTTAGACATTCCAAAGGAACCAGGTTACCCACTCCGTTTACACCACCCTTCATTCCGTGACTTCCTTCTCGACTCGAAGAGAAGCGGAGATACAGGTTTCTGGGTCGATGAAAAGCAAGCGCATCAAGCCCTTGCCACGAAATGCATACAGGTCATGTCAGACTTCCTCACGCAGGACATGCTTGGAATAGGTCGGCCTGGAGTACTCAAGACCGAGGTCGACAGTCATAAGGTTGAAGGCTCCCTCCAACCTGAGAAGCAGTATGCATGCCTCTACTGGATACAGCATCTTCATAAGAGTGGATCTCAGCTCAACGATGACGGTGAAGTTCATGAGTTCCTGAAGGAGCATCTCCTTCACTGGCTTGAGGCGCTTGGATGGATGCAGAAGGTTTCCGAAGGGTTTCATGCCATCGTGTCTTTGGAGTCCATGATATCTGTAAGCTGGACGTAAAG
>ML996714.1:29421-108266 GCA_010356995.1 Trichodelitschia bisporula | reverse complement strand
TTAATGAGGCCAGACACTGCCAACTCCTTCTTGTTTTTGTCTCCCTTGGAGTTTATTCCATCCCGGGACATGGGAAGCAGTGGGAGCTCACTGTTGGTGCACTTCCATCCACCTCAGTTTGAGTGGGAGTGTTGAATTTGTGGTGGCAACCTGGGGTGGCTGGAGTGGAGCCAGGAGACAGGGGTCGTCTCCCGGCGATGTATATAGTCAGCTCACTTCCCACTGCTAGTTAGTCAAGCAACTCAGTCAAGTTCACACTTCATTTTAACAAAAAGACGATAAACATATGTTGAAGGCGTGGGGCTCACATGCCCCTCTCCAAAGGAAGACTTCCAGGGCTTTTCCTCAACCTTTCCAGGGAGGGTTTTTGCCGTGTAGAACCAAAGAAATTGGTCAAACCCACTCCTTCAGTGGTGAGACCCGACCATACGGCTAGCTAAAACAAGCCTGGGCGTAATCAAGCTAAAAAAAATAAAAAAATAAAAAAAATCAAGCCACAGGAAAATCATAGAGACGTCGCACTTGGGGTGCGAGATTCCTCAAATAGGCTTGGTGATTCGACTAAGCGCTCCGAAGGGGGAGGTGCAAAGGAATCGAAGGTAAGACCAGGATCTCGGAGCGTGCTCGCAAGCCAGGAGCTGACCCGTGAGTCGATGTTCATGTAACCACTGAGAGTCTCTTCGAAAGGCTTTTTTGAATGCATCGCTTTAGAACGAGCTGTGGCTTGCTTTAACAAGTCGATTTCGATGCTGGTTGCAAAGTCGATAAGGTACTCTTGGTGGTGAAACTGCCGGTCGTCGCGGAATGGGATCTTCTGTTCCAGACATTGCTTCCTAAGCATCTCCGCCCGATTTTGAGCTGCTTCGAGGCTGGCGTATGCTTTGGCGAGCTCCTCAAGATAGGTCGCAAGAAATTCGTGGTCCGGCGGATCGACTGCCAGAGACTGGTCTTTGCGGAATTCCCTCTGGGACAGCTCGGAAGCGTGATCACCTTTGAGGGTATACAGCGTCTCGCGGTACATTGTGGCCTGTCCTTCGGCGCGGTAGAGCTCTTTGACGAGCTCGGGTACCACAGGGTGATCTCCAGAGCCGGTTTTAGGAGGCAGCGGAACGTTCTTCAGCATGACAGCGAGCCGCTCATCCACGGGTGAAATATCGGACTCTGCAACGCGGATTTTATTTTCCACTTCTCGGATCTCCGCTTCGAGGGTCAATAGGAACACGTGGAATTTCTCGCTTTCACTTGATCCAGCCAAAGAACCTGGAACTTCGCCGGAGTCCGTTGCGGCATGTTTGCGCCGCATTTCCTCATAGTGGCCTCTTTGGATGCCATATTGCGTACGGAGGTCAGTGAGGCGAATCCGTTTGGGTATAACTTCAGTGAGGTAAGATTTTTGGCGCCCAAGGAGGGCCAGTAGCTCTGGCCCAAGAAGGGTCAGGAGCTCTGGGCCAAGATCGGTTGGAACTTCTTGTCTTGAAGCAGTTTGTGGGGAGGGTGCGACGTGTTCTCGGTGAAAGGGGCTGGACCAGCTGTAGAGCCATCGTAATGGCATTCCGGGAGCTGCGAAGGCGTGACGTTGAGCGTAACGTTGGGCGTGAAGTTGGGCGTGACGTTGGGCTAGTTCTAGAGAGGGAGGAAAGCATTGCGGGCTCCCGAATAAATAGTAGGGTTTAAATGAGGCAGGGAGGGGGCTGAGCTGAGCGCAAAGCGAGCAAACGCTTCTTATTGGTAATGACCGCCGCAGTACCCGCGTTATCGCCCTGCCGCCCTGACAGAGGCAAAAATACCGTATGCACGACCAGGAGGCAACACCTCTGTCCAAATGCACTGCGGTACGTACGTGGTGTGTGTCTGGGGCTGCTACTGTAAGCGCAAGGGAGCATTAAGTATCGAACTGGGTGTATGTAATACATTGCGTTAACCTTTTGCTCCTAGCAGGGGAGAATCTGGCAGACATGTAGGGTATCGGGGGAGGCTATCTCCTAGACCAGTCGCAGCATCACCGTAGTAGTCCTAGTTGTCATACACACCGTCTTTCTACGGTAAAATTATTTTAGTGAACCAGAGTCAGAGACCCCTGTACATCCGTAACACGGAACCTCCCTTCGCCCACCCATGTATGTGGGGGCGCCTTCCCTGCGAGTATCCGGCATTACCAAGACAAGGGCAAGGTTGAAGTAGTCACGGCAGCCTCGACATTCATCTACGCATCATTGTCCAAAAGCCAGACCCAACCTAAACCCCGCCATCGCCTACAGCTTACCCCACCCTTTACTCTATCTATCCTGTATTGCCCCGCCTAGGATGCAGATTGTGCCCAGCACGGTTTCCGCCGTACGATATCTACATAGCATCACCTGCCATCTCGACCTGCAACTTTCTTCCCAGACTTTCGCTGCACTCCGCCATGCACGTCGGGCGAGTAAGGGCCGGAGGAGCAAGCCTCAGGTCATGTACGGCAATCCCGTGCTGTCATGGCCGGCGATGCATGCCGAGGATACTCAATCATTGCCGTCCACGAATGCACTTGATGCGCATGCGAAGTTAACCCAGCTGCACAGCTTGCCCCATTAGGCATGCGGCTCTGTGAAAGCAATTTGACGAAGCCGTGCATAAAAGAAGGGAGTCAGGCAACGCCCGGATTCAGGCTTCGGGTACTAGTTCTGCAGATGATTGGTGTCTCCTTCCCGAATTCCTGACCTACATCTAACCTACAGCCGACGCTATGTCGGAGCCCGCTGCCACGACTGAGAACAGAAATTACTACTGGGACACAAGTCGGCAGATCTACATTTTCTATTCCTATCGGTACCAACGCTGGATTCCGCAAAGTTCATATGATCAGGAAGCCGAGCAAGCCGCCTTTGCGCAGGCAGCGGGGTATCAAGCGGATAGGTGATTTTACTGATCCTTCGCTCCATTCTGCTTGTTCTTTGACTAAGCATATACGGCGGCAGTACTGTTCCAAGGGCACTTCCCGTAGTTTCGCAGCCAGGACAGGCCGAGTACAATGCCCACGACGCGCAGAGACTCGAGTACTACAATAACGAGCCAGCGTACACCACGACGTCTCAAGGTTATGGGAATCAACCGCATACTCAGGCATATGCCCAACAGACCCAGGTAGAGAACTCCCACAACAATGTTGAAGTGTCGAGGCAGGGCCATTGGCAACCCAATGCCCAGTCTGATCAAGGCACAGGCACACACTACGCCGTGAGTATTCCCACGCCATATAAGCCGGGTACGCTATCACTGACTCAAAACGCATGCACAGTCAATGCCCCCTCCTCCACCTCGTCCTCCACCAACTCACATAGGAGGAACTGGCGGGGAGTACGAAGTATTGGATCCTTGTATGTGTCTCTCCTTTCACCCATATACCATTCATTTTCTGATACGGATGCAGCGTACCGCGTCTACCGACCCGGATCCACATTCTTTGTTCCGGGCTGTGTCTTCAAGATCCTCTGGTTTGAGCCCAGCGGGTCGACACAGATGAGAAGGGGAACCTCCATCACCCGAGATGCTAGGTTCGGCGAAGATGTCCATGCCAAAATACGTTGGTTCGTCGTCATCCAGGAAGGAGATGAAAACTGGTGCCGTTGCTTGTAAGTCGTGTCACCGCTCCGGGAAGATCAACTTACTGACTTCAAGGCCTATAAACACATATGATTACCGCGGAGTGGCTAAGCACGGTGTTGTCAAGGCAAACCACTCCATTATTTTTACCCACACCGAACCGGATCCGCAGCCGGAGGAATATCCGCGCCCCTACGAGCAAGGGATGCGCTCTTCCATCAAAGTGATTCCACGCGACGGCTATGGGTCTTTGCATGAGATGTCCCGGATCCATTTCCGCAAGATCTACACCGTGGAGCACAATGTCAAGGTCTATCATTTTGGCAACGTCGATCCGCAATATATGGATGTCCTCATTGGACATTATCGGGATGCTAATGCTGTGTGATCCTTTCTCCCCTTGAGGTCAACGTGTGTCTTGGACCGCACCCATACGTTTTCCTTGTCATGTATTCCTCAGTGTGTTATACCGCTTGGCTGGCAAGTTCTCCTTTCCGAGGTGCTTCTTATTTGTCTTTTGCCTTGCTCCTATTATTGATTGCTCACAACTTTCCCTTGAGCACGTTGTCGTTGCAGTATGAGGCTGAGTCAGTCACCATCTGCCGTCGATTTATGAGTCTCCTTCTGCTCCACCTCCATACGTTGTCCAGATTCGAAATGTGAATACCCTTAGCGAATCTCTTTGCAAAATTGTATTGGTATTTCACCAGTGCGTGTCTCTGACCGCCGCTGTGGCAGAATCCCTCTTTGGTCAAACAACCCCATCACCTCAACCCCACTCCGAGCACGTCTGAATAAAGCAATTACTCCACTTTGTTACACAGCACAGATCCTCATGAGTCATCTCTTCCCGCGCAGCTGAACCCTTCCATCACGTCCATTTCCACTCACAGCGAAACCCATCCTGAACTCCAAACCGGCAGCCTGCCTCCCATACGCGATCATTATCCACTAGCAACAACTATCCCTATCTTCAGCCTCTTCTCCCCTAGGCCACCATCTGCCTTATCACCCACTTAGGATTATTAATGGCATGGACCACCCTGCACGACGCCGACACCCCAGAAACGAACACAGCCCCGCTCCTCCACGCCAAGCCGGTCATCCCCCAGTTAGGTCCGTGCTCTAGACCCATCTAGACAGAATACAGCAAACACCCGATCCCGCCTTATGGCGCCTGAACAAGAGGAGGCATCCTGTACTGTAGCATCCCGTGTGCTGCGGCACATGAGCGGTTGCGTACTTACCGTTCAGAAATCACACTGAGCCGCACCTTCCCCGCCCGGCACCAACTTAGTCACAGCCCCCTAGTTGCCCCGCGTCGCGCACGGGTCCACTACCAACCACACAGCCCATATCCTCCGAAAGCAAATCCCCAGCCATCCACTCCAAACGTCGAAAAAATACTGAGCCTTATTTTCCCAAGCGCCCGTCGCGGCCGTTGGAATCTCCCATTTTATGCGCAAGCCCGTTTTTTTCGTCCAGCTCGTATCGGTCTCGAACCCCGGGATCTCCCGACGGGAGGACGGGAACTAACGTAGCGGATTGTGGAGCCACGTGCGCATGAGCGCGACGGGGGGGGAAGTTCGTAATCTTTGTCGATCGGGTCCCGGGGTCCGGAGTACCGGGTTCTTGGTGGGGGGCTTTAGCGTGCACGGACGCGGATGGATGTGCGGGCCGTTAGGAGGTTGGATCGGGAGGGGCAACCGACCGAGCGGTATGGAAGAGTATGGTATGAGGAGCATTCGGAAGTAATGATTGCAATTCAAGAGTATGAGGGTTACATCATTTGTGACTCTCACTTGCATGATTCGTTGCTGGCTTATCTGCTACGGCAGTTGTGGGAAATTAGCCAATCAACGCCGCCTCGATTTGGATTTCGAAGCAAGGCTGTGAGTGCTGGGCAAAAGTCATGTACTCTCTTTACTCGTTGAGCTGCCTAGGCATGGGCAATGTTTTCCTCACACACCCCTTGTCTGGATGCGAGTTAATGCGAGAATGAGTCGCGTCGCTTTTATGGGAAATGGAATCCCGGAGGATTGTCTCAGAGTATGTTGCCCGGGGCGGATCGAATGCCTTGGGTGTTGCCATGCGTGGTGTAGTTGCTGTGCCTTGCTGGCCTGGCCAGCGCAGAGGCTCGCCTCGGGCGTACTTGCTTCCGGCGGTGTAGTACTTATTTCGGAGGGTGAAGAGGGCTTTAGAGAATATGCTGATAGTTGTCTTGTTTGAGGCGGTGACGGCCGGGTGGAGCGTGTTGGTGTTTAGTGAGCACATTACAGCAGTGAGGGAGTTTTGTAGGTGTGGATAAGGTGGTGTGAGCTTTGCTGGCACTGGATCGAGCCTTACAGTTTCGACGACGGGGATGCTGGCCAGACGCAGCTGCACTTCAGTTCTGGGAGCGAGGGACAGCGCGGCTGAGACCGACGATGGAGGCCCAGTTACGTTGATCGGGCACTTGACGCGAGCGACGGAGAATATCACTATCTGCTGCCCGTTGCGTTTACCACCGACTTGGCCCAGTGCCGCATTTGCAGCTCAACGCCGTCCCTCATAGCCCACTTAGCCCATTCCTGCATTCCCGGCTCCGGATTTGCTTTTTAAAGCGGTTGTGCTCTATATGACTAGACAGGGCCTCGGGAACCGCGTTAGCCTCGTGTCGGAGTATGCTCACGAAGTTGGTGCAAACTGCCCGGTTACGACCATTGCACATAAAGCGTGGGAAGAATCATTTTCCTATCCAACTATGGACAAAATGCGCTGGGTCTCGCCGTCTTAAATCGTCTTATCAACGCGACCAGATCTCGGCGGCAATATCAAGCAGAGCTGCTCGGAGTCTAGACTCAAAGCAGTTCATTTCGCCGAAGAAGGAGCGAAGCGTCGAATCGCTCAAAGGCGTAAGATTTTTAAAACCCTCATCTTCTCCTAAAGACACTTCGATGGTAGATGTAGTCGCGCTCTGTGAACCTGTCAGCACTCGCAATACACCAGCTAAGACCTCAGCCTCGCAAATAACCCACCGCAGCCGTCCCCGACTCGCTGCCGGACGCTCCCTCAACCTCCATCTCCTCCTCGCAATGACCACAGTCCTCATACAACAGTGCGTGGTATCCCAGCCGACGAAGTGCCGCCTTCATACGGTCTCTGGCATTCTCCGACTTGGGTTTCTGTTCCTCAAGCTGAACCATGTGATTGAAGCGCTCCAGCTCCGACTCCCCAGTCTCCCACTGAAAAGGCCCTCTCTCCACACGCCCTATCTCCGGGTCAGGCTCTCGATCTAGCTCCCATCTCGGCCACGCGTTCACATGCCGCGGCCACGCTGGCACCGGGACATCATGCGGCTCCTCCCCAATCAGGAACACCTCATACTCCATGCCAGCTACCTCAAGAAGCTCTTTTAGATGTTCCACCGTGCGGTGGAACGCATCCTCCCGGATGAGATACACATCCACGTTTTCGTTGCCGAACAGGAGACGAGAGAAGTGCACCACGGGGTCAGCGCTGTCGCCGTACCAATAGGCTGCGGTTCGGATGGCTTGCGTGAGTAGTGTTCGCCGGTCTTGTGCTAGGTGGTTGGCCTTGAAGCTGAGGGGGAGGTGAATGCAGATGCCGTCGGTCCTGGGGGGTTAGATGTTGCTGTTTGATATACGTGAGGGGCGTGTGAACTCAGAGGAGGAAGTCGGTGAGAGGCCAGAGAAATTGAGGGCTGAGATTTTTGGTTGGTCGAGGCGGGGGCAGGGGACTTTCTTGAAGGTGAGGTTGGTCTGAAGGCTGGACGGGCTTGATGGACTCATAGCTATATGACGGGAGTGAAGGTGGTGTTGTGCTATGATACAGGAATGATAGTGGGTGGAGTGACAATGGTCCAAAAAGATGGAAAATTATATTGACACTTGAGTTGCGTGGTGATGAAGAGTGTGGGGAGTGTGGATGAAGGAGTAGAGAAGCAGATGCATATGCTCCTCCATGTTGGCAAGATCTGAAGTTTGGAAAGTGCGGCCCTGACCCAGCGTTTCCGTTACGCTTCGAATCATAGAAGGAGCAACCTCAACGGGGATGCCAAATATTGCTCGAGAAGAAGACCGAAGCGAGAATTGTCTTCGGCCCAATCTGAGTATCGACAATAAAGTTATAGGCGATCCTGTCATAAGAGTAAGCTCAAAAAGGCGGCCATCTAGCCTTGATGGAGCTCACATGGAATGAACATCACACTCATCCCCTAGCCCACCCCAATCCCTAACCAACCGCTGCGCGCCCCAGTCCCATATCCACAAAGCACAGTATATAAGTACCCTCCCGAAACCTCCTTTCACCACACTACGACGAGCACAGCTCGCCCATCTTCCGTAGTCTAGTGGTCATGATTTCCGCTTGTCACGCGGACGGCCCGGGTTCGATTCCCGGCGGGAGAGACTCTTTTTGCCGGTGAGCGTTTGGTCCAGCTGGTGGCGGGCGGAAGGGTGAGTGAGGATGTGTAAGCGGTTGCCAAGCGCTAGGACGGAGTGGACTTTTTGGCAGGCTAGTTGAGTGTCTTTTATGGTGCTGTGAGTGCTACATGTGTGTTAGCTCTATGATAGAGGACTAGAATGGGTGCAGAAGAAGAGTGGAATACAAGGTGACTACAAAGCTGAAGGGAGATATGTCTATGTTGCAGGGAAGAGCTTGGGATCTGGAGGTGGTGTGTAAAGTGTCGATGGCAGGGGCATTTTTTAGCTGTAAACTCTCATCCAAAATGAGAATCTAGCGGTGTTCAAGAACTTGTGCATGTCCCTATGCAAATAGACAACGACATCGAAGCGCATAGCAATATGATGTTGTTAAGGTGCTGGGGAAGGAGGATGAGCTGTCGTTGTCGCACATCGGGATTATGTAACCCCCAGGAAAAGGATCTCGTCGCCACTGACATCTTCCCGTCATGAACACTTTGCTTGAACAATCACTGAACACGTTACTTGCTACTACCTGGGAATCATGATAGCAGATGCAGCGAATACACCCGCCGCCTTCTAGAGGCACAGGAGCATGACAACTTCAATTTGTTTCACAGACGCCCTTGATCGTCTTCCTCTCCGGCTTCAGTCTTTCAGCACCAGAGAATACTCCACACTCAGACATGCTGCACGGCTTTGAACTCCCTCCGCGAAAGGGATATAGCGCCCATGTTATAAGCCCCAAATGCTCATTCATCCCTATAAACCGCATCCTATTTCAGCTGCTCCCCAGCGAACCTCGGTTCCCTGCGACACGCACATGGGCGCCACGTGTCCCGCGCGAACACAATATACCTGTCAGTTTGAGTACGACCACGGGTTGGGGTTGGCGGTAGAGTGTATATTGCCGCCTTCGCGCTAACGGCCCCATTTGGAATCGGTCGAACGGGTCTGACGTCTGGATGCTGCTGGGGGTTTGGGATTGGGGACTGGATCGTGGGTTGGGCAATCCATCGTTTGGAATTGGGAGCTGATCGTGCGGTTCTGCGATTATAGTTGTCCGCGGTTTTGAGGCGGTGACAGAAGCATGTGAGCGGCCGCGGCTGTGATTGAGGTTGAGGGTTGATGCTTATTTCCGGCGTCGTCTCGCGCAGATCGGCTGTTTTGTGCTGGACTCGAAACGTCCGGCCGGGAAGCTGTCACGATAGCCTTGCGACGCCACAGTATCATCCGCCCTCACCTCCCACCCTCCACCCGTTGACCTCATACCTCCCGCACCGCCCCTCCGGCCGTAACGACCACCCCACAATATCGCGCAATAAAAGCGCACGGCCTGTCCCCGAGGCAGCGCACCGGGACCGCCACCACGCATGGGATCCGCGCGGGGGTGCGAAACAGCCGAGATGGTGTGCGGTGACCGGTGTGCATGTGGAGGCTGGCCGGCCCGGCGGCCTATATATGGGCCTTGAATGCGGCTGCGAGGTTTGGAGGCGGGATTCTTTAGCCTCTGTGTCCCTGTTAGCTTTGTTGCTTAGCGTTTGACTTGCCTTTGCGTTTACTGCCGTCTTCGCCTTCACTTCGCCTTCACTCCCAGCTTTTAGCGCCTGTTTTCGCGAAATCGCCGCAGCCATGGATTCCATCGTTCAGTACATCCTTAACCAGTCGAAGCTGGAGGTGACTCTGATCAAGATCACCAATGCGGGGCCGAAGTATGTTCCTCACCCCCTACCTCTAGCGTCCCCGCTAACCGCCCAGCTCCTTCACCATGACCATCGAGTCGCGGGTCACCAACACCGGCCCCATCGGCGCCACGCAGTCCCCAATGACCGTCGACATGATCGGGCCGAAGGGCGTGTTCGGCCGTCTCAACCTGCCCGAGGTGAAGACATCGTCCAAGGGTGCACAGGTCAACATCCCAGATCAGCACATCGACATCGTGGACATGGACGCGTACATGGCATTCGTATCGAGCATCCAACTCGACGAGAAGCTAACGCTACGGCTGGACAACGGGCAAGGGACGATCACAGCGCTGTTCGGGAAGAAGAGCCAGGTCGTGTACCGCAAGGAGGTGCAGATGCTGGGCATGAATGGACCGAGGACGGAGATTGTCAGCACGGAGGTTACGGGCGAGAAGAGCTTTAAGAATAAGCTCAGGATTACGAACCCGAGTCCGCTGGAGATTGATCTCGGTGAGACAACCTTCGAGTATGTGGGCAAGGATGGGAAGGTGCTGGCCCGCCAGTTTGCGACGCTGTATATCCCCCGCGGCGAGAGCGTGCATGATGTTACGGGCGAGGTGGTGGAGAAGGGGGATATCGCGGAGGTGCGGCTCAAGGGCGTGGACGTCAAGGTCGAGAGCTGGATCAAGAAGTCGATTGCGTACTTTGATGCGCCGATCAAGCTGACGCCGGAGCTGGAGGGGCTGTTCAAGGCATAGATAGCGGATGAATTGATGATGGCGTTGCTGGCTGCATGACGTTAAACGGTGGGCCTGCGTGATGTAGACATGGGAAAGGGGCATTGCTAGGCAGGAAGGAACGTGGTAATGTGCTCACGATGGGAGGAGCATCGGAGGATACTTTGCCACCCACAGTGTTTTTAGCTTCGAGAGTCTCTCTCCTCTCTCCTCTATCCTCTATCCTCTATCCTCTATCCTCTATCCTCTCTCCATCCCCCCCGTCCTTCATCAACCTTTCACTTCGCTGTAGCCCTTGTATCAAACCTATGCTTCTGTTACTGTGCCTTGCGTTCGGAGACATTTCGATGTGAGATGCAGTCCATCGTAGCCGACATCACGTGTGCGGCGATGCTTCATCGCTCCTGATCCTCAACATCCAGCCTTCATTTCTCCTTCACTCGCGATTCGCTCCCCGCGCAACCCCACACGCACACGTCCGCCTCGCACCGGTTGGTCCCGTCTCACCTACAACACGCGCTGTTATGGACCAAAGACGCCCGAAGTGGGCCTTGGGCCTGAACCTGCCCTGAGGAACTTGGGCATTGGGATCGGTCTTCATGACAGCTAGGTACGACGGCCTGCGCATCGGGCGTATCGAACAACCTGATGCATCCGAGTGAGGCGGAAGCCAGCGATCGGGTGGCGCGGGGCATCGTTTGTGTAGCCGCCGCTCCGTCGCACCGCCTCAGCTGGTTGTCACCATCCCGTCACGCGAGCAATTCCTTCGGCTGGATGGATATCGACCCTCAAACTTGAACTCCCGAAATATTCCTCGACCTCCGATTCCTCGCTTCCCGTCACACTACCCGCCTTCCCGCTCATCCCGCACTTGGACTCGCGTCCCGTCTTCCGTACCGCTTGCCCCACCCGCTACGTGTCGTCGTTGTGGATAGCGCTGATTGGCCGCCCGCACAGGATGCTGTGTCGTGGCACGCTGGACGACTGCACGCCCCGCTATGGAGCGGTCGAGCCCGCACTGGCGCAATGTGGCTCTTGGGCGGCCATGTTTGGCGGTGCGTTTCTTTGAAGGGCCTTTGACGAGTCTGGGACGGCGAGTTGGGCAGCTCTCCTTGGTGCACCCGCGGCGTGCTGGCTCGACTACCCACTCGCCGCCCGCTCCCTTCGCTCCCATTGATGCTGCTGGCGGGTAGGCCCTGGCATCGCCACGGCCCGCTGCCACACATGCCTTGTGTGCTGTGCGGTGTGCGCGCCTCATCGACCGCGACGTTGCCCGGCTCGCGGGCGTGCACGCGACGATGTTTCGAGACGACGATGGAAGGCGGACGTGGTCGACCGGGAACAGGTCGTGAGGTGTTACAAAGGGGAGCAGAAAAGGATGCAAGATTCTGTGCTTTCCATCTCCAGCTTTCATCGCTATCTCAACAACGGAACTTTACATCTCAAGCGAGAGCAAATTGCCTTCTTCCATTTTCTGATCATTCTTTGTGTCCTCGTTTGCCACTTACCACCCATCCGTTCTCATCCCAATTCGGTTTTACCGATCCACCACGATGGATCGCCCGTACAACTACGACAGCCGCCGCGGCTCCTTCCAGCAAAACTACGCCTCAGCACTGAACCGCTCCGTGTCCCCAGGCTCACCAGGCTCGCCCGGCAGCGCCCCGCGGCCACTAGCCCGCGCCGCAACAATGATGACCTTCACCTCCACACCGCCCGCCATCCCACCCAAGCGCCCCGAAGTCGCCGGCAAGCTCAGGACCATGTCCGAAGCCGCGGTGCCCAGCAGCACAGGCCCGCCCACAGGCCCCCGGAGCCGCTTCGTGATCGTGCGATCGCAGCGCAATTCCCTCGCCGACAGCGTGAGGGCGCAGACGGAAGCCGCGATCGAGGCGCGCCAGACGGTTTCGACGCTGCGGAAGCTGGCCTTGCGCATGGCGGTTAAGATCTCGGTTAAAGAGGCGCAACTGGCGAGCCATGCGCGCGCCTTGGCGCGCAGCCGCAAGACGCTGTATTCCGAGCACCGCAAGCATGAGGAGCAGGTTGGCAAGGTGGCCATGAGCGCCGAGCAGCAGGCGAAGGTGCTGGCCGATACGTTGGCGCAGATGGTGCCGAGTGCGCCGTCCAAAACATGTAAGTCCTATCCAATTGGGGTGGAGACCCGCCTTTTGCTGCATCAAGGAAGTTCTTATTTGTTGGCTGCTATCTGCTGTTTGATTCTCACCTCTCTTTCCCTCTTCGCTTTTCCCTTTTCTCTTTTTTGTCTTCTCTCTCTCCCAGCTTCATCACTCATGTTGCTGGAGAGTCGTTTATCTCTCCATGCACTTCTTCTCCCTATCAAAGTCCAACCCTCTTCCCCCACTCCCCACCCTACCCAACCATGTCCCCCCCGATGTCCCCCCGGATGACCAACCTTTTCTTACACACGCCACAGATGAATCCGGGAACCCTCTCTCCCCACCTCCCTCGCCAGGCCAAAAGCCCGCCAAACCCGCAACCACTCCCCTAACGCCATGGGGCCATCCGGGCCGCGCTCAACCTGCCGACCCATTCATGACGGCACAGCGTCACGTCGCCATCATCCAGCAAGAGTACCAGGCAAAGCAAAACGAAGTCCGCGGCCTCGAGCGCGCCGAGAACCGTCTGCGCGGCGTCATCTCCGGCTACGAGGACAAGTTCAACAACATCAATGCCACCCGTGCTCGTCTTGTTCAGGAACTCAACGTCGCCCAGGGCAAGCTCGCCCGCCTCACCGAGGCCCAGAGCAAGCTCAAGGGCGATCATGACGCCGAGAAGGCCCGCGCCGACTCTGAGAAGACCCGCGCCGATGCCCTCAACGATGAGTCCGTCGCCAAGTCCCGTGCTCTGGATGACCTCGAGCGCACCCGCGAGTCCCTCGAGGCTGACCAGAAGGCCGCCCTCTCCGAAGTCAGCCGCCTCGCGTCCCGCGTCGAGGAGTTGGAGTCTGCGAATGCCCTCGTCGAGAGCGAGCTCCAGGCTGCGCTGCAGTCTCGCGCTTCCCTGCAGGACGAACTGCGCCGCGTGCAAGCCGCCAAGCAGAACCTTGAGCGGCAGTTGCGCGATGCGGTCGAGGGCCGCCAGCGCGCTGAGGCTGAGGTCGCAATCCGTGGCACCCTGGCGCAGAAGCTCGAGGATGAGCTCTCTGGCGCGCGGCACCGGATTGCCGGACACGAGAAGATGCGCGGCAAGTACCACGAGGCTATCAAGAAGCTGAAGGCGGAGAAGGGAGTGCTGGAGGAGGAGGTTCGGGGGATCGAGGAGCGACTCGCCAAGTCGGAGGCCCTCGGTAAGGAAGTGGATGTCCAGGTTGCTCGCCTCAAGGAGCTCAATGGCTCGATGTCCCGTGATGCCGAGCAGCGCAAGACGCTCGAGAAGGCCCTGAGGCGTGACATCGCCGCCCTTGCCGAGGAGAAGGCCGCCCTCGACGCCGATCTCACCGCCGAAGTCTCCGCGCGCCAGGCCTCAGAGGATGCACTGAAATCCTCCCTCGCCGCACACCAGGCCTCGCAAGCGCGCCTGGAAGCAGAACTCACCCAGCTCAAGTCCGTCGAGGCAGGCCTCCTCGCCGACCTCGCCAAGCTCCGCGACACCGAGTCGACTCTCACCGCTGACATCGAGCGCCGCGCCGCTACCGAGGCCCGCCAGGCCGCTGAGATCTCCCATCTGTCTGACGACCGCGCTGCCCTCGAGGCAGCCGCCCGCGCTGATGCCGAAACCCGCCGTGTTGCCGAGGTTGCACTGGAGCGCGAAATCGGCACGCTGCAGGCGAAGCGCGCGGCTCTGGAGGCGGAACTCGCGGCCGCTCACGAGGCCGCTGCAGCTGAAGCCGCAGCTCTCAAGGGCCATGCTCAGGGCCTGGAGACTGAACTCGCGGCTTCGCGTGCTGCACTTGAAGCCGCGAACCAGGCGCATGAGAACGAGCTCTCCGCCATCCGCGACATGCTCGTCACACGGCTGAACCAGATCAAGCAACGCGAGGACGGGCTGGAGCGCGACCTCGCAACCACGACGAGCAAGATGCACACGGCGGAGAAGGAGGCAGCGGAGGCGCGCAACACGCTTGGCGCCGTGGAGGAGGAGTGGCGCAAGCTGGAGGACGAACTGCGGGGGACGCAGATGCGCCTATCGGCGCTCGAGTCCCTCGAGTCGAAGCTTCGGCTCGACCTACTCCTCACCCGCGAGCGCGAGCCCGCGATCCAGATGGAGCTCGGCCGCACCAAGCAGCTCGTCTCGCAGCTGGAGAGCGACCTGGCCTCCGCGAACGAGAAACTGGCCACCGCCCAGGCCGCCGTCGACAGCCTGACGGCCAGGCTCACAGCCTCGGAGCTCTCCAACGCCGAACTCACCAAAGCCCTCCAGGCGATTCAAACCGCGAAGGAGCGTGTCGAGGCGCACCTCGGGCGCGCGCAGAAGGGCAAGGCCCGTGCCGAAGCTGGGCTGGACATCGCGCACAACCGTCTGCAAGCGGGTAAGGTCGCGCGCAGCCAACTGCAAGCCAAGCTGGCACGAACGGAGAAGGACCTCGCTCTTGCCCTGCGGCGCAACACCGAGCTGGAGACGCTACTGCAGCGCGCGGAGGGCGACATCGGCGAGGTTGAGCGCCGCACCGTCGATACCAGCGGCAAGTACGACGAATTCGTTCAGCAGAGCGCGGCACGGCTCGCGGAAGCCAAGGCCGAGATGGAAGGCCTCGAGGCCGCGAAGCGCGACGTCGAGGCCCAGCTTGCTGCCCACGGGGCTGAGCTCGACGAGCTGCGCACCGCCAACTCGGATCTCCTTCAGAAGCTCGAGGAAGCGGACGCCGAGCTCGCGGCGCTCAAGGACGTTCAGCGCTTGAACGAGGATGTGGGGACGCAGTACGACTCAGCTACCGAGCCCTCGACCCCTGAGCCCGTCACCCCGGACATGGCGGCGAGCTTCGCCGCCGAGCTCGAGGCCCTCCGCACCACGAAGGCCGAATTCGAAGCCGTGGTCCTGAGCCTGCAGGCCAAGAACGCGGAGCTCGAGACCCTGCGCGCGCACTTCGCCGCGCAGGCCGCCTCCCCGGAGCCCTCACCGGCCCGCGAGCTGGCACCCGAGCCCGACGCCGACGCCGACGCCGAAGCCGAACCGCTTGCTGAGCTGCTTGCGCCGCGCACGCCCCCCAGCCAGCGCATGCCAGCCAGCCTCCCCCGTACGCCCTCCGGCCTCGCCGCCGTCCCGGAATCATCCGTCCTACCCTCCCCCGGCGCCCCAAGCACGCTTCGCCGCTCGCGCTCCGACCCGTTCCTCCGTGGGCGTGCTGCACGCCTGCGCGCCGAGCTCCTCCCAGAGGACGCGGTCATCCCGCGCAGTGCCTCACGCCCTGTGCACGCAGGCCGGCTTGCATCCGCTCCGGCGCGCCCGAGCACTAGCCAAGCCACGCCTTCGATGCAGTGGGAGTGGGACGCGTTGTACGTCCCCGAGTTCGGGGCGTTCCGCACGGGCGACAGCGTGGTGTATCACCCGGCGCGGGGTTGGAGCGTGCGGCCTCGTGTCGTCCGTGAGATTCCGCCGGCTGGGCAGATGCTTGCTGTGCGCGACCCTGTGTCCGGGCAGTGGGGTTGGGCGGGTGTGCCGACACTGGCGCCGACGCCGGCGAGTCCCGGGAGTGCGAAGAAGGGGGATCTCAGGCGCGTGCTTGCAGCCCGCAGTTTGAGTCGCGGGGAGAGTGAGGTGCGGCCCGAGGCGCCGCGGCGTCGCCTGAGTCGCGTGGGGAGCATTGAGGGGCTGAAGAATGCCCTCAGGCCGCGCAGCCGGGCCGGGTCGGTCGCCGAGGCTGATGCCTCCGCTGATGGCGCTTCCCCGCGCAGCAAGTGGTTCCGCCGCCGGTCGAGCGTGGTGTCCGAGACCGGGACGCTGCGCCCCGGTACGAGCGCCGGTTCCTCGCCTGCGCCGTCGCGCGCACCTTCCGTCGCACTGGCGCGGCCGCAGACTGCTGTCGGAGAGCGGCCCGGCACCGAGGGGCGGACGTGGAGCAGCGCCAGCACGATGATTGGGGGTGCGACGCCGGGTTCTCTGGGTGAGAAGGAGAAGGGGCCGATGTTTGTGCCTGTTGTTGGCTGGGGCAGTCGGCGGGATAGTGTGGTTGGCACGCCGGAGTTGGATGAGAAGCTTGGTATGGAGCGTCCCGTTGTGGTGGCACGCCCTTCGACCAGCTCCGGGTTCAGTGTGCAGAGTGGGGAGAGCGGGAGGAAGAACTTCAAAGCGTTCTGGGAGAAGGTGCGGAGGAAGGACGTTGGTATGACGGCACATGGGCAGCCGGCACCGCTGGTGCAGTAGGACGGTCGTTGGTCATTTTCCTTGGTGTGAGATTTTCTTTGTGATGCAATGAGCCCATGGCATGGCGATGGTGTTTTCGGTTTGAAATCGTTTCCTTTGATCGAGGATTATGGGAGCAGACGAATGGCTATCATGGAAGGGGGACAGGATGAACGAGTTTGGAACGGCTGAATGGTTCTTAGCATGACGGACAAGCCGATTTTTCTGATGAATCTGCTGCTTTTTTGACGTCGTGACTTTGTGACTTGGTGATGAGGCGACGATGATGATACATCACTTCCTCAGGTCAGAATGGAATGAGTTTGGAACGGCTGAATGGTTCTTAGCATGATTGATAAGCCGATTTTTCTGATAAATCTGCTGCTTTTGATGTCGTGATTTCGTGACTTCGTGATGAGGCGCCGATGATGATATATCACTTCCTTAGGTCAGAATGGAACGAGTTCGGAACGGCTAAATGGTTCTTAGCATGATGGACAAGCCGATTTTTCTGATAAATCTGCTGCTTTTGATGTCGTGACTTCGTGACTTCGTGATGAGGCGCCGATGATGATATATCACTTCCTTAGGTCAGAATGGAACGAGTTTGGAACGGCTAAATGGTTCTTAGCATGATGGACAAGCCGATTTTTCTGATGGATCTGCTGCTTTTGATGTCGTGACTTCGTGACTTCGTGATGATGCGCCGATGTTTATATATTACTTCCTTAGGTCAGAACTGGAGCGAGTTTGGAACGGCTGAAAAGTTCTTAGCATGATGGACACTGTAATGTTTCGAGGAAATCTGCTCTTTTGATGTCGTGAGGTCGTGAGGTCGTGAGGTCGTGACTTGGTGACTTGGTGATGGTGCCAGGTGCTGATCTGAACTAGTTCTAGGGAAGGACCATTCCTACCCGAGGAAGTGACATACGGCAAGACTGAAAGGAACATTGGGTGAGTTTGGAAGGAGGTGTGGGAGGATACGTCACCAGCATTATGTAACCATGAGTGGCCCCACCGCACATCTTTCTGGTTCTTTGTCTTTCGTGTCACTTTCAATCATTCACTTGTGCCGTTGTAATGCTTCCTTTAGGTCATGTCGATGTACTTACTATCCGCCTTTGATAACAGAACATCGGTCAGCCTCGCCCCGAAGGTTACGCCACCTTCGCGTTCAAAATCTTCGGCTTCAAATGCCTCCACCAATCCCGCAGCATCCACGCATCAAACTCGGTAATAGTCATGGCACTTCCCGCCATCATGATGAAGTTCGTCTGGCCGGGTGGCCTCCAGTCATAAAAGTCTGCCAGGCCGAACGTATGCCCCTACTTTGTCAGTCTTCTTTCCAAATCCCACACCACACAAAGCACTCACCATCTCATGCAGAAAGATATGAATATCACCCCCTTTCCTCATCGCAGACAGGAACCCCTCCGTCCCAAGCCGCTGTCCCCAATCCCCTCCCGCCCCCCCATTCATGCCGTCCGTCAGCCAAAGACTCTGGTCATAATGCCCCTCCTTGCCGCCAGCACACTTGCCATAATTCCCATCCTGGTGAAAAAACCGGCCACATCTCTCCGCACACTGCGGAATGCCCCCTGGATCCCGATCCGTATACAACGTCCCCTCCTCTTTGCTCCACCCCGGCGCGAGCGCGCGGTCCCGCACGGCCCATCCCACGACTTGGACCTTGACCTCCGCGAACGGCCACCCGTCGAAGCCAGCTAGGATGTCCATCCACTTCTTCGACTGCACTTTGAGCGCCGCGTTCACCTGGCTTCTTAACTTGGCGTCGGCTACGCCTTTCCCGTCCCATCGGACACAGAACGAGATGCTCCCGTTTGTGGCGAAAACTTGATGGAAACCATAGTTTGGGAAGCGCAGTGGGTCGGGTTGTGGTTGGTAGGTTTTCATGCTGTGAGCCCAGGTTGCGTCCAGCGCGGCGCGGAGGGAGGAGGGTGGGTTCCATGTTTTCTCGCGGAGGGACGCGGCGCCCGCGGCGGGGACGACGGCCTGTGGGAGGGAGGCGCCGGGAGCCGCGAGGGCGGGGAGGACGAGCACTGGGGCTAGAAGGAGGGGGAGATGCATTGCGGTGGTGATCGTGCATCTGATGTGGGGAAGGCCGGGGGTATATATCTCCCCGCGCTAATGCGACGCGTGAGTTCAGCTCGGAGATAACCCAGATCGCGGGCACGAGATGCTCATTGTTCCGTCAATGGGATTGGGTATAAAAGTGGTACCGTAGTAGGGCTGGTGTGAAGATTAATTGCGGTAGAGAGCTAGTTCTACGCGAGATGAGGGCTGGGAAAGCTGATGGCAGATGAAGGGCACGTGAGTATACGAGGCTGAGTGACATGTGCTATCAAAACCAGTCAGAATACTCACATCACTAGAACTAACCCTCTTGACCGCATCACTACATGGGGCATCTTGGGGCGACTTGCGACAACTGACTGTCTTGGTGGTCGACAGTGATCAGTGTCGTTTAGAACAACGGGAACGACGGCCGGAGACTGACGATCTCAACACTTACGCTGATGTAGACAAGGCAGGAAGCATTGGTATGGGAGGAAAGAGCACACCTCTCTTCCTCTCTTCCTCTCTTCCTCTCTTCCTCTCTTCCTCTCTTCCTCTCTTCCACCATTCCTCTCTTCCACCATTCCTCTCTTCCACCATTCCTCTCTTTGTCTGCTACTTCAATATTGAGATTTCACGATCGCCGGTTCCACGTGAAGAGCCTTGCTTCCATTACTCACTCAGCAGCCGAAAAAAAAACTGTATCTGATAGCCAGAAACCGACGGGTATCATTCCTAACGCGCAGCAGTCAAAAAAGGATCCGGTTGCAGCAAGAAAGCCGGGTATCACTCCCAACGCTAGCATCTAAACTGAGGTATCCTAAATCGTTAACGCTCACCTTTCCTCTACCCCTTCCTCCGACTCGACCTTCTCCTCCCCTCCCCCCCGCCCCCACTCGCCCACCCCTCAACCCTCCTCCTCCCCGCCCCGCCCGCTCTCTTCACCTCATCCCCAACATCCGGCCCCGCAACACTCGTCCCAGCAACCCAGTCCCACCCACCCCAGACTGCCCAATTCCCTCCTCCCCCACACGTCCAATGTCCATCCACGCGCTGCGCCATGCCCCCAACGAGCCACGGCAGCACGGGTGCATACCCGCTATACGCCACCGCGTCTTCGAGACTGACGAGTGCGAGCGCGAGTGCGTAGACGAGGACGTGGCTGTGGAGTAGTGCCGCCGGGAGGTACAGAGTGGCCCAGGTGTGCAGCAGGTATGGCAAGGGGTGGTCGTACCCGGCGCAGAGGCTGAAGGGTGCGCTTATGCTATGCGCCCAGCTGTGGTGCAGTTTTGAGAGCTGCGTCGCTTTCTGCGGGTGGAGAAGGAAGCGGTGGATGGTGTATTGGCATATCTGGGGTTGTTAGCGGGGCATGAAAAGAGATGGGTGCACGCACGCTGCGGATGAAAAGCAGCCATACGACGCCCCGCGCCAAATCCCAGGGCAGTGGAAGCGTCTTTCCGACGTTCAGCGCCGTACGGAGGCCTGTCTTTTCCAGGCCCGTCTCGATCCCCGCCTGCACCGTTAGGCCGAACAGCGCGTTCCCGAGCGTCCAGGCTGCGACGCGGGCGAGGGCGGCAACGGAGCCGGCAGCGTTGAGCGGGAGGGCGCGCGGGCCGAGGGCTTTGGCTTGCTCCGCGAGCGGGGGGGCGACGGTATCGATTACGAGGGACAGGAGGGAGGGGATGAGGAAGAAGGTTATGCGGGAGAAAGCTGAGGCGAGAAGTTCGACGTGCAAAGGCGGGTGGGTGAGGATCAGCGTGTACCAGGTGAAGGTGAAGAGGAGGAGGTTGAGCGAGGTGGGAACGGTGGAGGGGAGGGAGGGGAGGAGGAAGAGGGAGGCCGTTGAGAGGGCGGCCCCCATTTTGGTGGGTAGGGATTGAGGATGCTAATCGTGTGGGCTGGTGGTGGAGTTTAGTGGACTCTCTGTGTGGAGGCTGTGTGTGCTGTGCGTGGGGAAAACGTGGAGAATGCGGGGGATGGTGATGGTGATGGCGATGGTGATAGTGTACCTCCTTAGGGATGGTGTTGAAGAAATGGTGGAGATGAGGGCTGATGTCATGGATACAGGCTTCCCCTGGGCGATCGACAAACAGGGCATACAAACGGCTCCCAGTTCTGTGATCGTCACTTCACTCAAAATGGATGGGAATAAGTCGACTTGCGTCTCGAAAGGACGCTGTTGTTCGACATCTTCACGATGTTCACCACCCCCACACTATCTCCCACCCGGCCAAAAATAAACACCTGCGATCTCCACACTCGCATTTTAGTTGCACTCTGAACCCGACGTCATCGGCGCCAAGTGGAGAATAACGAGCAGAAGAGGCGTCGCGACCAGATTAGCAACACCTGCAGCCAATCAACCCCCCACAAACTCGCAGTACACACCGTCTCACTCTTCGAGGCTGAGGGGAGGCTTCGAGGCTGAATGACTAGCAGCAGACAACGGCGCACAACACACCCTTCTCCTGCATAACGCACTAAACAAAATCATGAACCCAAGCCCAACCGCCCACCGCCCATCGTCAGCCCCCTCTCATTAAACACCGTTAGATGTGCTCGTTATCTGCATCGGCACCCCCGCCCTCCCCCGCCTTCAATATAAGCCCCCACCACGATCCACACCCGCTACCACACCCCGCTAACCCCATGTAACAGCATGCCCGCCGCGCGGATCAGCCGTCGCCGTGCCGCCGGCCGGCCCCTCACCCAGACCACCGCGCCTGCGCGCCGCGTCTGCGCAACTAACCAAAACCCCCGCCTCACCCGCCCCATCGGGCCCGCACCCCTTGTGCCCAAAATACGATAATACGAGCCCGCACGGCTGGCCTAATTTCGTACATCTCACCCCCATTCCCGTAACTACATAATCCTCGGCCGCCCCTATGTCCACGATGCTCAAGCTCAACATCTTCAGAAATATGGCACACCTCGACCCGCTCACCGCGCAGGCTGACTTTGTGATCCGCTCGCGCCCGTCGACGCCCCAGCCTCCGCCGAGTCCAAGGCCGAGTCCAAGGCTGCCTTCGGACCAGTTTTCGCGCCAGGCTGAGCCGAACTTGGTCTCGCCTGAGCACCTCTTCGCACACCAATTCTCCCACCAGGGCTCCCACCGGGGCTCCGTCTCCGACTCCCCGCCTCCGCTCGACCCGCTCCGCCCCCGCGGGAAGTTATACGCTATATCCGACCTGCACCTCGCCTACAAGGCCAACCGCGATGCCTGGAATCTGCTCGCGCCGCATCCGGACGATGGGTTGATCCTCGCCGGCGATGTCGGGGAGTCGCTCGAACACCTTGAGCTTGCATTCAGCGTGGCCACGCGCGCGTTTCGCGCTGTGTGGTGGGTGCCGGGAAACCACGAGTTGTATACGCAGAATGGCCTGAGGGGGACGGCGAAATATGCGGCGTGTGTGGCGGCGGCGAGGGCGTGGGGGGTTAGGACGCCGGAGGATGGGTTTGAGGTTTGGGAGGGGGAGGGGGGGAGTTGTGTTGTGTGTCCTGTGTTTGCGCTTTATGATTATAGTTGGGCACCGGAGGGGATGGGGCCGGTGCAAGCGGTGGAGTGGGCGGGGGAGGAGGGTGTGCGGGCGAGTGATGAGGCGCTTTTGCATCCGGAGCCGTATGCGAGCAGGCAGGAGTGGTGTCAGGCGCTTGTCAACCGGGCGGAGGGGAGACTGGCGGAGGTTGGGGTGAGATGGCCTGGCTTGCCGGTTGTGATTGTGAATCATTGGCCGCTGAGGAGGGGGCTTGTCAGTTTGTTCAAGGTACCAAGGTTTATTGTGTGGTGTGGAACGACGAGGACGGAGGGGTGGCATGAGAGGTTCAGAGCGAGTGTGGTGGTGAGTGGGCATATTCATGTACGAAGGACGGATTGGGTTGGGGATACCAGGTTTGAGGAGGTTAGTTGGGGGTATCCGCGGCAGTGGAAGGAGTGTGCCGACCGTGGGGTCGGGATTAATGAGGTGCTCAGGGAGATTTGGCCGGGGCCGGAGAAGGAGGAGTCGGATACGGGGGAGACGCAGTTTAGGTGGTATGGATAATGTGGTTGTTGGCGTTGGTGATGGTTGGCGACGAGGCTGCGGGATGCATCAGGCTGAGGGTGGGAATGGCGTTCGGTGTACTATGGGTAGCATACAGGCATGTGTACGCGGATACACCTTCGGGTACACCTTCAATTCCGCACGCAGGTACACCTTCGGGCATCTTCAATTCTTGCAAGCAGCTATCCGCCCGCCTGCACCTCAAACATTCTTCATTGTCTCTAGAACAATTACCCGGGGAACAGCCCTTCTAAGCACATTACAAATAGCCCGCATCGCAAACCCTCTCATCCAAACACCCCGCCCTCAGGCCCCGTCATGCCTAGATGACAATCAGCAGCACACAAGCTTCCATCCCAATGTACCTCCCGCCGTCAATCAACCGCAAAGCCTAGACCTAATAACCCGGGGAGGCACAAGGCTGACTCAGCTCGCGGGTAACGCAGCTGCTTGCCTTTCCCCGCAGGGGCCTGGGGTGTGACATCAGGGCTAAAGCCAGACCGGGCCTGCAGGGCCTGTAAAGCGGCGGCTCACATCAGGGCTAAAGCCAGACCGGGCCTGCAGGGCCTGTAAAGCGGCGGCTCGAAGGGGGATCATTAGCGCATCCACCCGCCCGCCGCACCAACCACAGCGACATTGCAACACCAAACACCGCGCAACACTCCCCGCGCGAGCGACCTGTCCTTTGAGCTATTTCGGCATTTTCTGACGTGCGGGACGCCTGTCAAAAAGGGGATTTGTTGCACGACGGCGCTGTTTGTGAGGGTGTGGCGTTGAGACACGACACGACTGTTCCTCGTCTGACGAATTCGCCGCTGTTTTTCCGCGAACCAGTACACCCTTCCCATCTCCGATACTACAATGCCGTCATCACGGAGACTACGCCTCCTCGGCCTCGCGGTCGTGCTTTTCGTGCTTGTTACGCTGTACGTCACGGCCGGCGCGCGACAAACGCGCAACAGCGCCTTCTACGGGAAGACAAGCGACGCGCTGGGCGCCGCGCGGGCAGCGAAGGAGGCGGTGCTGCGGGAGCCGACGGACGCGGACGTTGGGAAGCGGTTACGTGACGCCGAGGACGCGGCGAAGCGGGCAGCGGATAAAAAGGCCGAGGATTTCCATGGCGAGGAGGGGAAGAAGCGCGTGGAGGAGATGGGCGAGAAGAGTGTGGCTGGGAGGAAGATTATGAAGGAGGTGCCGGAGGAGGTGCCGGAGACGAAGGAGAAGCAGAGGGCGAAGGATGAGTTGAATGATATACTGAAGCGGAGTCCGAGTATGTCGCTCTGAGCCTTGAGTTCGTCTTTACCCCCTTACTGACCGTCCGCGCAGTCATCATCTTCTCTAAGACGTACTGCCCCTTCTCGAAGAAGGCCAAGGCCATCCTCCTCGAAAAGTACAACATCACCCCCAAACCGTACGTCGTCGAGCTCGACACACACCCACTCGGTCCCTATTTACAAGAGCATCTGGCCGAGAGCACAGGACGACGAACCGTACCCAACGTGCTGATCAACGGCAAGAGCATCGGCGGCGGCGACGACGTCGAGGCCCTGCACGTTGATGGGAAGCTGGCGGATACAGTGCGCAGTATGGGCGGCAAGCGGATGGAGGTCACGCCGGTCAAAGAGGAATAGGGAATGGGTTTACGCTGAACGGCGTTGGGTGTGTGCATTATCTCCAGGGACGGTCTGGGAGGCCGCGGGTTGGACATGGAGGTAACCTGTAATATGGAAAAAGGCGTATATCGTCCGAGTACTGTCAATGTCTCTCATACTCTTCATTCGTCCGATACTGCAATTGTATCTCTACATACTCTTCGTTCATCAATTGTCCATGACGTGTTACGTGTCCGCTCTCCGTAGTGCACCGCCGCAGCAAATCCGTCGTGTGGCGCAGGCACTGTGGCGCATTCTCCCAATCGCCCGCCCACTCCGCTGCCAAGCCGGCACAACACCCGGCCCGCCCACGCCAACTTCCCACCACCAAGCGAGCCCTCGACAAGAAATACCGACGACATCCTCGCCGCACCACCGACGCCCGCAATTCGCCCACGATGAAGTACATTCACTCGCAGGAGTCCCTGGATATCCCCGAGGGCGTCAAGGTCCACATCAAGACGCGCCTCGTGACGGTCGAGGGGCCGCGTGGTACGCATAAAGCTCCGAAATTCCCCTACGAAATTATTTCGGATGTGCGATATACTGACGTTTCCTCTCTCTGCACAGGCAAGCTCACCAAGAACCTCGGGCATCTCGCCGTGTCCTTCTCGCGCCCGTCGCCCAGCGTCATCAACATCGAGCTCCACCACGGGAACCGGAAAAATGTGGCTACGCTGCGCACCGTCCGGACGCTGATCAACAACCTGATCATTGGCGTGACCAAGGGGTACAAGTACAAAATGCGCTACGTCTACGCCCATTTCCCCATCAACGTGAACCTGGACAAGAACTCGGAGACGGGCGTGTTCGAGGTGGAGATCCGGTGGGTTTTGCGGCTGAGAGAGGGAGGGAGAGAGGCTAATGGGCACGCAGTAACTTCATCGGCGAGAAGATTGTCCGCAAGGTCGTCATGCAGCCTGGTGTTGACGTTGAGCCGAGCAAGAACGTCAAGGATGAGATCCAGCTGACGGGCAACTCGCTGGAGAGCGTGTCGCAGAGCGCGGCGGACATCCAGCAGGCGTGCAAGGTGCGGAACAAGGATATCCGGAAGGTGTGTACTCTCTCTTGGGACTCTTGGGCTGCAGGACTATACTTACGTGCGTGCAGTTCCTTGACGGCATATACGTGTCGGAGCGGGGCAACATCCTGGAGAACTAGATTCTTGTGGGGGTGTTCATGGGTCTTGCGGGCGTTCCCTTGTCTGGCGATTTGATGCATGGAGTGTCCCTAGCACATGAATCAAGAGACGAATAAGATTCAGGCCGATGTGACTGGTGATATTAACATTGGTAGCGTTCTTCGTTAACCTAGGCATTCTAGCAACAGCGGTATTCAAGCAGCCTCCACCTCCCACACGACGTTGTCCCCACAACCCTCAAACTACACTCGTCTCTCAAGCACACTTGCCCCCTTCCAGCCGCTCAACAGTAAACCTCGAACCACGTTGGCGAAACCACTGGTATTCCGCTCCGCGCATCGCCTACGACCATGCTGAACCAGCATCCTCAGCACCCTTCGAGCGCATACACAATGCCCGCGTCGCCAGCCCGCCGCTCCCGGAGGCAGGTGGGTTTCGGAGAGGGAGGCGCGCCATGCTGGAGGAGTGGCCAGATGGGTAGGTTAGAAAGAGGGACTTAAGGCAGTCTGAAACGTCATGGCCGGCCTATCCAGGCGTCTCTAGGGTACAGGCACAGGTGGGTGAGGCTTTTTCGAGTAGCCCTTGGAGTGGTTTCGTGACGGGTGAAAGGGGGAAGCTTGTGTGGACGCAACATTGTATCGCTGAAGTAGTTCTAACCTTTTGACTTTCGTGCTGCGTACGCTTATTGGTTCGACTGGAAGGCGTAGGAGGTTTAGTTCTAGGACGGGAATGGGCGGGCGAGGGGACTATGCGTGCGATGACGAACGGGTGATGACGAACGGGTGATGCGATGTGGTATCTGTTCCTTTGCAATATGTCTACTACTGCTAGTTCTACGGTAGCTACCTGTGTCATGGGATGAAAGGCTATGTTAGATTCGGGAGGACGCTGCTTCCGTTCCCGGAGTACATCACGACCGTGGATTTGTCAGTGGCGTGGTGGTGCGATATGGTGCCTGTTCCTTTGAATCATGTTCACTACTGCTGGCTGCTGTGTCTCAGGATGAAAGGCGATGTTAGCCTCGGGAGAATGCTGCTTCCGTGTCGCAAGATCGTATGGACGTGATTGGTCAGTGAATCAGGCTGGGGATCGTGGCTGCAGCTCCCAGGTTGCCCGGGAACCTCGTTGGGACATAAGGGTTTACTCTACGGTACTGCGCGGCACGCAATCCTTACCTACAATTCCATTTGATCGCGACGGAGCAGGGATGTCTTCGAACGCCGTTCATGAACGCTGTTCATGGATACGAGAATGTGGTGGTTCAGACAGCGCCTCGCGGAGCTGGGTCGCAGCAATGTTTCCCCCGCTACCAGTGACGTGGGCGCGGGGTTAGGAGTTTATCGCCGGTATACCCCTAGCCGGCCTCCAGCCCCATGGCACCTCCCCTCCATCAGCACATGCAACTCCTTCAGAATGAGGCGTCGGGCTGCAGCAATCGGCGTGACTATGGTCCGCGGGCAACGCCGACTGCGCGGACAATGCGGAGTTAACGCCCAGCTCCTTCTCCAACGAGGCTGATCTCCTTCCCTTCGAAGAGGTTCAATTGATGGGTACATAAGGACTAGAAGCCTTGTCGATATTTTCCTCATCACAGCCATCGCCATTTCCGCAGAAGCATCGTTGATACCGTCCTCATCACACTCATCGTCATTCGATCAGCACACCCAGTCTCACCATGCCACAGTACGCCAAAGACCAGCCCGCCGGCTACAAGAACCACGTCGAGAAGGTTGCCATCATCGGCGTACGTGTCTCCCTCCCCCCAGTGTCCGCACCTCACTAACCCCCCCAGGCCGGCGGCCAAAGCGGCAAATTCATCACCACCGCCCTCCTCAAAGCCGGCAAGCACACCGTCACAGCCATAACCCGCGAGGGCAGCACCTCCGCGCTCCCAGAAGGCGTCATGGTCAAGAAAGTAAACTACGACCAGCCGGCCACCCTCGTCGACGCCCTGCGCGGCCAGGACGTGCTAATCATCACCCTCTCCATCGAAGCCCAGCCCGGCGCGCAGGAGCGCATCATCGATGCTGCCGCGGAGGCGGGCGTGCCCTGGGTAATCCCCAATGAGTACGGGTACCCGGCCAACGATGTCGCGGGCGAGGACAGCCGCGTCGGTGCGGCGAAGGCGGCGGCGCGGGCGTATATTGAGAAGGTGGGGAAGAGTGATTGGATTGGATATGCGTGTGGGTTTTGGTATGAGTTTAGTCTGGCGGGGAGTGCGGATCGATTTGGTTTTGATTTCCGTGAGCGGAGTTTGATCTTGTTTGATGATGGGAACAAGAAGATCAATACGTCCTCATGGCCGCTGTTTGGGGAGGGCGTTGCGAAGCTGCTGAGCCTCAAGGTGTTGCCGGAGGATGAAAACGATCGCAGCACGACGATTTCGGACTTCCGGAATGATTTTGTCAAGGTGGCGTCCTTCACCATCAGCCAAAGGGATATGTTCGACTCGGTGCTGCGCGTCACGGGCACGAAGCCGGAGGACTGGACCATCACGCACGAGAACACAAAGGAGCGGTTCGAGAAGGCGGTCGCCGAATTTCAGCAGGGGAGCTTCAGGGCGTTTGGCAGGCTGTTGTACACTCGCATCTTCTACCCGGACACCAGCGGGCAGTTTGAGCTGGACAATGAGCGGCTGGGTCTGGCGAAGGAGGATATCGACGAGTTCACCAGGGAGGCGATCCGGCTGGACGAGGCTGATTACTTCAAGGGCCTCTACCGCGAGAGATGATTGGAGCATGGGCTCGTTACGTGCGGGGGCAACAAACCTGAAGTTTGAAGTGAAGACCAAGAGAGGAAGATAGTCAAAGAGACTCTCGACACTTAAATACATGATGCCAAGTAAATTACCCTCCTTTGCTCCTTCTATTATTATGCGCTGATTACATCATGTCCCTTAATATGTTCCTTCCTGACATAACAGTACTCCTTCCATGTCTACAGCAAGAAGCGTGACAAGATCTCCCTTGTAATATGACACGACACCCAAGTCCTACTTCTTCTTCTTCCTCTCAGCTCTGGCAGGGCCCGATTTCTTTTGGCCGCGCCTCGTCCATGGGCTCGGCTGCAAGCCGTGGCTTAAAGCGGCTGCGGAGAACTGCCCGGCCAATTTTTCAGCCAGCTTGTAGCGCTGTGCCGGTGTAGACACCATCGGATGATCCCAGTCTTTCAATTTACCCTCATAAATGCCTACGGCCTTGTGGTATTTGGCAATGCGCGTCGCCGGATTGAAATTCGCGCTGGCCGTGTCTCCCTCCACATGAAACAGTTTCTCCAACTGTAGCATTTTGGACATAACAACGCCCTGGACATGCTCGGCGTCACCGCTATTGATGGCGGCCTTCATATCATCCGACTTCATAAAATTTTCCCACGCCTGATCGTACAAGAGAACGCGCGTAAGGTACGCGTGGTGCTCCTGGCTCATGGGCCGGATCATCTCGGCCTTATTGACATCCAGGCCGATGGCCTGCCACAGCGGCTGCCAGACGAGCGGGATGCGGTGGCTACGGTCTTGCCTGGGTTCGTATTCGTCGTCCTGTCCAGAGATATGGTACATGTCTGCTGCACGTAAATTGACGATGCTCCGGCGAGGCCTGAAATCGTCATCCCAGTCGTGAGAACCAGATGAAGACGAAGAAGACGAAGAAGGCAACACTGCAGAGGCTGAAGAGGAGGAAGAGACGGCGGTGGCAGCAGTGGTGGTAGTCATGGTTGTGGTGGTGGTCGTTGTAGAAGGGGAATACGCATATGCAAAATGTGAAGATGAGGAAGAAGACGACGAGGAAGAGGATGAGAATAAAGACGAAGAGGAGAACGGCGAGGGTGAGGGCGAGGACGACAAAGACGAGGATGAACTGCTGGTCGACGGGCTGAAAAAAGATCTACGTGCAGCGATGGCTGCCGGCGAGACAGAGGATGTATAGGGCGAAGCGGGCACTGCTGTTGCAGTGGGAGAGGAGGACGTATCAGGCACTCCAGCGCCGTGGAACTTCTTGCTAGAGTGGCCGTCCTCATCATCCGAGTCATTGCCAGAGTTCCCATACTTCTCACTCGTCCGCTTCATCCGCCCGTCGGGATCGGTGAGCATGACCGGATTACAACCCACGTAGACGTAGACGTCGAGTCCGTCAGCCAGGCCCGCGGGGTCGCAACTGATCCACCTCGCAATGTCAGATGCATAGTACCGCGCGCCGTAGTAGTGAAGCCCACTTTCCTCGTCGTGCTCTTTGGCCGCATAGCCGTACCGCTTTGGCACGTCCATGTGCGCTGACTTGTACGATGTGCTCCCGTACGGTGTGTATTCCTCATACGTCAGTATCCGCGCCTGGTCGTCGAGCTCCAGCGTCACCGAGTCAATGTGGTTGGCAAGCTGGTAGCGCAGTAGCTGGCGCGGGCCAGACTCTTCACCTTTAGTGCGCGTCTCGACGAGCGCGATTGTGCTGCTGCCATCCGAAATGGGCAG
This sequence comes from Trichodelitschia bisporula, assembly GCA_010356995.1. NCBI lineage: Eukaryota > Fungi > Ascomycota > Dothideomycetes > Phaeotrichales > Phaeotrichaceae > Trichodelitschia > Trichodelitschia bisporula. Next base: position 78,164 of record ML996714.1, on the reverse strand, counting down.
CGTTTCACGCTCGAACGAGCACTGGCCGCGGCCGTCAAACCGCCGGAAAATCTCGACTCCGACGTAAAGTCGCTCCTTCAGACGGACCGGTGTCTGACCGGGTTCCGCACGGCGCTCTGTGACTTTCCGGACCCGCTGGCCGGTCGAGTCGTACACATACCACGTGGTCTCGGGCGTGCCTTCGTCCATCTGGTGCCGAGCCGTTGCCCGGAGCTGGTCGCGGTAGTCCCACTGGACGAACGGGAGGCCAGGCAAGGCTGTGATGCAACCTTGCAGGCCCGCGCCGCCGCCATACTTGTACTCTTGAGTCGACGGGCCAGTGGACGTGCGCGAGAGGCGGTTGCTTTTGCGATCAGGCTGCAGGAGGCTGGCCTCGGCATAGACGTATCGCCGCGTCCAGGCCTGACTGTCGTGGTCGCCGGAATGACGTAGCGCCTCGATGTTACCAACTTGGTCGTAGAAATACGTTTCCAGGTATCTCCCCATGGCTTGGCCGTCGTTGGCGTGATCGCCAGACTTGGTGCCGGGTTTCGCCGAACTCAGGTGTTCGCGGCCGGTAGCCTCGACCAGGCGGTGCAAGGCATCATACGTGTAGTCCGAGCTGGGGTCGACGCGCTTATTGCGGAAGAAGATGGTCTGCTGCGTGGAGTCCTTGATGCTAATGATATTGCCCGCGGGGTCGTACGTGTAGTGGATGTTCTGGATTGCGTCATCCGTGCGGGTTGTCTTGAGGTCGGTCAGCAGCGACGTGAGCGGATCATATTTGTGAGTTGTCCGCGTGCTGTTGCCGTAGCTGATCGCCGTCAACTTGCCTTTGGCGCTGTACTCGGCGCTGCGCACGAAGGGTACAGCCTCTGTACCTTTGATCTGCGCCGTAAGGGACACCAGTTGACCCATCAGATTGTAGCGGTGCAAAACGTTCGAACCGTCGGGGAGACAGGCCACAACCGGTCGGTTGGCGGCGTCGTACGTTGTGTGGCTCCTGAAGACGGTCGGCTCCAGCGCCACCTCGCCACGCCAGTCCAGCGTGCTTTTGTAGTCCTCGGCGAGCTGGCGGGATGAGCCCACCAAGTTGCCCTTGAAGTCGTAGCCGCTGAACGACACGGCGCCAGCTTGATCGTACGAGCGAACGATGCGGCCGCGTGCATTTGGGGCGGCCAGGCTCTCGCCGTACACGACGCGCTCGACCACGTGCTCCCGGCCGTTCGCCCGTAATACACTCTCTACTGGGCGTCGAAGCTGATCAAATATGTGCTCGATCCGGTGCATGCGCGAGTCCCAGTCGAACATTTTCGTGCCCGAGGCATCGAAGAGCGCCCAGCGCGTAGCAGCTTCCATGCTCGCCTCGCAGAGGAGGTTGCCAGCCATGTCGTAGTCGCGACGGACGACGAGCCGGTCCTGCGCATCAAACACTTCACGTTGTCGGCCCTGGATGTCGAGCGTGAAGCGCGTCTCGTACTTGCCGGCCTTGCCATTGTCAGCAATCGACAGAAACACCCGCGAGAGGGCGTCGAGGTGCGTCACGGCGGGAGTGTTGGCGTGCGCCGCGGCTTTGATGGCAGCGGCCTGCTCCAATGGCCCCAACGTTCCGTCGCGGCGTCGCTGGTACCATGTGGGGAGGTAGTCCGCGTCAGGGAGCCGGAGGAGATGGCCGATGTCGGGATCGGCCTTGGGACTCGAGAGAACCGTGTCGCTGACGTCATACTGGTACGAGTGCCAGGCGTCGAAGACGCTCTTATTCCATGTGTGGTTCGGGTTGAGAGTCGCAACTACGCGCGCGAGCGGGTCGTAAACGAGCATTGGGGACACGCCGACGGTTGTGCCGTACGCAAAATCGTGTCCAGCGTCAAAAAAGGGTTCGTACTTCATGACCGGCAGGCCCTTATTGTTGAAGATGGTCCATCCGCTGGTGAGCCACGGGCTGGGGAGCACTTCGCTGGGGTCAGACTGGGCCTTTTGTTGGATCGTCCGTCCGAAGCCGTCGTGGTATTCGAAGACGATGGGCGTTTCTTTTGGAGGCCCTTCGCTGGCATGCGTGGTGCGGGAAATGGAGGCGAAGAACACGGGGAGCCCGGAGAGCCAGAACCGGGTGACATCGTACACGGACCGTGTCGACGCGTTCCCGAGCAGCTTGCAAGCGGCGCTTCTTGGATTGCGGAAAAAGTGCTCCAGTTGCTCGGACTGCAGCGGCGCAAAGCCGTCTAGAGTATCACCGACGCGCTCGCCCTCTTTACCCATCACGGCACTAGCGGCGACCCATCCGAACTCATCGAATGCGCACATTGAGCGGTTGCCATTGCAGTCAACCACGACATACGGCTGTAGTACGCGGTAGTCATACCGACAGCTCGACACGTTGCCCAGCGCGTCCTGCGAACGAACAGGGAACAGGTTATGGCGATCGTACTCGACAAACGCGGAGTTGCCGAAAATGTCAACAGAGCGACGGGTCAGCCAAAAGTTCTTCCTGGCGTCGGCGAGCTCGTCGGGGCCTTCCGATTCGGAGAAAAATGACTTGGACGACGGCGCCCACCAATGGCCGTCGGCATCAAGGTCAACGTACTTTCCACGTTCGAGCATTTCACAGGGATTCGGGATGAGCGCGCCACCTTGGCTGAAGATATTGAGTAGACCGGGCGTCAGTGCGAGCGTGAAGGACTGCGATACGATGGCCATGCTCTGTTGCCGCCCGTGGGGAAGCTGTTCGCGCAGGTCATCGCTTCGGAAGAAGACACGAGATCGTTCGACTAAGCGCTTACCCTGCGCACTGGAGCCGTACGCCTCGAATGTAATGTTGGGAAGGCAGCGAAATGCGTCCTTGTCGGGGGGCGCGCAAGGGGCGGGCAAGGCCCAACCGTGGATTTCATACGTGCGGGACTCGCAATGCGCAGGTAGCGAGTAGTTGTCCGGCATGTCAATTGCGTTGGTGAAGTCGGCTTCAGTGTAGGTCACAAGCGAGCGCTGCTGTACCGCGGAATCCTGGACGGTAAGGGGACTCGATTGCCGCCCGTGGGCTACGGACAGCGTCTTGAGCGCGTTGCCCCAGCGGTCCACGTCAAGAATGAAGCACTGGCTCATGCGCGGGTTGTCGACATTTCGCTCGAGGCTCACGACGATACTTCCCTGCGGAAAGACGACAAAAACAGAGTGGCCGTGGCTGTCGGCCGCCTGGCGACGCTGGACGGTGTAGTTGTGCTCCGAGATGGTGTACGGGACGTGGGACTTGGGCCCGCCGTCGTTCGCGTAGAGTTCTACGCGCAGTTCCTTGCCTTTGAGGGCGCGGTGCGCCTCCCGGAGAGCGTCGTACTCGAGGTCGGGAGTATACGACGGGCTAAGGTAGCCCGGGCTGAAATACTCTGATGCGAGCGCGTTGCCGACGAGGAATGCGCCGGTGTGAAACCAAGACTTGGTATGTGTGGGAGGTGTGTGCCATGCCGTGTGCACGTTAGCAGCTGGCTGAAGCGCATCAAAGTGCTCCGTATCCCACTGTTCGACTGCAGCAAATCCGCCAAACTCCCGCTCGCGCCCGTCATAGTACCCGTGGTGGTAGGCATAGCGGGTGACGTAGCGGCAGTTGGCGACGCGGTCTAGGATTTCGACGCGCTCTACACAATGCACGGGGAACGGGAGGCGGGTGGCCCACGGGCGTCCAGCCCGCTTGTCGGTGAGGTAGAACTTGGTCGAGGACGCATACTGCATCTCAATCTCCATTCCGCAGTTATTGATCTGGCGCACCAGTAGGTGAGGTTTTCGCCCGGACATAAGGTCCACGTACTTGATCGCGGCCGAGTGGGTGGGTAAGCGGCTGGTCCAGACCAGGCAGGTGGTGCCGTTTCCGAGAAGGTCCACGGCCTCGATTGACGAGCCAGCATCGAGAGGCGGAAGGCCCGTGAGCCGCTTCGCGATGCTAAACTGGTTGCCGGCTTCGTTGACATACATGTCGATGCCGCTGGAGCCAAGGTACAGGAGATCTGTGGTGCCAGAGCCATCAATGTCGGCGAGTAAAATCCGTTTCGGGTTGAAGACATCGTGTTCGGCGAATAGTGGCGCATTGCCCATGGGGACCGCTTCGCCGAATCGGCCATAGCCGAGATTAGGCCAGTAGCACACTTCCCCGCTGCGCACGCGCACGAGGTCGTGCAACCCGTCGCCAGTCATGTCGGCTAGGTGGAGCGAGTGGTTGCCGCTGTCGAGGAGGAGGTGGGGCAGATTTTGGTCAAGGGATGTAGTCCGCATTCCGTGGCCGTAGCCAGACTCACCCAGACAGGGAAACCAGAGAAAGGACGAGTCCTCGGATACCACAATGTCGGCTAGGCCGTCGCCTGTCAGGTCGAGGAACTTAAGATCGCAGTCCTTAGGCAAGCGGGGGATGGAGTCAAAATTGCGAAAGCTGCTCCAGCTATCACGGTTGCGGCTGAAAAACCCCCAAGTTGGCCGGCCCATCCAGAGGAAGTCTGCGACGCCATCCTGTTGCACGTCGGCGAGATATGCCTCGCCGGCGGCTGGAGGGATGGACGGGATGGGTGCAACGCGCTCCAAGGGGCCAAATGCGGGCTCGCCGCAAAGGGACTCATTCCGCTTGTAGAACCACGAACTATCGCGGGCAAAGACGACGCCGGGCAGGCCTTCGCCGTCCAGGTCGAGCCACTGATAGGCTGTGCCATCGACGCCAGAGGGCAGATTGGCTAGGCTGGCAGAGTCAAAGGCCAACGTGTGGAGCTGGCTGAGTTCGCGGTCCGTGGGAAACCGCGAGTACTCGAAGCTAACCGGAGGAAATGCTTTGCTGGTGATACCCGCTGGACCCACAATGTGGCCAATACGCTGGGCGCCGGTGAGGTAGGTGACGGAAGGGGTCTCATCGTACGTGAAAGAAGTCGACTCTACCGGATAGCGCTCGTCTCCAAGCTCCGGGAAGCTATGAAACATGATGATGCGCCGGCACAGTCGGCGCGTACGGATTTCAAAACCGGCACGGTAGGTGGAGAAGGGGTCCTTGCGGCAGGTCCACGGCTGGGACTCGCGCAGGCTGTCATCGAACTCGCCGTAGTCAAAGGCCACCGTGAACATCCAGTCGCTTGAGGAGAGCGTAGAGGCAGAAAACGGGCGCCAGTTAGCGTCGCGGTTGGGTGTCCGGTTGCCGTAGTGGATGCACTTGACGTAGCGGTTTACTGGCCGACTGGCACTCCGGGAGCATTCGGACGGCGAGTTGGGAACGCCCACCGCGTCTTCCGCCTTATACTCGTAGATGATGGCATTTCCCGTGGCATCGTACTGTTCGGCGAGCAGCCAGGTGAACGTCTGCTCCTCACCGTCACGGAAGCAGGAAATGCGAGAGCTTTCATCCCGCCCGTAGATGCTGGTGACATTTCCTTGAGCTAAGACCCGCCAGTGGATTTGGCCCGTTTTGGCGATCCAGCGCTCAATACGCAGGAAGGCGGACTCGACGCGGGGGGCATAGCGCTGGATGGTGAAGCCTTCGCGGTGCTCGACATGCACGGCGGGCTTGCCGCCCCGGTACACGATATCACCTGTGTCAGTCGTCTGGAACACGGGAACGAGGTCCTGGGCGTCGCTGATGAGGAAGACGTCCGAGTCGCCCGCATCGTCGTACTGGGGGATGCCGCGGGACGTCTTGCGCGTCACGTTCGGAATGCCCAAGTCCCAGCCGAGCCCGAACGGCCCGCTGCTGCCACTGGAGTCATACGCTAAGACAACCTCTGGCCCGAAGCCACCGCGGCCCGGGCTTGTCGAGATAGGGATGATCAGCGAGCCCGTCCCGCTCGCAGCGTTGACTTGGAACTTTTCGCCGCTACCAGACACGGAAGCGCCACCTTTGGGTAATGCAATGGAGGGCAGTGCGCCGGACTGCCGTGCGGAGCTCGTGGGCCCAAGGGGCCCAATGCTATCGGCAGCAGACATGAGGTTGACAGTGCAATGGCCCAACGGTATTAGGTAGCGGCCAGTGGTTCATATTGAGAGTTCTCAGTCCAGCTTCAGCTCAGCTCGCACGAGACGACATGGATTGCTGCGGGTTCCAACTCTGTGGTCGCAGGCTGGCGCTTCGTGTACTGGTACGGACCGCCCGCATGTTATGATGGCGTTCACACATGATGCACAGGCTGAATATGGCTGCATGGTACTTGGAGCTGAACTGCCCCCAACCCCCTCGCAAGCGATAGCGGGGTACGGATGTACGGATGTACATGCAAAGAGGTTGGCACGCTCTGTCGTCCCATTCATATCCCACCCCGACCCGACGCTTTGCCCGTTGGGGTCGCAGGCGTAAATATGGCGTTTGAAGGCATGTGGAGTAGAGATTCAGCTGAGGGGTAACCAAATGGGCACGATGGTCTTGAGTGGCCGGCTACTCTATGACAAGGCAAGTAAAACAAGCACAACGGATACCAATTACCAGCGAGATATGAGAGATGAGTGAGTGAAGCAGAGGAGGTATGTATGGTACAGTACGGTAGACAAAGTCGCGATCTGATGAGGTGTTCAACGTTACAGTACGCTAGTTGAGCGGGAAGGGAACGGGGAACTGCAGGGATCGGCAGGGACGCTAAGCACGTTGCTCGGCGGCGGAAGACGGGACGACGACGACAAATGACACCTCCTCAACCCCAACAATTGACATCACCAGAAAGCAGCGCTATTCGACCGGAATATTCATCATGTATCCTTGCTGCAGCTCCCCCCAGTCCCCCCTCTTATCAGCTGCAGGTCAAACGCTCAGCTGGTGCTGGTGCTTCAGCTTCTCGATTCGCGCCCAGCTGAAAATGTTCCCTCTTTGGGCCTTCAGCTGTGCTCGGAACCTGACTTGGATACTAACCTCGAGGGAAGCCCCTCAAGTCGATGAGGAAGCACCTCACGTCGGTGGGAGGCAGATATCATGCCGTCGTCACCTCGGATACCCCAAGCACCCTCCTCCATTCGCCATTGATGTCTCTCCTGTCTCATGAGCGCTAAGGATATCGGTAACCTTAGGAATCATGTTAGTTTCTCTCCTCATCGTTAAGCTCACTCCCGTCAAACCCTGCGAATTCAATATCTTCCGGGATGCGCTGAAAAAGTTGACCATCGTTGCCTATGAGCTCACTGTTGAAAACAATTCGGGCGGAGTCGAGATTGGGAAAGCACATGGCCTGGCGGAGTTGGAGGTGGCACTCGCAGCTTCACAGGAGGGTTCGCTCGCAACCCCTATATTCCAAGATTTCCGGCGCCTGGTACCACTCGATATCCTACATGTCTATTCTGTCGGCACTGCCGTCGTCGTCGTAAAGAACCGCAGTCCGCTGAATGTGCGCCTCGAGTACCGCATCGACGATGTGGTCGTCGGCAGCAGCGTCGACTACAATGTCAGCGTGTCCCAAATGGAGCTGGACTCACACCAGACGACATATATGCAGCAGACGCCCTTCAACTATTTTGCGCTTCCCCTCGCGAAGCCCGAACCGTCGGCCATTACGCTGAGCAACGAGGGGACGGCGCCGCCGTTCGACAAGCTCCTGGCGGCCATAAACTCGGCGCTCACCCAAGACGACTCGTCCGACGAAAATCTCAAGAAGTCGCTGGAAACTCGGTCCGTGCCTCTTACCGCCGCCCAATGCCGGCAGCTCGCATCAGTCATCGTCTGGAACCGGTCGCTGTATCCGGCTCCGGCACCCAGCGGCGATGTGCACCAGATGTACACCCTCCCGCTCACAGATACCAATAACAACCCGCTCGGCCATCCGGACGACACAAACGTGGAAAACTCTCGACGGCAGTTTGAAGGCGACCTGCAAAACTATCATCGCATCCCCGACTCTGACGCCTCGCGGCTTACGAACTATGTGTTTGCAGTGTCGGCCGCCATCCAGTGCGAGAGCATGAGTGCCGCAGCGAGAGCAGCCGGCCTAGTATTTCCGGTCGAGGGCGCTGTGGCGACCGGATTTCCTCATGCGTTCGTGGTACTGGAGTATCCGGATGGCTCGGACGGGCCGCGCTTTACCGTGCCTGCCGCTTTCTTCTACGCCCTAGGCGCTAGCCTGCCGTTGGATATTGCAGCGGACGAGCGGTACCGCGCCGCCAAGTTGTCGACAGAGGACCAACTGCAGAACGCCATCCAGAAGAGCGTCGGCGCCGGGACTGTCGCCGCCACCACCGCGCCGGTGAAGGAAACTGGTAGCGCAATCAATGTTGGCCAGGCCGCCCGGCGGCTTGCGGCGCTGGGCGCCGCCAGCGCCGCTAACGGAACACAAGTGGACGTAACTTTGATCCACGCCGCAGACGAGAAGAGCAACTTGCTTGGCGACTGGCTACTCTACAACGGGCTGACGTCTATGATAGACAGCGATTTTTGGGGCAGCGCGATTGTACAACATCCGGCCACGTACCTGACGCTCTTGCTCCAGGCGGTCACACAAGGTGAGACGGCGCTCGTGGCGGCCATCCGGGCAAAGCTCTCCGTCTCGTTTGTGAAAGATCTCGTGGCCCTTACACCCGACAAGTGGCAAGCCTTTTTTGCCGACAACGCGGTCCTGCTGCCCACCTTTACGCTTCCCGGGAGCACCAGCCAGCGTACCGACACCTTCATCCAGAGGCTCCGTAAGTTTTTCACCGTACCGGAGACACCATCGACGGACACGTCCGAGCCGCCCGATACGGGCTTGGGGGCGACGACCTTTGGGCTTCCGTTAGACGACACCCTGGCGCAGTTTATCAACGAGTACCAAAGGCTTTTCCATAAAGACTTTGATTTTTGGAGCCTAGCGGACGCCAAGGAGCTGGAAAAAACTGTGAGGGGCGTCTATCCCGACGACGCCGCCGCTCGTACCTGGCTCAGCGAGGCGGTGCTGACTGTGACGCATCTCGTACGGATGACGAACATGGGCATCGATGAGCGCTTGAAGTTTTCCTTGATGGAGGCACTGTACGCCCGGGGCCTGACGCGCCCCGAGCAGGCCACGCGCCTCACTTTTGAGCAGTTCCAGCAGATTCTTATCGGCACCATTGCGTACCCGCGGGCGTCGCTACTCTGGAACCACTTCAACACACTGACTGATGTGAAGACCGAATCACGGCCTGTCGTTGACGGCTTTTCGCCTGTCAACGATGGCAGTCTCGTTGTTGACGTGCCTGCTGCAAACTTCTCGCCGCTGGGGCCCATTGCGTACTTGCATGACCTACTGGCGATACCGGCGGGCGGTACAACCCTCGGCGAGATCGTTGCCGACCGCCGTGGGCCGCTGCATGACCTCCAAGCGTCTATGGCTAATCTCGAGGCAAAGTTGCCAGCGATTGATCTCGTCAATGAGAGCCTCGAAGCGCTCGGCAGTAACCTCAAGTCGGCGCACGGAGCGGTCTTCGACACCGTCAACTATCAGCTCCCAGCCGTTGCAGAACACTCATCACCTGCGCAGCCGTCCAGTACGGCGTACGATGCATTGCGAAGCTGCTTTACGAGCGTCGACTTGCCATACTCGCAAGCTCTCGACGTGTGCAGGTCCAATCTTGCCGTCCTCGGCGCGGACCGCTTCCAGGTGATGAGGCATTTTCGCGCAGACATCACTGAGCTGCCGGTCGACGGCCAGTTGGAGCCCAAGGACTTTGCGCGGCACCTCTGGCGATACCCTGTGCGACTGGAGACAGCCCTCGAGTATCTGCACATCGCGCCAGAGGAACACGCCTTCTTATTTGGAGAGGCAACCGACGCCGATTTTGTGAAGTCTCTCGGCGTAGACTCCAAGGCCCGCTACACCCTTTCCGACTTTCTCAAGCTGAGTGGACTGACCTTCGAGGAGTTCCGGGACTTGCATCAATGTGACTTTGTCCCGGTGCACTTGTTTGTATCAGACATACCGGCGCTTGGAGGCGCATCGGCTGGCGGTGACACTGACCCTCAGCCGCAGGATCCGGTCGACCAAGCACCTGGCTACCGCAAGCTGTTCGTCTTTGTACGTCTGTGGCGCTGCCTAGCCCGATCACCCACGTCTGAGCTCCGATGGAGGGTGCTCGCTGATGTATGCCGCTCATTACGGCTGTTTTCCGACACGGCCGTCAACCCAGACTTCCCTCGACAGCTTGCGGCGCTCTTCCTGCTGCGCGATTTGTTCAAGTTCCCGTTTTACCATCCCCAGCCCCACCGCGGTGCGATGCTCACGCTGTGGACCACACCGGCGAAGCAGTCTGCCGAGTGGGACCAGGTCGAGGATCTGCTGCTGGAGCGTGTCGAGGTCTACGCAAAAACTCGTTATGCGTGCCGGCCGCGCCAGCCCAGCTTCTGTAAAGACCTGAAAGACAACTTGGCGCAGCTCTCACTACTCGCGGGGTTTGTGGGCTCGGATTGGTTTGCTAAACCGACCAGTACCATTCGGTTTGTCGAAGTGCTCGCAAAGATATACGCCTCGGAATTTACCGTCGGCGAGGTGGTTTTTCTGTTCTCCAATGCGCATCTCGTCGGGGACGACCCGTTTCCGATGCCCGACGCTCTGGAGTCGGCGTTAGCGCCCCTTCGGGTGCCCGATTTTGGTCATAACGCGCTGGGGTTGCGGAAGCGGCTTTTGGGTGCGCAGACGGACAAGACATGGAACTGGCGGGACATTAGGTCTGCGCTGCTTGGACTCGGGCTCTCGAACCTCACGCTCGACTACTTTGGCGAGCACTTCTTTCCCGAGACTCTTGAGCGTTGCGGGCTGCGTGTCAAGCGCCAGGCCCGCCGGTTTGAGGCGCCTCTCGCTGCCGCCGACACAAGCGCGGCAGTGTGGAATACAGACGAGCAGGGCCCGTTCCACTACGATACCGGCACGGGAAAGCTGTGGATGGAGCTGCCGCTGCGTAATGAGGCAGTCCTTGAGAAGCTCAAGCTCACCAGGCAGCTGAGCGATAAGGAGAGAATGGCCGTGCAACAACTGTACTTCGCACCGCGGGCTGAAGTCGCGCTGCTGGCACTCGTGTTTGAAAACTTTCCAGCAGCTGTCAGCACGCTGCTTAGTGAACCCGACGAGAACGAGCGGTTCCGCTTCTTCCAGCGGCAGTTTGCGCTCTTCTATCGCCGGTGTGAGATTATTGCTGAGCACCTGGCGGAGCATGTTTCAAGTGCTACCGATAGCCCGGCCAGTGAAAAGGCTGCGTGGGAAGTTCTGCGGTCGCTGGTGGCGGACGAGAGCCACCCCGGTGCGCCATGGGAAACGGATGAAGGGGCCGCGCCGGCGGACTACCTCTGGGGCGCCGGGAGCGGGTTTGCGGCGCTGCTGGGCCTCGTAGGCACCGGCCTTGTGGCGGAGTATCAGGTTGATGGTGAAGCGGTCTGGCGGGAGGCGACGGGTGATCTGACGTTTTTCGGGGATGAGCTCAACCAGGCGAACGCCCCGGTACCGACGGTCATTCCGGCACTTGGCTACGGCACCAAAACTGACGAGGAGGTGGTCAACGGCTTCGCTATTCGGGACAGCGATGGCAAGGCCCTCAGTGGGGCGCAGGGCTTTCGCGTTCGCTGGAGCGGGTCGTTGCTGGTTGACGAGACAGGGGATTATGTTTTTCATGCTGGACACCCGCGGCCAGATACAGAGTGCCCAGATTTCGGCGGCGCAAAGCACAACCGCTGGATCATGACTGTCAGCCGCGGGCAGAAAAAATGGACTATTTTGAACCACGCGTGGCAGGGGATCTCCGCGCCAGCCGCTTCCTCGGAGCCGATCACCCTGCGCAGCGGCATGTACCATGTCGAAATCAACTTCGAGCAGCGGCGGCCGAACGGGCGAGAGCGGGCCGTGGGTTTTCAGGTCAAGTACACCGGCCCTGACACTCGCAACGTACTCTCTGCCGTGCCCGCCAACCGCCTGTTCCAGGAGTGGAGGGCCTTCACGTTCGAGCAGGACCTGAAAGTGGACCCCAACGACTCTACATTCACTTTTCTGCGGCGGTACTGCAGCTCGGTTCGTGATATTCGGCGCACCTACCAACGTGCCTTCAAGGGGACGCTGCTCGTCTCACGGCACTCGCTCTCGGCGGCTGTCGTCCATGAGGCTGCCAAGTCTGAGCTCCGCTACCTGCTCTCACAACCGACGGTATTTGCCGGAGCCTCTTACTACCGGCCGTCTGGTGCGGGCTTCGTCACTCACAGAGCGTACTTTGATCTCAATCTCCTACCCGTCTTCGACCCGTATCCCGGACCGGAAGACCCACGCTCCGCTCCCAGCGGCCAGCGGCAGGCGGCGCTGTTCGACACGTGGGAGCGGCTACACGACTACACCCGGCTGCGCAAGTGGGTTCGCAAAGTGCGCAGTCGCGAGTTCTGGCTCCTCTTCTACGAAGCTTCACAGCAGACCAAGGCGGAGAAGTTGCTACGATTCTTAGGGGTGCCCGCGAACATGGCACCGCTAGTACTCAACTACTTTGCAGCAGACGCCAGCTTGACGGTCGGCTCGGCGGAGCTCGCGGATGAAAGATGGGCGACGCGCGTGTGGCGCGCCGGTGTCTGGCTCGAAGCGCTGCAGAAGACCTTCCGCGCGCGCAAGCTCTTGGACGCGCGCCCATGGATGTGGGCTGCCCGCGATCTTAACGTGGACTTGATATCAGGTAACCTGCAGTCAGGACACTGGAACAACACAGGAAACTGGAATCTCACAAACTTCGTCAAGGAGAGCCTCTTTGACACGGGCCTCGACGGCGACATCCGCGCCCTGAATAACGGACTACGCCTGCGTGCGCGCAAGGCCCTCCTTGCGTATCTTTACGGCCGCGTGCCGCTGGGCGAGAAGTTTGCGCGGACGCCGCAGGACCTGAGCGACCTACTGCTGCAAGATGTGGATGTCAGCTTGGACGAAATGACCACACGCATTGACGACGCCATCGCCGCGGTACAGACCTTTGTCCAGCGTATGCGTCTCGGGCTGGAAACCAACGTGCTGGGACTGGTCGAGACGTGGGATGAGCGGTACGCCACATTTCGAGCGTGGCAGAGTCACAAGCGGCGCGAAGTGTACCCCGAAAACTGGATCCAGTGGGACGAACTGCGCGCCGCACGCAAGTCAGAGGCCTTTCGGTTCCTCCAGGGCGAGCTTCGTTGCGGCGTGCTCTCCGTTGCGAAGCCGTCTCACGCTTTCCCATGGGCTATCAATGTGTTGGACAGGCAGCGCGCGCTGCTGGACACCAATGTGCCGGACGGGCCACGCGCGTTGCAGGACACCGCTTTGTACGAGGTGTCGTCTGCTAATCCCATCGTGTCGACTGTTGGTTCCAGCGGCATGGCGGTACTAGCCCAAGGCCACGCTGGGCAGCCGACGCTGGTGGCGCCGCAGACAGAGCTGCCGCTGTGGATCCAATCCGCCCTCGACCTGGGCACCAACTTTCTCCGCATCGCCGCTGCTACACCCCCACCCGCACTGACGCGGCCGAAGCGCTCGCACTGCAAGCACTGCGACGAGATACACCCACCGAGTATCGACGAGTTTTATTTCTGGCTCACCGAAGTCCGCCGTTTCGACGACGCCGACGCGGCACAGAACCTGGAGCTCGGCGCACGCGCTCCGGACCCCGCCTGCGACTGGGATCCGCAACGCACGAATCCAGACGGCAAGAAACTGCAGGACCTGCTGCGGTGGGAATCACAGTCGATGTATGCACTGTCCTGGTGCCGCGTGCACCGCAGCAAGTTTGACATCCCGCGGCAGTCGGACAGCGGTGTCGTCGGGACATTACTGACACAGAATCTGGACCTCATCGGACGGGAGCTGGACTCGCTCGTCTTCAGCGTCAACGGAGTCGCAGCCATAAATTATGATCTGGCCGACGATACGGCCACCGTATTCAACCCGCAGCTGGCCAAGATCGACCCGCCGAAGACTGATCCCAGCGAGAGCGAGAAGTCGCGGGGGTTGATGGCGGCTCCGTATTTCATGTACTATGAGCCAGGTGCGCCGCTCATGCCGTCGACATTCAGTACCGCCCTCAATGTTGCGTCAGTGCTGAACGAGCAGGGCCGGCTCGATGCCGCGCTCAAGTGGTTCGAGCTCGCGTTTGAGACACCAAAGGGCCCCCTCGAGCGGCACAATGCGTGGGCAGGCAACAGCACTAAGGACAAGGCCGTGCTGCTCGAGTACTTGGAGACGCTGACGAAGCGGGCCGACAGCTTGATTCTCAAGGGTGAGCGACGCGAGGCCCGGATCATCCTCAACCTTATCAGTCAGGTACTCGGGGGTGATCCGTGGCGCGGGCGTGATCCGCGGGGAGTCGATGAGCCCATAGTCTCGAAAGTCGGCTCTTTTGCGCCCGCACGGCTGCCATCAAATCCCCGGCTCCTGGCCCTTTGGGCGTCCGTCGCGGCCGGTCTAGACGCAATTCATGCAGACGAGGCGCCGTTATATGCGCCGCACCGGCAGCCGTACCGTTTCACCTTTCTGCTATCCAAGGCGGCCGAGCTGGCCGACTCTGCACGTGCACTGGGACAGGCTCTGCTTGCGGCGCTCGAAAAGGGCGACTCCGAATACCTCACGGGGTTGCAATCGACACGCGACAAGCAGCTGGCAGCGCTGAGCCTCGAGAGCCGCAAGAGCGACTTCCGCCAGGTCGACTGGGACGTTCAGGGGCTACAGCAGAGCATCAAGCACGCGCTTGGCGAGCTCAACTGGAATCAGACGCTGATCCGGAATGGGAACAACGCCGGAGAGACCGCGTTCGTCAGCCAGACTGAGCTGTCCCAGACAGAACGCATTGCGGCGCAGGCGTCTATGTCGGCAGGCGAGGGCGTCTCGGGTGTGCCTGATTTTTATGTCGGCGGCGCCGGGGCGTTTGGATCGCCGCTCGAGTTTCAGAAGATTGGCGGTGGCAGCTCTCTCGTACAGCTGTTCAACTTTGCTGCGAGCATTCTCAACTCGCAGGCCGACGCCGCGACCACGTCGGCGAACCTGCAGCTGACGCAGTCAACGTGGGACCGCCGCTTCAACGAGTGGCTACACCAGGTTGACGCGGTGACGATCGAGCTGAAGATGCTCGAGTGCCAGAAGCTGGCAGCAGACCGCCACCGCGACACAGCGCTGCGCGAGGTGAACAACGTGCAGCGGCAGATTGAGCACGCTGTTGAGGTACAGGACTTTCTGCGCGACAAGACGACCACCTTTGATCTCTACCTGTTCCTGCAGCGCGAGGCCGCCGCCGCGTATCGGCAGACTTTTGAGCTGGCGCTGAAGGCAGCGCGCGATGCCCAAGATGCGTTCCGGTACGAGCTGCGTGGCAGCACGCGCGACTTTCTCAGCGTTGCCACCTGGGATTCGCTGCGCGATGGACTGGTCGCGGGAGACCGGCTCGCGCTGGCGCTGCACGAGATGGACCGCGCGTATACAACGGGCAACGTGCGCGAGCACGAACTGACGAAGCAGCTGTCGCTGAATCTACACTTTCCGCTCGCCTTCCTACAGCTCAAGGCGACGGGCCGCTGCCAGTTTGAGGTACCGGAGTGGATGTTCGACCTCGACTACCCCGGGCACTACATGCGGCGGATCAAAGACGTGGCGCTGACGGTGCCATGCGTGGTGGGGCCATACAGCGGGATCCACGCGCGGCTAGAGCTGGTAAACAGCACAATCCGGACGTCAGCGGAGGTGGATCCGGCATTTACAGAGGTGCGGATGGACACGCGCTTCGTGCATCTCTACGGTACGCGGGAGTCGATCGCGACTTCAACTGGGACGTCAGACACGGGGCTCTTCGAGGTCAACTTCCGCGACGAGCGGTATCTGCCGTTCGAGTACGCCGGCGCCGTGAGCCGGTGGCGGCTGGAGATGCCGCCGGAGAACAATTCGTTCGATCCAGCGGAGCTCGTCGATGCGGTGCTGTCGCTCAACTACACGGCACGTGACGACGGACCCGTGTTGCGGCGCGCGGCAAGTGAGGCGGTCCGGAACCAGCTGCCCGGAGGCGGGTTGCGTCTTGTGGATGTGAAGCGCGAGTGGGCGAATGTGTGGGCGGGGATCAGCCGGGGACGGCTGCCACTGGCGTTTATGCGGAATATGTTCCCGTTCCTGACCGGGCGGCGCGTGTTGCGTGTTACCGGCCTGAAGGTGTTTGTGGCGGCGGAGGGCGCGCCGGGGGCGCACTTTCGGGCTAAGTTTTGTCCCGATGGGCGGGGTGGGGAGGATGAGGGGGATGGCGACGGTGTGGAGGAGAGTTATAACGGGGTGAAGGATGGGGAGGATGGGTTGTGGTATAACGAGAAGGGGGGTACACGCCGGGACTTGTCGGATGGGGATAAACGGTCTGGGAAGGTCGATGGCTGGCGGGATGAGTGGGGTGCGCTGCGTACCCACGGCTCTTACTCGTTTGATCTCGTTGCGCGGAGTGACTGGCCGGGGTTGTACCATGGCGTGCTTGGGAAAATAGAGGTTGCGGTACGGTCGGAAGCGGTGAGGGGGAAGATGGATGGGCCAGCGTTGGTGTTTGAGGGTTTGCCGGAGCATGTCAGCGATGTGTTTCTTGTTGTTGAGTGGGCGGTGGTTGAGTCGTAGCGGGACAGTAAGTGTGTAGGTAAGTGTCTACTGGAATTTCCGTATGCCCCTGAGAGTGTGTTCCTGGGGATCACAGTATATGGCAGGTTGCTCTTTATGCGCCCTGATTGATGCTTCATGCGAGTTAGCTCCGCATACATCTTCGTCGGCGACTATATACTTCATGAGTGCAACGTATGTGTGCCATTCAGCTACGGTAATAGTCTTGGCATCAGACGCGGGGAGAGGCTAGCCTTTTGCTGATGACGAAGTTAACATAATTCTCTTACCCAATCCTAACATTGCTTCTTCGTGGGTGTAAGCATACATTTATGATCTTCAAAATATCTTCTGTGAAGGAGATTCGGCAATTGGCCTCGCCAGATCCGGTGTTCACGGTAAAGAGTCCACATCGATATAGTATCTATAAAGCCCATAGGATCCGGCGGGGATAATTACTGGAACTCCTTCACAGAGGAGATTTTCAAGAACATACAATTGCACTTGCACCAACAAAGCAGTATTGGAAGTGAGGAAGAGATTTCATCCTAACCTCGTCCTCCATGCCGTTCGAGCACAGATACGAGCTTTGAACGTCATCGGTGTGGTTTAATGCTGACCGCGAAAAAGCCGTTGTTCGAAGGTAGTTGGAAACAAAATAGCGTTTAGATGAAAAGAGACGGAAGGTGGTGATGAACTTCGCCTGGTGTATCGATAACCACGTGCTCGGTTGCAACTATCAGCAAACCGCCCCATCGTCATGTGATTTGTGACCATCGAACTTCCATTTGCCTACAACGACAAGGCAGAGGGCCAAAGTCTCGATTTTCAGGTCCATTGCTCTATTTAAAATGGACGTAACGGCTTCAGGCCTTTACAGGCCCCCGTCCCTGCTTCCCATTGCCCGACACCGTGAGAGCCTACTCTACCTAGTCGAGACGTTCCCGGTGACCATCATCGTGGGCCAAACCGGCAGCGGCAAGACGACCCAAATTCCCCAGTATCTCGACCAGGCCGGATGGTGTGCCGATGGCAAAGCCATTGCCATTACGCAGGTAGGTTAGTACAACACTTCCGCCGTCGAGATATTTGCTGACCACCTAGCCCCGACGCGTGGCCGCGACCACCGTGGCTGCACGCGTCGCTGAGGAAATGCGGTGCCAGCTGGGTCAGGATGTTGGATACAGCATTCGATTTGAAGATGCGACCTCGTCGGCTACACGCATCAAATTCATGACCGATGGGTTGCTGCTCCGAGAGGCGCTGGTGGACCCGCTGCTTTCGCGGTACTCCGTCATCATGGTACGTCGGTCCTCTTTCAAGACGTCATTGCTCATGAAACAGGTTGATGAAGCCCATGAGCGCTCACTAAGTTCCGACGTGCTACTCGGCCTGCTCAAGAAAATCCAGAAAAAACGCCCAGACCTTCGTATCATCGTCAGCAGCGCAACCATCCAGGCCGAGGACTTCCTGCGCTTCTTCGCAGCGGACGAAAACGGCGAAATCAGCGACAGCATCGGCTGTATCCTCAGCATCGACGGCCGCATGTACCCCGTCGACATCCACTACCTCAAAGAACCAGCCGAAGACTACGTCGAGCGCGCCGTCAAAACCGTGCTAGACATCCACACCAAAGAGCCCGACGGCGACATCCTCGTCTTCCTAACCGGCCGCGAAGAAATTGAGCGCACCGTCGCCCTCATCACCGAGCGAGCCGCCGCCCTCCCACCCCAACCAACATCCCTGCAACCCCTCCCCCTCTACGCCGGCCTCCCCACCGACCAGCAAATGTACGTCTTCGAGCCCGCCGCCGACGGTGTGCGTAAAGTCGTCGTCGCAACCAATATCGCCGAAGCGTCCGTCACCATCGACGGCATTGCCTACGTCATCGACTGCGGGTTCGTCAAGCTGCGCGCCTACAACCCGGTCACGGGCATCGAGACCCTGACCGCGACGCCCGTGTCTCAAGCCTCTGCCACACAGCGTGCGGGCCGAGCCGGCCGCACTAAGCCCGGCAAGTGCTATCGGCTGTACACCGAGGCTGCGTTCGCTAGTTTCGCCGCGAGCACGGTGCCTGAGATCCAGCGCGCGAACCTTGCGCCCACGATCCTCCAGCTCAAGGCCCTGGGCATCGATAACGTCGCGCGGTTCGCATATCTGACGCCTCCGCCTGCCGAGCTCGTCACGCGCGCGCTGGAGCTACTCTACGCTCTTGGTGCGCTGGACGATTATGCGAAGCTGACCCGCCCCCAGGGGTTGCGGATGGCGGAGCTGGCGGTCGAGCCGATGATGGCGAAGGTGCTACTTTGCGCGGCGTCGTTTGGGTGTGTTAGCGAGGCGCTGAGTATTGCTGCTATGACGAGTCTGGGGGGCGCGGTGTGGTTTGAGCATGAGGGGATGAAGAAGGCGGGGGAGGGGGCGAGGCGGAAGTTTGCTGCGGAAGAGGGGGATCATCTTACGCTGTTGAATGTGTATTTGGCGTTTGTGGGGCGGGGGAAGAAGGAGGCGAAGTGGTGCAAGGATCATTATCTGAATTACAAGTCCATGGTCCGCGCGGTGAGCATTCGGAACCAGCTTAAGCGGTATTTGGAGCGGTTTAGCATCAATGTCGAGGAGAGTCTTGCGGAGAAGCAAGGGGGCCCGGAGAGGAGCGAGGCGTTGAGGAGGTGCCTTGTTGCGGGGTTCTTTGCGCATGCGGCGCGGATGCAGCCTGATGGGAGCTTCAAGGCGGTTAATGGGACGGTGTTGCATGCCCATCCGAGCTCGCTTATGTTTGTAAGTTTGTTCCTCGCGGTGGTGGTTTGCGCTGACGGTGGCAGAATCGCAAGGCCGATTGGGTTGTGTTTCATGAGATTACGGAGACGGGGAACAAGACTTTCATCCGTGATATCACGAAGGTGGAGAAGAAGTGGCTGTTGGAGGCGGCGCCGCAGTATTACAACACGAAGTAATCCATTCGAGATCATCAAGAGGATCAAATTCGCACGGTTGCTGCGAATGTCTATCTAGCGGGCCCTGCCTGCAAATGCGATTCCCGTCCTCTCGCTCCTGGTTCGGCTAGGAGACGCTGCTGGCTGCTTCAAGCGGTCAGGGGCTGTGGTGAATATCCGTGTCATTGAAGCGAATTGATAGCCATGATTGCTGCACAAATAACCCATAGGTGGCGGTACTTGGCTACGTATGGCCGTTCCCCGCGGATGGGAGACACTTCTACGTCATGCTCTACTGCTGGTTCCGTCATCGGAGTCAAAAGTCATTGCATGCTCGCCACAACATTTGGGGTGACACCCCCTCCGCTCCTTCCTTCAACAGCTTGCTCTGTCGTCTGACTCACAGACTCACCCTATGACTCTGCACCAGCTTACCTTCACAACATCTCTCTCCAATTTCCTCACCATCATTCTACATCATTCAACGTTCTTCTTCAATCTTACCTCCACAACATCTCTCTCCAATTTCCTCACCATCATTCTACATCATTCAACTTTTTTCTTCAATCAATACGCACAGTATTCGCAGAATCTTGATTCCTGCCGGTAACACTCCAGAATACCGACTATAGTGGGGGGCTCGCTGTCGCCCTCGCTGGCGTCCACTATATAGGGGAGGGAACAAGAGTCTTGTTTCGGGACTTTCAGCATCCCCGGCCATCACAAATCGTTCGAGATCCAGACACTTGTCACTGAGCTACCAAAGCTTCAAGTATCTTCAAGGTCAGTGCAGCTTCAACGGCCGGAACAACTCCCTAAATATCTCCAGATGAGTTTCGTCAAGTTTAACCTGGTGGCGGCTCTGCCTAAGCCGAAGGTACCACCGGAGAAGCTGGGAACAACACCGTCCTAGCCTTTTTACCACTGGAACAGGATCCTCCTCGAGTCCCCTGAAGCCGACAGCTACGCAGACGATTTTCGACTAGCTTCCAGAACCCTGTACGAGCACTTTCTCGCTGTTTTTTGCACCCCAGCCGCCGAAACTGCTGGCCTGGTACCTCATCCACAATGAAGTTCACCTCATGGCTCCTAAGGGGATGCAATGTATCTGCCATCCTCGTTCCCCTCCCAACCTGGATTGCGTCTACACCACGGCCGCCATGGCAGAGACCGACGGGGAACAGCTGCGTGTGACTTACAGCGCCAACACTGCCCCGCCGCGCCCCGTCGGTCGCTGCGGACACCCTCCGCCTACCCCGCCAACTCGATACGTCCCTCGCGCGGTGCCCACCTGCGTACTCGCCTGGCCACACTTCCATCTGGGGATGCGGCGTACTGCTCGCTCCCTACGGGGTCGGGGCTTACGCGGCTCTGCAGTCAGGCCAACTCTAGCGCATCAACAATACACACTCCTTTCCAGTTTCCAGTTTCCTGAAACCTCTCATACCATCACACTACCTGTACTGCCAGGGACATGCACAGGTCATGACAAAGGCCGTGCTAGACGTCAGCAACAAGCTGTGGGTTCCGACCTTAAAAACCCTCAAGCAGTCCGACATCGACCTCATGTTGAAACTCCGCCACGACATGGCCCACCACCCAGATCGAGTCATGCTTGCGGACGCGGAGTTCATGGTCGTGCGAGAATCGCGTCCGATCATCACTTAACTATGCCTCCAGGACGGCCAAGGACGCGAACTCTTCTAAGACACAGTAGACTACAATATGCCCGTCAAAGACCTCTGCAATCAGGCGTGGCTACCAATCACTATGAGACCTGCTCTATATATCTCAACACTCTCCTCATCCCATTAGAAGCTGGCCAGCGACTTTCTCCAAACCTCGTACCTGTTACAACCGGCAGAAACACACATTTTTGATTTGCTTCGACACATCGCCAAATGTTGCTTGTTTTTGAGCTCCTCCCGAGGTGCTATCTACTTCCTCGTCGCGCCAGACCCGGGCTTGTTTTTGACAACCGTGAATATTCGGAACTCATCGAAATGAGGCGGACGTCAGTGATACGGCCTATCCCATTGGACGCAGAGGCCGCAAAGTTCGTTCAGGAACTGATATTGGGAAACCCGGGTGCACTGCACGCGGTCTTTGGAATGCTCTTCCGGGTTTGTCCTCTCCTCGCGCATTTTAGCTCAATCCCTTCTAACTACGCAGGCGCTGCGGAGGCGGATCCTCAACGGCGAATCACGGCTGTCACGGTTGCACACGTTACCGAACTGCTTGAGGACGAAGAGGTGGCTGTCGATAAATACTTGAGCACCGGCTCTTCTGACTTCCACCACCTGCAACCCACTGATTCCAGCATCCCACACCTGCCACTGCGAACACTGAGAAGTCTTCGCAAGTATTTCAAGGGGACTTTGTACATAGCATACCATAAGTGAATGTAGTGGAGTTAAGCCACGTTTGTGATCTTTGGAATGGTGTTTCTACTAACGCGGCCTCTAATTGGTCAGCCTTACCCCGCCTTCTCCACCTTCCCCGGCACGCCTGACTTCCCCAGATCAAAACCAAACATTTGCCTTACGTAGTAATCGACCTGTTTCTCTAGATCTAATCATGATATGGTCTTCGGAAGAAAATTAACTCTTCCATGCAGCCCCGCAGTCGCCCGTGAAGCATGCCAACTGTGGACTGGCGACGGCGCCCTGCGCAAAGCGTCACTTTTCATGCACATGTCAGGCATCATTGCGGTCTAAAATCAACAAATATCACCGCGAATCAATAAAGACAGATATTGGTATTGAATATGTATATACACGGTCCTCGCCCTCGATTACCTTCCTCAGTCCCCCTCGCCATCAGCTACCAAGGCGCGTGAATCCATTCTCACCAAGTACAGCCTTCACTCCTTGCAAAGGCAGTAGCAGACGAAGATACGAGATTGGGGCCAGAGCTCAGAAACCATTTACAAATGATCAGACCGTCGTGACAGCAAAGCCGTATATCAAACTCTATCAGATCGTACCAACGCCGGCCCTCTCACGACGGGAGCAGAGCCATCCGACATAGCGTGCCACGAGCCGTAAATCCCCATTCGCTGTCATCTCACTTGAACCCATCGTGCGAACCCCTACATCCTAGTACCCGCCCCCGACTGTCCCACACCGGAAAGTCCGGTAAGCACTGCAATATCACCCATATCGGCTCAAGGTCACGCTCGACCCCCGCACCCTTCCCGCCCAAGCATCTCAAGAGACTGCGCCGTCTTCGCCTCTTCCTCCCACTGTATAGTGCCGCTCTTCACTTCTGACACACCGGCCCCCCCCCCCCGGCCTTTCGCGCGGAGCAGGGAAGACGGTATACTCCGCCATTCG
This sequence comes from Trichodelitschia bisporula, assembly GCA_010356995.1. NCBI lineage: Eukaryota > Fungi > Ascomycota > Dothideomycetes > Phaeotrichales > Phaeotrichaceae > Trichodelitschia > Trichodelitschia bisporula. Next base: position 55,436 of record ML996714.1, on the reverse strand, counting down.
GCACCTTCTTTATAATGGTATTGAGTTCATCGTCGTGACGGTTGCATAAGCGGCCTTCTCCAGACTCCAGGAGTGTACAAGGCGGCAGCCCGGGAAGAGCAATGTGGATGAGGGTGTTGAGTGCAGAATGTTGTGGGAGCTCGATTGTGCGGGCTCAATAAAAAAGCTATAGCCTTACGAGCAGCACTGTATATATATAGCTCCTCAAACATCTTATATCAGGATGGTTGCTGAGCAGGGCGATGAGGAAGAATTGGAGGTCATGGGCGGTTTGGCCTTCTGCAGCCTCGCGGGTCCGGCCAAATCTTCGTAGACAGAGTCGGATGAAACAGCACTCGCAGTATGATTGCTGGGGATCGGGGAGTTTGCGACTGCCAGGCGACAAGGCTCTGCCAATTCGTCTGTGTATAATTGCCATAAGCGCTCACGACGCACCCAAGCCATCTGGTCCAACGCAATGCTCTCTGCCTCGATATACATGCCGCCCAATATAGGAGTTGCAGGAACTAGCAGCAATCTAAAATGCCTATCAAGAGATGATTCCCTCTGACCAGGGAGCCACTTCCGCCAGGCATATACTATATCGGTGAGCACCTTTTTGATGAAGGCGCACGGCGGCGGCAGCAGGTATTATGTAAGCCTGCTTCTAGCGCAATCAGACCGCATGGCACTGTGATCGTCAGGGCGCACTGGTGATGCGCTGCTTGAGGACGGCGGGAGCAGGAGCCTGACGGGCAGCGGTAGGCGTCTTAGCAGCGTGAGGGGCCGTCTGAGGGGCCGGGGGGGTGGGGTGGGCGGGGTTGGAGCGGTGGTAGACGGGTCATATATCCACTTTTGCCGCTTCGGCTTGGCCGGGGTGGACGTCTTTGTAACGGCAGGAGGCGTCTTGACAGCGGGGGCGGGCACCTTTGTATCGGGGGGCTCCACGCTGGGAGGCCATTGTTCAGAGATTTCTTGCAAATGTGGTTTTGGTTGTGGCCGTCCATGACGAACAACTGTGAGTTGGTGGACAAGAGATTTGGGTGCAAGATGCTGTTGAACTGAGGTGGGGATGTATAGAAATCTGGTTCGCTGGAGAATGCAGCGAACGGATCCTGCGACATTTTGGCAGTATAGCACTCTTCATGACGTGGCATTTGTCGGAAATGAGCGTATCGGGAACCAGCTGGCGGAGGAATACCTTGTAGTCGTTCGAGGCAGTGGTAAGGAAGTCACTCCCAAGGCAATAGATCCAGCGCTCTGTACCAGATGGCGTCACGCTCGATGTGACAATGGCTGAGCCTACAAGAGTCTCGACTGAAGACGCTTGAGACTGGGTACTGTTGGGATTCAGTGTTCCATCAGGCACATTGACGCCCGGTTAGGAACCCATATGCTATGAGTCGCCGGTTTTGTCGTCAACGGAGCCGGACTTCTCAGTTGCATCCCTGCGCTTGCGACGCGGGTCATCGCGACAACTCACTCGCGGCACTTATATTCCTGCGTGATATATAGCGATGGCTTATATAGAGAGCCTGGCCGCGGCGCGGCGGGCGGTGAGTAGCGCGGCCGCTCGGTCCGCTTCGAGGCACATGGCCTCGACTTCGGCCCACAACGTGAAGGGTGGCATGGGCATGGTAATGGATATATTTCTTGAAACACCAGAGGAGCCGTGGGGCGCCCGATCCCCCGGTAAAGCTTCCGGAGAATTGTCCGGAGGCGGTGCTTTAGGTGACTAGAGAAGGTGTGGTCGGTTTCGGGGCAGGATTGCCCTCATTGCAGTGCCAATGGCAGGCTCGCAACTCAAATGGCGATTAGTCGTCGACAATCTCTCAGATTTAGTGGAGGGCCATGAAGCTTTCACTCTCAAGCGAGTCAGCGGGAAGGCACGACAAGGTGTCGTGGCTATCATGAGCCTGAAGTCCTTGAGGTCCTGAGGCGCGGGAGCCGCCAGGAGGGTGGCAATGAGCAGGAAGACAAAGACCTGAAGGCTGAAAGGCATTGTGAAGGCGATGGCGATGTGAGATTCCAAATGCACGTGACGGAGAATGGCAAAATTCTGGAGTCGGTGGGCGGTGGGTGGTGAAACTCAGATTGCGTGTGGGGCGGTCGTGGCACGCCCGAGCCTTCTGAAGGCAGTCGAGAGGCGCGGGTACCTTTTGCAGGTGGCCGCAATCATCGGCACTGTATCGCGCCATCATATGCAAGCAGGGGGTTGGCGCCGGCCGAGCATGTTGGGGATGTTGCGTATCATCAGCCCACTCGTTCCGAAAGTCGAGCGCGGAGATCGGAGAGCCTATGCTGCAAGGGCTTGCGTAGGCGCTGCCATCGGACAGTGCGAAGAAAGCGTCGACCGGTGCGTCTGGTTCGATGCTGTCCTGTCATGAGGGGAGCTGTTCTGCGAGTTAGTGACTTTGCGGTCGGCATTTAGGGGAGGTCATACCGTTTGTTCGAGCCTTGCACACCCGATGGGCGATGAACTGGCTGGGGAGAGATTCCCCACGGGGGCCGAGTTCCTTCGGCTTGCTGTACAGACTTCGCGGTCTCGGTGCTGAGAGGTATAGAAGGGTTGGATGAAGATGGTGATTCGTTGCGAAGGAGGTTTTTGTAAGACTGACGGAGACAAAGCACGTCTGCATGCCAGGGCGCCGTTGTTTCCATTCGATGAGATACTTGAACTTCGGAAGCAAATCGAAGTCCTGGCTCAAATGAACCGTGAGCTTGGGGACGACGTTGCGTCCAGGATCTCCGGCGGCCCGTTACCGTCCATGACGAAGAACTGTGCGGTCGCCGGGGGCAACGCGCGGGGACCGAGAGATCCGCACGGTTGGGCTAATGTAGGAATACTCCGCAGAGGCAGCTCCGAAGTAGCCAGGAGGCGCGGGGGGTAGATGGTGCGAGCGCTTGCTCCAGGGAGCGGTGCACCACGCCCTGACGAGTGGAAGCACGGCGGACACCACCCTTGGTGGTGACAAAGTAGTCGACAGTTGAGCCGAACCGAAGAACTGGTTACTCGAGGTCATATCAAGTATGGAGTTGATGCTTGAGGCTTCGTTGTCGACGTCGTTCAGCGCACGCCGAAGCATCTCATTCTTGATTTTGGAAAAGAAGGTGTCGTGTATAGAAGAGTGGTATAGAGGAGTGGTATAGGGGAGTGGTATAGGGGAGTGGTGTAGAGGAGTGGTGAGAGTTGGAGATGGAGAGTCGAGGGGAGTGTTCGTCGCTTTTATTCACCTGGACTTCAATGCTGCCAAGCGCTGCGGACGCGGACACGGACCACAGAGTCCCGTCAAACCGCGCTAAAATGCGAGGGCAGGCACGATGGCTCGTGCGCGGATACCCGTTTAGGCAGGAACGAGCGACCAGCTCCACCACAGCAAACGACAAAGCTGAGCATGAAGGGCGCTCCTGCCTGCGGAAGCAGCATACTCGAATGTTCCGCACTACCTGTAAATAGTGCACAGGCCACCATAGCGAAGTCTATAAATTCGTTTTTTTAGCTGCCAGTCTTTTCGAAACCGTGCCACCATTGCTGCAAAGTTACAAGTGAAATTCGCGCCGCGTACGCTTTCGCGCCTATTTCACCAGCAACCCAGTGTCACAGAACTCTCGAACACTGCCACAATGGTAGACCAGAACAAGCTAAACACGTTCCTGGCTCCGCCCGGCACAGTGCCCCCGAAGCGTCCCCACTCGCAAGATCAGATGGGCGGGGTCGCGAAGCGCTTCCGTGAAGCCCATTCTCCGGAGGGACACAACGAACGCACCCAGAGCACCCGCGAGGATCGTGCTCCGGTCGGCGGCAATGCCTCAAACGTCGGTCGGGGCCTTAGTGCACAGGAGGTCGATAATGCTCGCGTCATGAACAAGCGCGCGGCTCGTGTGGTGGGTAACAACTTCGCCGTGGCTCAACCTGCGCTCTCCTTTGCGCCCGGGTACGATCGTCGTGCCGATGATTCCCGCCAAAGGATTGCCGGTTCTACTGTCGGCACCGGCTGGACGACCATGAACCACGCTCGAGCGGCTCCAAATAATTCGGTTGGGCCCGCGGGTGTTCAGCGTCGCCCCTCGGCTCCATCCGCTGCACAGATGAAGGCGTCGCAGCTGAGGAACTCCCACAGCATCACCAACATCCAGGGCTCCATCGGCGAGCATGCTCCAGATGTTCCGGCTTCGAATAACAACAACCGCGTGGGTGCTCAGCGTGTCGCCTCTTCTCCGTTCCCCGGACAGACACAGCTCCCAGTGCAGACATACAACCATCAAGCCTTTGCCCAAGCGCCGGCGCCCACTCTGAACCGTGGTCTGGCTGTTCCGTCTCCGAATGGCAACATACGCGGGGCTGCTGAGCGTGCCACCTCTGGTCCTGGTCCCACGCAGACATCCCATCCTCAGGGCTATGCTGAGCGGCGTGCATCCGAGAGCCGTGGTCCGCCTGTTCCGTCTCCGAATGGTAACATACGCGGGGCTACTGGGCGTGCCACCTCTGGTCCTGGTCCCGTGCAGACATCCCATCCTCAGGGTGCCGAATGGCGTGCATATGTGAGCCGTGGTCTGCCTGTTCCGCCTCCGAATGACAACAACCGCGTGGGTGCTCAGCGTGTCGCCTCTTGTCCGCTCCCCGGGCAGACACAGCTCCCAGTGCGGACATCCCACCCTCAGGGCTTTGCCGAATGGTGTGCATCCGTGAGCCGTGGTGGGGCTGTTCCGCCTCGGAATGGCAACAGACGCGGGAATGCTGAGCGCGCCACACTCGCTCAGCTCCGCGCTCTGACGCCCGGACCTCAAAACAATACCACAGCGCCGGCACCGACCAGTCAGCCCGTTCCGCGTCCGGAGGATAACAACCGCGGCGCTGCCATGCCTGTAACCTCTGCTCCGCTTCCAGCTGATAGCTATGAGTCATACTTGCGTTCCTCCAAGAAGTACACTGGCCCAATTCCGCGGCTCTTTGCGAACAATATTCGCGTCCTTGCCGAGAATCAAGACACCACTGTGATGGCCTTCCAGCTTACCCAGCAGCCGGTCGGCACCAATCCGAACCACCGCATCTACATGCTGATCCACGAGGATCCGCATGTTAACCTGGAAGTGTTGCGTGTTGACGGGGTTGCGTTGCACGCTAACCCGGAAGCGTGGCAAGATAAGCTGAGGGCGATGCAAGGTAAGCTGAAAGCGTTGGATGGTAACCTAAAAGCATTGAGCGGCGCTCACGTGGCTGCTATGAGCATGATGGGTGGAATGCAGTACCAGAACCGTTCAGTTGATTCTGTGTTCATGTATGGCAAGCAAGTTATTGGGTATGGCATCACCCTTAACTGCTCTTGCAAAGATGAGCTTCTTATTACGAAAGACCAGAACTTCATGAGTACTGTGCAAGGTAGACTGGATCATAATCATAGTAGTGATAATGAGACAGTTGTATCTTGTACGTTCCGTGGGTATGGTCCGATCTGCGGCCTGAAGGAAGCTTTGACAGGGGACAAGCCTTTCCGGATAGTTAGATCACTTCTGCTTCCGCCGGACTTCCATAGTCGGCGGGATGAGAATGGTCCTCCTCCATCGAGTCCTATTCATGGTACTGCAGAGTCAGCGTCTAGTGCTCCAAATGAGATTGGCGTTGAGCATGATGGTGTCTCCTTCCACGTCGCTGATGATGACGGACCCGTTCCGAATGACGAAAACCTAGAGGTTAGTTTTTCCCAAAAGGCGACCTAGGGGCGGCGTGATTGCTCAACCTTACTTTTTGTATGTTCGATGTGCTAACTTTTTGCTGTGTAGTTGACCGAGGCGTTGCAGACGAGGAGTGTGGAGCAGGGCGCGGAGGTGGTTGACACAGCGATGGTTGACACGGTTACGGCTGATACGTCTGTGACTGACAAGGCGGTTGTGGCGGGCGCCGAGATGCCCCCCACGTTTCCGCCCATAAGCCCCTCCGCCAAGAACATGACTGATGTCGGGTCCGAAGCTGCCGTCACTGGACAGCTCGCCAAAGTTGTAGGCGAAGCTGCTGCCTCTTACGAGCCGGCCATGGATGAGTACGAAGCTGCCAACTTTTACGACCTGACCGTGGATGAACCTCCTGCCGATGCGTTTGCCGAAGGCCTGACTGAATCCCCCACCGCACATAATGCGACTGGAGCCGCGTCCGAAGTTCTTGCTGCCAGCATAGCTAGAACCAGAGCTCAGCTTGGTGTCGTGGCTCCTGGTGGTTATGGTTATGTTGGTGGTGGTGGTGGTGGTAGTCCTGGGTATGGTCATAGGAGTGGTGGAGGTGGTGGTCTTGATGGTGGTAGTCGTGGGTATGGTCATGGGAGTGGTGGTGGTGGTAGTCGTGGGGGTCGTCGTGGGGATGATGACAGTGGTGGTCGTGGGTATGGTCCTGGTGGTGGTCGTGGATATGATCCTGGTGGGAGTCCTGGGTTTGATCCCGAGGTTGGCCGTGGGTGGTATGATCAAGGGGGTGGTGGTGGTGGTGGTGGGTCTGCTGGCGGTGGTGGTAGGTCTGATGTCGGTGTTCGTGGGTCTGCTGGCGGTGGTCGTCATGTGTATTATCATACGGTGGACCATGGGGAGGATATTGGGGTTGATCATAGTGGTGATCGTGTGTTTTATCAGGGGGGGGGTGGAGGGTATGATGTTGGGGGTGGTCGTGGTGGTCGTGGGTCTGATCCTGATGGTGGTCGTGGTGGTGGCCGCGAGGTTCGCGACACCCCGCTTTCTGCCATCCGGCGCCAGTCCCTTCGCATTGCTACCACTGATTCCATCCGCACGTACAACACGCGGGAACAGCGTGTGATTGCGAAGGCGAAGAAGGAGGAGCGCAAGAAGGAGAAGGAGAAGAAGAGGGCTGCTGCCGCAGAAGCCGCCGCTGCCGCTGCTGCCGCTGCTGCGGGTGCTGCGGGTACTGCGGGTACTGCGGGTGCTGCTCACAGCGTGGAAAATTCTGCCGCTGCTGCTGCTGCTGCTGTTGCTGCTGCTGCTGTTGCTGCTGCTGCTGTTGTCGCTGACACGGTGGAAGACTACGAAAACTAGAACGGAATGGAATGGTTGTTGGGCAGCTGGGATCTCGGGTGGACAAGCATTCTGGAACAACCTTGTTCCAGCCACCACGTGATCTTCTCTATGCTCGACAGCTAGACTTCTACGTAGACCAACGCTGATACATGCAATCGATCAATTTTTCCAACATTTAGCCAGTGAAGTCTTATTAATAATAGTAGACGACTGTACCGAAAAAAAAATTTAACAGGCGCATCGCTGTGGAAAACTGTGAGGGCTGCATCCTGGTATCGTGTCGCTGGGCACTGACCCTTTCGCAGTTTCTACGTCCACCATCCCTCATCGCCGTAAGCGCCATCTGGCTGAAGGCTTCCTGCCTGCATGGCGTCGAACGACATGGCCATGCGGGATGCTCCTCTGGATGGCCCTGAACCCCCGGAGAAGGCGCCGGCCAGTCCCGTGGCAAAAGCGGAGCCGCCGCACTCACCTCATGATCAAAATACGCTCATAGCGTTCATTGATCCCCAAGCCGCGAACGAAGAGTCCATTAAAGTTCTATCTCACCGCGGCTCAACAGCTCAACCCGACGCTATCCAGGACACCGTCACCGTCCAGGCGAAGAAGCGCCCAACCCCCCGAAGCACCACCAAAAAAGGCATGGCCAAATCAAACAAGAAAAACACCTCCTCAAAAAAAAACACCAAACCCGCCCCCTCCGCCACAGGAACCGATCCGCCCTCTGACGATGACCCCGACCAAGCGGGACCCTACTGCATCTGCCGCGGCCCCGACGACTACACGCCCATGATTGAGTGCGACGCGTGCAAGGACTGGTTCCACGCCAAGTGCGTCCAGCTAACCGAGTCCGAGATGAAGCTCGCGGACAAGTACTTTTGTCCCAATTGTGAGGCCGCGGGCCACGGCGCTACGATGTGGAAGCCCATGTGCCGCAACAAGGACTGCAATGAACCCGCCGCGACGGGCAGCAAGTACTGCGCCCCCGCGTGCGGTATGCAGATGATGGCCGATATGCTCAAACGTGGTGGCCCGGTCGGCGCGACGGCGGATCCGCAAGGCGGGCCTCTTTGCGCGGAACACTTGAAGGCGCTGCTGCACGTGGCGCCGGATCTCAAATCCTTCCACGCTCTGGGCTCTAAGGTCTTCCTAGCCGACGGCAAGATGCCAGTCACCTTCACGCCGGCTGAGAACGCGCGTCTCGCTGCCATGGCGGACCGGAAGGAAGACCTCCGCGCCCAGCGCACGCTGTGCAAAGAGCGCTCCAAATTCATCACCAAGTGCCGCGAAGCTCTCGTCACATACGCCGAGAAGGAATGCCTCAACGTCAAGGATGTGTGCGGGTACGACTCGCGTCTCGCCTGGTCCGATGCGCGGTTTGCGGAGTTTGTGGCCCGGGGCGGGGACGAGATGGAGGTTGATGGGGAGGAGGGGAAGTTCCTATGTCCACGGAAGCGCTGTGAGCGACATCGGAATTGGCAGAAGGGGAGTCTGCAGGATGTGAGGCTTGAGGAGGGGCGGTTGGCGGATGAGATGCGCCAAGTGGACCGTGAGGAGGAGGAACTGCGGGAAGGAGCGATGCTGAGGGCGCGGAATGAGGGTGCGGGCGGTGAGCCGCCGGGATACGTTGTGATGGCTGGTGAATAGGGAAGCGTATCGGTTTTGCGGCGTTACGGTTCCCACTGCTCTTCCCAGTGGTCGATGCGTCAGTTTCGAAACGGCTTGAGCGGCGTCCTCGGCATGGTCATATCCGGAATTTAGTTGTTCTTACACGGTTCAGCGGGCGTCAGCGGGCGTTCTACAGGCGAAGATACACAGGTCACAACTAGCAAAAGTGAGGTTAGCGATCTAGACACACGTCTATTTTCATTTAGTCCTAAGGTTAGTAATAAGCATCCAGTACCAGGCACATAGAACCAGGAACACGCTCAGCGCCCAGCGGGTCTGCGTGCACAGGGGACACTGCTCCCGCGATTCGCACCCTTCCATAAGCACCGCGTGCTTCGGATCAACCCAAGAACATCGAATCTCTGCCACACGGACCCTGTGTCCGCACTCGAACTTTAGTTCTTTGAAGATGCACATGCTTGCTGAGCAGAGAAGAGGGGAGGGTGGAAGGAAATAGAGGTGAGGGCTGGATGAGAGTTTGAAGTGGTTAGGATGGGGGCGTATATACGCTTTGGGCGGTCTGTAGTGAGGTCACAAATGATTTGGGAGTGAGATCACAATGGTTTGGCAAGTGAGCTCACAACTGACCTGGGGGTGAGATCTCCTGCCATGGTATACTGAGTTGTTCAACTATTGGCTCACAGAAGTGTGATAGTGGCGTGCAGTCCACGATATTTATGAAGAGCGAGTGTGTTTTAGGTGGGTTATAACAGCGATAGGTAACGTTCAGGTCGCAAAGCTCGGTAGATTGTGTTGTTATCGCGATGCCACAGCCCGATCAGCATGTGGGAATACAATTCAGCGATCGAAATACCCGGCTTCGTGTTGACGCGGAAGTTCACCCATCATCTAAATGTCCACAGTCGGTTCGAATAATAGGTGATGGCCCCCCCTTTGTGATGCAGACATGGAAGTAGCATTCTTGTGTATAAGAAGGAACAGGTTGAACATGATGTAATGCGCGCATGATAGGAGGAAGGAACACGGGAGGATAACTAGCATCGTGTAGATATTCCCGAGACTCTTCTTCTCTTCCTCGCTTCATCTTTATTTGAATGTTCAGTTTTACAGTTGCCTTCGCAGGTAATGAGCCTTGTTTCCATCACCTTGCACAGTAAGGAAGGTCTCTCAAGGCGATTTGGTTATTATTCCGCCCTCTCCAAACGTGTAATGTGCTCGACGATGGATTCCAGTCCGGAGGCTGACACCGTGTAAGTCCCCGCATACCTAACTTAGGAGAAGTCGGTGACAGCAAGGACGGAGCCGCGAGTGGAAAGGCATTGCGCAAAGCGGGCGACAGAGCATTTGACCGCCGATTGAGCAGACACCGAACATAACCGTCTATGTCATCCCATCATCCCTCCATACGCCATATCAGAAAAGCAGCCAACCCCCATCACTCATCAACATCCATCTCGTCGCCCTCGTCGGCCCGTGTCATAGCAGACCGATGAACCACCCCCCGATCCCTCCGCAGAAGCCCCAGACTCCTCTCCAACTTCTTCTCCACATCCACATCACCCCCATACACCGCCCTCACCAACCCCGCAACCCCTTCCTCACCAACCTCAACCTTCCCCCTGCCCCCCACAATATACTCCACCACCTCCTCCCCCCCACTACTATCCTTAATCTTAACCACATACCCCTCCCTCACCATGCGCTTAAGCACCTCATCCGTACTCCCAACGGGCGTGTGACTCTCCGCATTAACCCGCCTCAAATGCCGATCGAGCTTCGCCTCCCCCAGACTGCCCCCACTCAGCGTAATAACCGCCACAATAAAGCTGTACAAGCCAACATACGCCGCCTCCTCCTCCGCATTGGGCACCTTTGGGGGAGGCACAATCGCCTCCCCCCTCATCTCCGCAGGCAACACTGACACCAGCACCCAAGTATTCGAGCTCATCGTCGCCTTCTCCGCCCTCTGTGCCGCACGCCTCTGCGCCATCGTAACCTTCTCCCGCAGCGGCAACTCCTCCAACCGCATGCCCCACACCTCCTCCAACATCCGCTGCGCCCTAGGGAACACGGCTTTGAACGCGGCACCGCGGCGTCCGCCCCCGGCACCGGTGTTGCACAGCTCGGTGAGCGCGTTTTTGCGCACGGGGACGCGGGAGTATTCGCAGGAGAGGGCGTAGCGGACCATTTTGCGGGCTGTGTCTTCGACGGCTTCGACGGCTTGGGTGCTGGCTGCGATGGCGTCCATGTCCCCGGAGTCGGAGTCGGATTCGACGGCCTGGGGGGGTTAGTGAGGAATGGGAGGGGGGCGGGAGGGGGATGGGGACGTACGGCGCGTTTTTGGGTGCCGCGGGGAGCCATGGTTGGATGCGGGCTTTGGAGAGTCTTATGTGTTGTGAGGGGCTTTGAAGGCCCTTTCAGTGGGATGTGGCTGTAGCTGTCGCGCGTTTCGTTGTTTGACGCTTGTTTGTGAAGCGGGAGTATCGGCGAGGTAGACTTGAAATGAAGCGGAGTGTCGACGTGAAGTGGGAGTGTCGACACGACACGCGTGACAAAGCCGCTTGGGAGGAGCGTAGTCACGGGATCACGAAGACCAATATCAGACAGCACACACAAACATCACATCCCAAGGAGCCGGTACAGTACAGCCTCAAAGCAAAACAGTCGACATGCACATAGACGTAGAATTACCCATCGAAATCACAGGCTCTACCGAGCCGCACAAGACAGCCCTAAGAACCCCAGCCATCGCGCGCATCTAGCCCATCTGGCAAAGAGTCAAGCACACCCGATCTACTCTACCATACTTATGCAACGCAACGTACAACCACACCCACACGCCAACACCGTCAATGCACGCTTAAGAAAGGGCCTATAGCCTAGCTCTGGACTTAGAACGGGAATCCGCCGCCGTACTGCTGCCCCGACCGCGGCCGCCCACCGCCTCCGAAACCACCGCCTCCGTACGGGTTAAACCCGCCCCCACCGCCCATCATGTTGAACAGGATGTCCGGCGAGATGTTGACGCTGCTGCCGCCGAAGCCGCCCATGCCCCCGCCGAACATGTCGTTCGGGTCGATGAGGTCTTCGCCGGAGTCGTAGCGCGCGCGTTTTCTGTTCGTTTATTAGCAAAACGTCTATATTAAAGAAAATGGAGGGGGGTGAGGGCACGTACTGAGGGTCGCTGAGCGTCTCATACGCCTCGCCAATATCCTTGAAGCGCTCGGCCGCCTCCTCGTCGCCCTGGTTCTTGTCCGGGTGGTGCACAATGGCGAGTTTGCGGTAGGCCTTCTTGATCGTGTTCTCGTCGGCGTCTTTGTCGACGCCGAGGATCTTGTAGTAGTCCTTGCGCTTGGCTTTCTTGACTTCGAGCTCGGCGGCGCGGATGTCGCGGCCGATGTTCGGTTCGCCAGGGTTGGCTTCCTGCACGGCCTTGTATTCGCGGACTGCTTCCTCCCAGTCTCCTGATTCGCCGAGGGCTTTGGCGCGCGTCTTGCGCGCCTTGAGGTAGGTGGGGTCCAGCTCTAGGGCGCGGGTGGAGTCGGCGATGGCCTGCTGGTATTCCTTGAGCTAGCGGGGAGTTAGCAAGTCACACAGTGCGGATACAAAGAACAAAATTACCCGGATGTAAGACTGAGCACGATTCTGCAAGATCTTGGAGTTCGTGCCCCGGTTGCTCGGATCGATCTCAAGTGCCGTCGTGTACGTCGCGACAGCCTCGCGGAAGCGCCCTTCGGCGAAAGCCTTGTTGCCATCACTCTTCGTGCGGTCGAGACGCTGCACCATGCGGAGGAAGCGGACCGCATCCTTGAAGTCCGGATCGCAGTTGAGGGCCTGACGGAAATGCTGCACCGCCTTTTCGTTCTCGCCCTGCGCGTACAGGATACGGCCACGCAGCACGAGGGCATCCGGATCGTGCGGGTTGGAGCGAAGCAGACTCATCGCCACGTTCTGCGCATCGCCGAGGGCGTTCACGTTGCCCATCTTGAGGTACGCCTCGCCGCGCATCAGCTTCCAGCGACGAGGGCGGTCGACACCGAGGCCAAGCCCCTTCTCCGCCTGGTCCAGCGCGTGCACCACCATGCTACCGCTCGTCGAGTTCTTGAGGTGCTGGTTCGCCTGGCTGACGTGGTTCTTCATCATCTCCGCGGGCGCACGGTCCTTGGCTGTAGCAGGCGGGATCATGCTGTCATAGACAGAGAGCGCCTCATCAGGACGGCCGAGCGACGTGTAGATGCGCGCCAGACGGTGCAGGAACTTGGCATTGCCGGGCTCGAGCTCATCAGCGGCCTTCATGTCCTCGAGAGCCTCGCGGAAGCGGTTAGCCGACATGTACGCCGCAGCACGGTTTGCAAGATAGGTAGCCGCCTTGGGATCGGCCTCGATAGCTGCGCACGGTTAGCAGGCAGCCAATCAATTTGACGACAGACATACCCTTCGTGTACTCCTTGATAGCCTTGTCATACTCACGGTTCTTGAAGAACTTGTTCCCCGCAGCCTTGTACGCCTCTGCGTCGACCGTGGGAGTCGGCGGTGCGGGCGGGGGCGCGGGTGCAGACTTTGGCTTGGCTGGGACCGGCGCAGGGCTCGTGGGGACGCGATGGGGCGGGGGACGGGGGGCAACCTCCTCGTCCGCGTTCATGCGCTGGAAGCCGGCTGGCGGCGGCGGCGGAGCGGCCATGTTAGCGGGCGATGCGCTGGGCTGCACCGGCGGCGTGAAGTCGCGGTCAATGTCCATCCTATCTCCGTTCTTCGCCTCGCTCATGGCTGCCTGCGAAAGGCGCCTCAGCTCCTCCGGGGGAAGGTTGAGGGGATGCGAATGGCGGTCGAAGCGAGCGGATGCAGCGCGCGATGTAGAGTAGGGGCCCGGGCGGGACGGAGTAGCCTTCGTAGAGGACGGAGCCTTCGGTGCAGACTTTGTGGGGGATGGATTGCGCGACGCGGGGGTCGACGATGTTGATGCAGTCGGAGTAGGCTGTTGGACGGGAGTTCTCGACGGCTTGGCCGATGGCTGAGATTGTTGCTGCGACGATGAAAAATTGCTACGACGTTGCTGAGAATCGGAAGCGGTGGGGTTGGTCGACCTGTTTGTGTTGTTGCCCGATGAGCGGCCGTAATCCTTTTCGCGTGCCCTAGCGGAGCCTGAGGCGGGTGGGGGAAAGGGATTGGGTTTTTTCTCGGGCGAGCCGGTGCGCGACCCAGTGCGAGGAGACCCAACAGGGACAGTGCCGGGCCCGGGGCTTGACGAGCTGCCGGGATTAGCGGTGGTTGACCCGACAGAGGCTCCGGAGGCGCTGTTGCTGCTGCTCCTGCTCTTGTCCGCGTCGCTGCTCTCAGTCTTCTCAGTCTTCTTGCGAGCCCCGGATTTCAAGAAGTTCAGACTCATCATGACTGTACTTGGTCCGGTGAAGAAGTGTGTGTGTGTGAACAATTGTCTGTCGCAGTGCGGTGCTGGTGGCTCCCAGCTTGGCTTGTCGACCAGGTGGCGACCGACAAATATTTTCCCACTTCAGGAACACACCTGCGATCTCTCTTGATCCTCCTGCAGGTCTGCCTCTGCCCTCCGCTCTGCTCCTCTGCGAACCCGAAGCCTTCGAGCGCCCTTTCCGACCGCCCGCACAGTTATGATTATCCCGAGTGATGGTAGGGAGATGTGTTGGAGGGTTGTGCACAGGCGAAGAGTGCTCGAAAGGACGGTGGAGGGAACAGGAGAAGTTCTGGCAACTGTTTAGGCTGACAAGCCCGCGGGTGAAAGCGAAAGCTCGGCTTTGTCGGTGCTGAGAGCCAGGTCGGTCTGCAGTGGTCGGTCTGCAGTGGTCGGTCTGCAGTGGTCGGTTGTTTCGTTTCGGCAAGACTGTCGCGCTACAGAGCTGCAAAGCCAGCAGGTAAGAAAAACGCGGGTGGCTTGGAAACGGGAGATGGCAGGCGAAGAGCATGGAAACTTCGCTGCTTGGGGCCTGGCGAGTTGTTTCGCCCGAAGAGAAGGAGAGTGAGAAGAAGGCAGAAAGGAAGGAGGAAGGGAAGAAAAAAAAACAAAAGGGTTCGGGCTTCTCTTACTCGTACTTCTTAGCGCATATGAAAAGTGATGCTCATGCACAACTTCACAGCTGAACCGCTCACAGCAGACCTCGCAACGTGAATGACTTGAAGGGAGGAGCCTTTTAGCATCTTTGTACGGAAGCGAGTCGATTTGAGACTGGAAATGCTGCACAATATCAATGCCACTTGTCCGAACTACTGCATACTGTACTTCGTACTGTGGTAGGACCCTGAAGTCCGTTACCACACAATCACCTTCATTGCCCCCTCTCCCTTCTCCCCTCTCTCCTCTCTCTCCGACAACAGCACCCCATGAACCCTTCCTCCAAAACATCGTCCACCCGCTCTCCTCCCAACCCATCTTCCCCGCGCGCAAATCACACGCACCCCCCGCACCCTCACCTCACCATTGGCTGCCACCAGCCATTCGCACCGCCAAGCTCCACACGCTCACGAACCTCCGCGCCCGCCCAACCTGCGAAACCCCGCCTCTCACGCACGCCCGGCACGCAGCATCCTGCCGCCGGGCTGATGTGCAACGCGGGCGAGCGCGGGCGCGAACACGGGAGAGCCACACACGCTTTGTGTGAGGGGCGGGAAGCAGCGTGCAGGCGGAGGGGCCGGTCAGAGAAGTGCGTGCGTGGGTGTCGTCCTGACAACGAAGAGACGCAAGCGATGCGGGTAATCGGAGGTGTGTCCGTTTGAATGGTACCCGCACCGCGGCTGTGGCGACCGGGCTTTTATATGAGCAAACGCGGCGCCGCCGTTTGACACTGGGCGGATCCACCCGCGCGTTCCCTGTCGCGGCTCAACGAGTGCGTCAAGGGGCATCGCCGACTACGGCGACCGGGGACTTGGGCGCTTCCACTCCGCTGGGAAGAGTATCTGGTGCCAAAGTCCTTTGGATCTCTGTCTCTCTGGATGTCAACCGTTGTCGGGCGGCATCGCGGCGGCATCGCGAATGGACAAGGCAGCTTTTAGCTTTCGTTTCGCTCCGATTGTCGTGTCGATCGTCAAGACCTTCCCTGTCTGCGGGAGTCCGTCCAGGTTTGTTGTGCCGTACCCAGCCGAGATGATCTCACCGCCCTTATGTCGTCTTCACTGCTCTAGATACCAGACATACATGTCAATTGAACTGTTCGCGGCAGCCTTCAGCCAGACACTGTATCAACTCTGCATTCCTCGCTTCTTGTCGCTTAATTTGTGCTCACAACTTGCCAAGTGCGGTTCAGCCCACAAACCAGGCTTGTCCCAACCAATCAGCATCTGGCTAGGTCGACGACACGCGATCCCGACTTCCTCTTACAACTTCCAGCCCCATTCCCGCTCACCATTATCACATATCAAGCGTTTCCATGAGGTCCTTTGCCGGACTGCCCCTTTTTGCCTCCAGCACATCACC
This sequence comes from Trichodelitschia bisporula, assembly GCA_010356995.1. Lineage (NCBI taxonomy): Eukaryota > Fungi > Ascomycota > Dothideomycetes > Phaeotrichales > Phaeotrichaceae > Trichodelitschia > Trichodelitschia bisporula. The sequence goes on along the minus strand of ML996714.1, from coordinate 39,370 downwards.
ATGCTCAGATTTAGCTTCTCCTCAACTGGAAAGACCACTGAATCACATTTACTTCAAATCCACAGCAGCACCAGTCGTTTTGTGGTCCTATCCCTCATTATCACGTCCAGCAAATGCAGTTCGCTCTTTTGCAACGACGGCCTTTGAAGTTGCCGCCTTTGTCTCCCAGACAGTTTAGGGCATTCCGCTGCCAGTCGGCATATGTATATATGTATCCGAGGGGATCCCACGCCCCGCCACACCCGTCGCGACTTCAGGCAAAACCGATTAATGAGCTACCGACCATACCGACAAGTAGTTTCTCCAGCATTCGGACCTCAGGACCAGCACTTCACATGGCAATCAGGGACCTCCGTCGAGCTGCAAGCCCGTTCCGGGTCGGATTTCGGTGGAGTAACGTGGTGTAGACTGCTCTCAACTGGCATGTCGACGGCAATCTTGACCACGTTTTTGCCCTGCCGCGGACTGCACGGTGGCTTGCCAATCGTCCCTATCTGCTTCGCCGATCTGAAGTGGTCAGGGAAGACATCAGCCGCAAGTACGGACGGTCAGGGCGACTTGGTGCCGGCTCGCCTACTAATAGAGCTGGAGGTGACAGGTTGACCCGTTTAGGGGCCGTACGGAAGGGACTCTGACAGTACACTCCCCGACCACGCCGTCGCTAACCGTGCGGGCTGGCCGAGAATCCGACTTTGAAATCCAGTCGAGGAATACCCCCTTTATCTCGCTAGCAAGCAGGCTTCTTGGAAGAGCCAATGATGGACCCGCTGCTTGAAGGCTGCAACTGCACCCTCGAATACAGTTTCGGCGATATATTGATTGAATCAAGTCCGTTCAGAGCAGCGTTATTGCCGTGTACACAGTAACAGGCGTCCCGTCAAGTGGCGCACATTGACAGTTATCTTGTGAATCTTTTGATTACAACGCCAGATCACTCAGACTGTTTACGCCTCCACGCCTCTTGTTCCTTCGCGGGCCCTGCTAAAGGCCCCCTTATCCTCGAGAGCGGCCCAAACCGCACCGTTGATCATATCACCCAAAGCCTTGACCAGATATGTCTATGGCGGTATAAGCCAGCACGCATTTCGGCTGACAGGCGGCGGTTCAACTCCAACTGGCGCAGCACATGAGGTGCTAACTGCTGTGCGCCACACATCCAACAAAGCCCGCAGTTTATACCCGCCAACTTCTCAATATTCTGAGAAGAACTGACTCGTGGTGTAGAGGCTGTTCTGTAGATGCCTCTCACCGAGTGGCGTGGAGACATGCCCGCAGTATCCTTCTCACACGCTCCAATAGCATTTCCAAAATCACTTTTGTCAAGAAACACCATCCTATAAGCCACTTAGGAAGATCCATGACGAGTTGACTTCTCTCACTTATCTCACATAATCAATAAAAGTGCTCGCTTGCTGTCGGTTGTGCGCATTGAGCCGTTAAATGGGCAATGGCTACATTGGGCTGGTATTTGTGCCTGCCCGCAATGACTCCGCAACTTGTTTGACGCAATGAATCCCACTCCGTCCAATAACCATACCGCCAGCTTCATCGTGGGAACTGTCTAGACCTCCGCCCACAGCCCGCTCTCGCCAGTCCAGCCACTTCCTCATCCAGCCTAGCGCCCTGTTTACCCCGGCTCTGCCAATCCCCAGCTCGGCGCTTCTTTCAACTTCATCCCGCAATCTATTCTGCTAATATCCTCTCCAGGTTGGCAACCGGGCGACAGATATGTACCCGCGGTGTTTTATGTTGCCATACAGTGCGTCAGCGGGTGCTGCAGCCTGCATCTGGGTGTACTGCAACGCGGATCAGGGAGTTTGGTGGCTGAGCCCCGCGATACTGGGATGCAGCTCGAGCTCCAGGAGCTTTCGGAGCTTGATGGTGACGTTGTGGGAATCGCAACAATTCTCAATTGTGTCCGTTTTTCATGCTTCAAATTTACCATTCTCATCGTGCATACTTCCTCTTGTCTCCCGTCGTTCTCATTCCCCTTCAAGGCACCCTTCCTTCCCCAGCTTTCCCAGCGCCCCAAGCCGCCTAACCTGAATCCTATGCGCGATTTATCCTCCCTCCTAGCTTCGCCCCCCCAGCCAGCCCGCAATATCACTCTCCACCAACCTGGATCGTCGCACTGAGCATGCTGCGTGCTTGAGCCACGAGTCTGCGGCATTTTAGGTCCAATCCGTCGGGTTCGTCTCCAAGCTTGTGGGGAGTTCGTCGCCGCGGCTACAGTTCGATTAAGCTCGTTGCGGGGAGCTTATCGTCCAATGGGGGACATTGGACATGGAAATGGTGCCGAGAGGGGAGATGGAATTGAGTCAGGACGGGGCGGCGAGATATGGGCGCGGCTGGGGAGGGGCATTTAACTGGGAGGGGGACCGGGCTGAGGTGAGGTGTATCCTCTGTGTTTTTGGACTCGTTCGGCTGTTGTGATTCTCCTCAAGCACTTTGGAAATGACTTCTCCGAATGGTAATGGAAAGGGAGCGGCGGAGAAAGTGGTCTTCGAGAAGGGGGTGCACGAGAAGGACGACGCGGAGTCGGACATCGATGAGGAGGTTGGAGCAGTGAGGGAATCGGATTATAAGCGCAAACAGGTTGGTCCAGCGGTTCGGTTTACGGTTCCCACTGACCTGAGTGTGACAGACGTTCAAAGGATGGACCTTGCTCTGGTCTGTACTCTGCATCCTCCCCGGGACGCACACTGACGATCCCCAGGCTCGCCTACCAAAGCACTGGCGTCATCTACGGAGACATAGGCACCAGTCCCCTCTACGTCTACTCTTCGACCTTCACCTCGCCCCCAGAGAAAGCCGACCTCCTCGGTGCCCTCTCCCTCATCATCTGGTCTCTAACCCTCATCGTCACGGTCAAGTATGTCTTCATCGTGCTCTCCGCCAGCGACGAAGGTGAGGGCGGCACCTTCGCCATGTACAACCTGCTCTCGCGCTACGTTCGTCTTCCCCCTCCATCCTCTCCCCCATGCTAACCCTCTAGTCCGATATAACCAACCGCGACCCCCGCTCCCTTACCACCGTCAAAATGGAGCGCTACCACACCAACGACCTCCGTCGAACAAACCGCAGCGTGCGCAGCTTCATCGAGCGCTCGCCCGCCGCGCACATCGTGCTCAAGATTGTCGCTGTCTTTGGTGTCAGTCTCATCATGGCCGACGGCATCCTGACGCCCGCGCAGTCCGTCCTCGGCGCTATCCAGGGGCTCTCCGTCGTCAAAAGCGATATCTCGTCCGGTACCGTGGTGGGCGTGTCGTGCGCGATTCTCGTGCTGCTGTTTGCGGTGCAGCCGCTCGGGATTACGAAGTTGACGATTACATTTGCGCCGATTGTTGTGGTGTGGCTGCTGTTCAATGCCGTTTCCGGGATATTTAATTTGGTGCAGCATGATGCGAGCGTGCTTAAGGCGTTTTCGCCCTTTTATGCTGGCGACTGGTTTGTGAGGAATGGGACGGAGGGGTGGAAGAGCCTTGGGGGGATTTTGCTTGCGTTCACTGGCGTCGAGGCACTGTTCGCCGATCTGGGCGCCTTCAGCAAGCGGTGAGTCTGGATATCCGTTGCCTGAGCGAAGCTAACCCCCCTCTCCAGCGCCGTCCAACTCTCCTGGCTCGTCCTCGCCTACCCATGCCTGCTACTCGCCTACATCGGCCAAGCAGCCTACATATCGCGCGACCCCACCGCCTACTCCAACCCCTTCTTCAACACGGTCCCACCGGGCACCTTCTACTTCAGCCTCGTAATCGCCATCCTGGCTGCGATCGTCGCCTCCCAAGCCCTGATCACCAGCACCTTTCAACTGCTAACCCAAGTCATGAACACGTCCTACTTCCCTCACATCAACGTCGTGTACACGAGCGAGAAGTTCCACGGGCAAATGTACATCCCCATCGCCAACTGGCTCATGATGATCGGCACGGTCATTGTCACGGCTGTGTACAGCAATACCACGCGCCTGGGCCAGGCGTACGGTGTGTGCGTCATCCTCGTTACGTTCATAACGACGTGCTTGGTCTCGGTTGTGGCGTTGATTGTGTGGCGCATGCACTGGGCTATCGTCTTGCCTGTGTGGTTCGTGTTCGCGACGTTGGATGGGCTGTATCTTACGAGTGCATTGACTAAGGTGCCCGACGGGGCGTGGTTCACGATACTCCTGGCTGCGATACTGGGGAGTGTTTTCGTGCTCTGGCGGTATGGGAAGGAGAAGCAGTGGGCAGCTGAGGGGCGGGGCAGGGGCGAGTTGGCTTCGTTAGTCGTCAAGAATGAGGCCGGCGGGTGGAAGTTAGCGGGCGGTCGGGACTTGACGACGATTAAAGGTGTGTGCCCTCTGGACGGGGTCTGTAGCACACGACTGACGAGCAGGCATCGCCATCTTCTTCGACAAAGGCGGCGACGGCGTCCCGGCCGTGTACGAAGAGTTTCTCAAGAAATTCGAAGCCCTCCCCGAAATCCAGGTCTTCTTCCACATGCGCGCGCTGTCGCGGCCTCACGTTCGTCCCCCCTTCTTCCCTCCTCCCTTCACCATCTAACCGGATCTAGGCCAGCGAAGAAGAAAGATTCGCCGTGGCCCGCACCGCGCTGCCGAATTGCTACCGCCTGATTGTGCGCTATGGGTATAATGACATCGTCGTGACCCCGGATCTGGGCGAGGTGGTGTACGCGGAGTTGAAGCGGTATCTGGCGTCCAGCGCCAGTGGCACGGCATCATCGTCGGACGCCGAGAGCGTGCACCCGACTGAGGCTGGGCAGGCCCAGCCACGAGTGACGTTCCGCGGCGCGCCCACGCTGGAGGTACCCGCTGAGACGGGCGGCGATCGCGCGGCGAAGAGGCTGGCGACGCTGGAGGCTGCGTATGCGGCGCAGGTGGTGTATATTGTTGGGAAGGAGCAGTTGCGGCTGATGGTAGGGCGGAATGGGTGGGCCAAGAGGCTGGTGTTGGAGGTTTTTCTTTGGATTAGGGAGAATACGAGGGCGAAGGTGGCGAGTATGCGGATTCCGGTGGAGAAGTTGGTTGAGGTGGGGTTTGTTAGGGAGCTTTAACAGGACGCTTGGGTGGAGAATGAGGGTTAGGAAGTGAATTTGGTTGAGAACTGGTGTGTCGTTTATCGTTGATGCTTTCCGAGTGTACCCTTGCCTCCACGCTTACAGAAGGGCTACATCACACATCTGGACATGTTATCGACTTGAAAGAGCCGACAGGCGACATGACTCTCGTACAGGCAACCTCCCGGTGTCCGAAATGGAAGACTTGGTCCAGCCGCCACGAGCTAAACAATGGTGAGTTTCCAGATCTCATTTCTGAATGCTCCACCTGGACGGTGTGGCTGCAGCCCAGCGTGTCCGAGTGCCTCACAGAACCGACGTCACACAATCAGCATTTGTTATTTTTGGCTGAAGGGAACAATTCAAGTCCGCACCGTATTCATCCCAACTCTTCGGATGTCAAATGGTGACAAAGCATACAGCATCTCCTCTCCGTCCCCCCAGCTCAAGAATAGTCATGATCCCGGACATGATCTCAAAAAAGAGTACCGGAAGCTATGATCATGCAGTTTAATTGGCAGCATCGTCTATTCGAGGAAGACTGAGTGGAGATCTGAGATGACGATAGGGTTGGGCTCACGTGAAGTGTGGTTTTGGTGGAAGTGATCACGTGGTTTCGCATTGTTTGGCGATGGTTTGCTTCGCTGCCAGCGCGTGGTGTTTGCGTTGGTTTGCTGCTAAAACGGTGGCATTTGATAACTGCAGCTTGACAGCAGTTTAGAAGCAATGGCAACAGATTATTGAAGCGATAGCTTGTGGTGTTGCTGGCGGCGCGCTGACAGCGTTGCTGTTATAAGAATAGGACAAGTTGCGGCTCTGATCGCGAATGAAGTTTTTTTCTTCTGCCTGTTAGCGGCTGCACATACACTTGCCTGCACCTTTGATCTTTGGTTGCACTTGCTCGCGATTGCTGCAGCTTTTGTTGGTCTTGTCGTACTCTGTACGCGGCGCTTGCAGATGGAATGAATTGATTGCGACCCAAAGTGTTGATTCCATGACACCATACAGGTACACCAACACCCCGAACCCCTCTGTCATCTCTCTCTCTCTCTCCCTCCCTCTCACACACACATCTGGAGTCGCATCGCCCAAGAAGACAGCCAACACTTCAGCCGGCTTGTCTCCTTCTCGGAACCCGTCATCGACAACCCTTTTATTGCTTTGTCAAAGTCAACCTTTCCCCTCCACTTAAGACGCGCGCACCAACCCACCTGCCAACCCCCCCCTCCTCACCCCCTCTCTCGCGCGTGCGCCAAACAAACACGTCTCGGCAGCTCCCGGGCGACTGCCACAAACAACCAACCCGCATACCTGAAACTGCCTTACCCATCGGCGACCTGTCCGCACTTCACACTCAAGCAGGCACTGTGAAGGGGAGCGAATACTCTTAGCCTTTCGCTCTTTACCTTCTCGACCTCTCTAGCTGCATCAACGTCGCCATTCCGGTTGCTTGTCTGCCATCTCAAGTCAGAGCATATCTTGCTCTTCGTCCAGCACTGCAGATCCCGCACCCCACCTCCCCATTCACAGCTATGCCTCCAGCTGGCCGGCGCCGCGCGCGTAAGGAGCCTCAGCAGCTTCCCGACGAGGTTGGCACCCCCGAGGCCACAAGCACTCCATCGAGGAAACGCCGCAAGGTGAGGCCTGCATACTTCGTCTCGTATCGTCTTTCCTAACCTCGGCCAGGTAAACGGCTCTGACGCACCTCCCTCAACCCTCGCCGCTTCCACTCCCAGCGCTCTCAAAGCCGAACGCGCAGGCTCTGAAAGCGATGCCACCATCGAGCACGCTCTCGACGGCGACACTGATACCGAACAGGCCGACTCGCTCGTCGACGATGTCATCCGCCACCTACGGTGTGCACAGTACGACATAAACGCTGCGGTCGACTACGACAACAATGTCGTCCAGAGCAGTGCCACAGCCTTTGCCAAAATTGCCGGCCGGAGCTGGACATTCTACGTCGTGCGCATGGTCGTCATTATCGGCCGTCCTAGCAATAAGGCTAAGCACGAATCTCCGGCTTCCGGGGGACGCGCACGCCCTCCAGTCAACGATTTCACCGTTGATATTGACTTGGGTCCAGATCAGCAGATTTCGCGCCATCACGCCGAGATTGCGTTTGACCCCGAGTGCGGCGAGTGGTTCATCGTCGTCAACGGCCGCAACGGGCTGATGCTCGACGACACACGTCTAGAGCGTGGCCAAAAGGCCTTCCTGCACTCGGGCAACGTCATCACTATTCTCGGCACACAAATGATGTTCCTGCTGCCCAACACGACCCCGAACATCCACCCCGAGGTCAAGAAGCAGGCGTTCATCGACGAAGAGGAAGAGTCTGAGGAGGAGACCAAGGATGACGTCGTCAAGACGCCGCGCACAGCGCCGCGCGGGGGCCGTGGGCGCGGTGGAAGTGTGCACGGTAGCCAGACGCGGCAGAATCCGTCAGGGTCTCGCACCGTGCACCACTCCTTTGCTACCCTCCCCGCGTCGTCGTCGCAGCAGCCAGGAACGCCGACACTCGGTCGGCCGCGCGAACAGCCACAGCCGCGGTCACGCCCGTCACCGGCGTACTCGCGTGGACTTCTCCTCGAGAGCACGGAGGATATTGACTACAGCGCTGACAGCTCAAAAGACATCAAGCCTCCGCATAGCTACGCACAGATGATTGGCCAGGCGATATTATCGATGCCGGAGGAGAAGGCAACGCTGGCGAAGATATACGAGTTCATCCGCGAAAAGTATGCCTACTTCAGACACAACGGCGGTGGGTGGCAAAACTCCATCCGCCACAACCTCTCGCTTAGTAAGCACTTTGAGAAGATTCCGCGCCGCACCGACGAACCAGGCAAGGGCATGAAGTGGCAGATTGTCGCCGAACATCGTGACGAGTACATGAAGAAGAATTTTCTGGATGCTCGCACGGCGCCGGCCCTGGTGTCTAGCGGCCCGAACTCGCCTGCGACTCTAGCCGGCCCGGCCGCTCAAACAGCCCGTCTCATGAACGTACTCGCCGACGACTCACCCCGTCCCCTTAAGCACTCTCGTTCTGTGACTCCGCCTCGTGCGGCTTTTCCGCAGCCAAATGAATCATTCACGCCCGACCGTGGCCCACGGCCTCCTACTATCCGTACTGACAACCTCGCTGTACCAAATGGCGCAGGGTCCGGCGCCTCGGACGCATACACGCCGACGTATGATCGCTCGCGGCTGTCGGCAGCGGCTCCGTCAGGGTTCACGGCGATCAACAGCGCTGCGCCGCCGACTTCGCCACCGTCGTGGGGTGGAGCGCAGACGGCGAGTTCATATGAGCCGACGGATAGCAGCTTGTTCACTCCTCTTGTCGCACGTCAGAGACCAATCTTGGCCGGCGGGGTGCAGAGCACGGTCAAGGCACCGAGCTGGTACGCTCAAGAGTTGTTTTCTTCTCCTGCGCCATTCTGGAAGTACGTTGAAAACATGGGAAGCACGCCTGCGCGTCCTGGTATGCGTGGATTGGACGATGAGAGTCCGGCAAAGCGGCGTGTTGTGCAGCGTCTCGACATAGGCTCCGACGAGGAAGCTGACGTCAAAATGGCTGATACGGAGGGTGATGGGGATGGGGATGACGGGCGCGAGGGCACGGCGCCTGCGCCGTCGAGTCCACTGGTGCGGGCGCAGGCTGCGGCCGGCGGCAGCTCGACAGCCGACGCAAGCCCGAGTCGTACTGTCAGTCGACCCGTCAGCCGGCACGTGGCTGAGGATGTGAAGCCCGTGTCTATATCTGCTGCTGCTGCGGCGGCGGCGGCGGCGGCCGGTGGGAAGAAGATTGGTTTGACGGGAGGTATGGAAATGGCCTCGCTTTTTCCGCGTGCAGCTCAGGGCGGACCGGTGCAAGGGAGGCTGGGTGGATTAGGTGCGTTTGATGTTCGAAGAGGGAAGCAGGAAGAGGAGGATGATGAGGATGAGGGAGGGGGGATTGACCTTGCCAAGTAAGTTGTGTCCCTTTGGCGTGTGTGGAACGAGACTAATGGCTTCCAGGGGCTTCCAGGCTATCGGGTCGTTCCATCGGTCTATTCAGGCGGCTTATCCGATGTCGCGTTGATGATAGGAGGCGAGCGATGAGTGTTGAGGTTGTCGGATTGTTTCCCCCGTACCGATGGACGTGAAAGGGGTCACTTATCGGCTCAACGGTTTCGCCAGACATGCTATAGAGCGGGAGCGCATGCCGCATTCGCACACACTGTATGAGACTGCTTCAGATTGACTGTTCGATGTTACTGCATTGTTTGGGGGACATGTATATGATTCAATTCGTAGTTCTCGGTCTGGCCTTCGTGGAGAGGAGGTGGATGGGATGGCATGGGCGGCGTCTACTTTTCGTGTCCGTTTGTGTGTGAGTGGGTGGATAGCATTGCATGTTCTGGGGTTATGCTTTCGCATGTGGCCGCTTGGTCCGTGGGTGGATGTATGAATATGACGCTGTAGCTGATGAATGATTGCTTGACGTCGAGGGTGGGGCATTCCGAGTCTGCAAAGGACCGGCCTGAGGAGGGAGGAGTCGTTGGCGATGCGTGACCTAGTCTGATAGAGCGATGGACCATCAATTATTCCCTCCATCTCTGTTGACAAGACAGTGATGTCAAGGAGACAGCCCTCAGTTCCACCAAATCCCTATGTCCATCTCTGGCTGCGGGTATCACGTGACATTCCGATATCGTATGCCAAGTACTCTGCAGCCCAAGTCTTCAGGCATCAATCAGGCCATTTCGGTGTTTGGGTTGGCACGCAGCCCCAACATCCACTGATCTCCATCCAGCCCGACCGACGAACCCCCCCCAGCAGCAAGACACATCCACCAAGAACCGGCCTCCCCCCACCCACCTACACCGTCCTCATAACAACACCTTCCAAGACA
>ML996714.1:0-29257 GCA_010356995.1 Trichodelitschia bisporula | reverse complement strand
TGCCTCCGACGGCTTCGCGCCATATCTGCTGTTTGCCCACGCAGCCCAGTTTGACGTTTCCTCTCTACAAAAATGGACCCTAATCAGCCCGAGGAGCTGTATCCCATCGCCGTTCTGATCGACGAACTCAAGGTTCGCACTCCCCACGCGTAAACACCCCCCCCTTGCTCAGCGCTAACCATGTACTTCATCCAGCACGACGATGTGATCCTGCGCCTCAACGCTATCCACCGCCTTTCCACAATCGCCCTGGCCCTCGGTCCGGAGCGGACGAGAGATGAATTGATACCTTTTTTGGATGGTATGACGGGCAGCGTGCCCTGTTCTCCCGCCGCGGCCGTAGCTGACCATTCGGTAGAATCCGTCGAAGATGAAGATGAAGTCCTTACGGCGCTGAGCGAGGAGTTGGGCAACTTTGTCGAGTACGTGGGTGGGCCTCAGTTCGGTCATGTCCTGCTCTCGCCGCTGGAGAACCTGGCGGCGATTGAGGAGCCGCTGGTGCGCGAGAAGGTGCGTCTTCTTACTTCACTCTCACAGGCAGCCTAACAGTGAACAGGCCGTTGAGAGCCTCAATAAAATCTGCGAGCAGCTCTCGGAAGCGCAGATCGAAGACCACTTCATCCCCCTTGTGGTGCGCCTCTCAAAAGCAGACTGGTTCACGTCCAAGGTCTCGGCCACTGGCCTCTACAACGTCCCATACAGCCGTGCTACGCCGCCCGTGCAGGAGGCGCTGCGGCAGCAGTTTGGCCAGCTGGTGCACGATGAGACGCCTATGGTGCGGCGGTCAGCGGCTACGAACCTGGGCAAGTTCGTCAAGGCGATGCCAGTCAATGTAGTCATTGAGGAGATGATCCCACTGTTCCGTCACCTGGCGGCCGATGACCAGGACAGCGTGCGCCTACTGACGGTCGAGGTCCTCATTGCCATCGCCGAGGGGGTGCCCAAGGAGCAGCAGTCGAGTCACGGTATTCTGCTGACGGCGCTACGGGCCCTGTTCGAGGACAAGAGCTGGCGCGTGCGGTACATGGTGGCGGACCGGTTCGAAAAGATTGCAAAGGCGGTCGACGACGAGGTGGTTAGCCGTGATCTTGTGCCGGCGTTTGTCAAGCTGCTCAAGGACACGGAGGCGGAAGTGCGGAGCGCTATTGCGGGGCAGATTCCTGGTATGATACTTTCAATATCCGTGGATATGGCTGCTAACTGCGCTAGGCTTCTGCAAGCTCCTCCTGCCCGACATCCTGCTGCACGAGGTTATGCCCAGCATCGAGGAGTTGGTCACGGATTCGTCGCAGCACGTACGTGCGGCTCTGGGGACGCAGATCAGCGGCCTCGCACCAATTCTCGGCAAGGAGGAGTGAGTACATGTCTTTTGAAGCTAAAATACAGGCTGACCCTCCCCCCAGGACCATTGCTCATTTGCTGCCCATGTTCCTCAACATGCTCAAGGACGACTTCCCCGACGTCCGTCTCAACATCATCTCCAAGCTCGAGCTCGTCAACAATGTGATTGGCATCGAGTTGCTCTCGCAGTCGTTGCTGCCGGCCATTGTGCAGCTGGCGGAGGACAAGCAGTGGCGTGTGCGACTCGCCATCATTGAGTACGTACCGCTGCTGGCGAGCCAGTTGGGGGTCAAGTTCTTCGACGAGAAGCTGAGCAGCCTGTGCATGAGCTGGCTGGGTGACACTGTGTTCTCGATCCGCGAGGCGTCGACGCAGAATCTGAAGAAGCTGACGGAGGTGTTTGGCGTCGAGTGGGCGAGCGGCGCCATCGTGCCCAAGGTGATTGCCATGGGGCAGCACCCGAACTACCTGTACCGGATGACGACGTGCTTTGCGGTATCGGTGAGTTTTTGTTGTTCCATGACCCTTGAGTACGAGTACTGATAAGCAAAGACCCTCGCGCCCGTGCTCTCCCTGCCCGTCATCGAACAGTCCATTCTGCCGATGATGGATCAGCTCGTCGTCGACGACATCCCCAACATCCGCTTCAACGTCGCCAAATCGTACAAGGTGCTCATCGACGTGCTGAAGAAGCTGCCAGAGACCGGCACGATCGCAGGCCTCGAGAAGGCAGGGCAGACACCGACGGGCTGTGCGCGCGGCCTCAAGCTCATCCACGACAAGATCCTGCCGAATTTGGAGAAGCTGCAGCAGGACGACGACGTCGATGTGCGGTACTTTGGAACCACGGCGGCGCAGGGGTTTGGTGATGAGGAGATGGGAAGTGCGTAGGGTAGGGGCGGATAGAGTGTTGTCCTAGCGGGAATACCATGTTTTTTTGCTTCATTTGGGGAGTTTGTGTGCTTCTGCGAGTATGGCTTGCATTTGCCCTAATCCGTCCCTAATGACATAAAGTAGGAATCGGCCTCAGCATCGACTTCTAGTTCTAGGGCTCGCTTCCCTTTCCCTCCCCCCCGTGAAAAACGCTCTAGCGCAAAAACAGCAACATCAACACATGCCACCGATGTTTATTTCGACGTCCGGGCTCGGGATTTCCGACCCCTGACCCCTCGGATATCCCGTCTACCTGCGACGCGCATACACGCATCGCCGCAAGCCTAGGCCAAGAGAATACTCGCACTCATGCGGCCACAGTGTCCCAGCGAGACCTTCGCACGCCATACTTTCCCTCCTCCCCATCCTCCCTCCTTCCCTCCCCTACGGACGGAGCTGGGGGTTAATTACATAGAAAAAGTATGTACGAAAATCCCTGAGAATTTACATATGCTCGTCGGGCATTATTACAGTCATTTCCTATGTAGTAGTACAGGGATTTTCCCTAGGGAGATGTGGGAATTCTAAGGGAAATCTCTGTTGTGCCAAACTTTCAACCGGGAATTAAATTTATCTGCGTTATTTCGGTTGCCCGTTAGGCCTAAGGCTGAAACGTCTTATGAAATTTCTCCAAGTTCAAAACGATTACATAGAAAAAGTATGTGATGATGGAATCGCAGAGATAATCTATGTGATGCGTTGCCAGGGCTAGAGTTTGTAAATGGCGCGCCTAGTAACTTTTTGGACCCTGAGGGTAAAAGACCTGTCATGTGCTAGTGGGGATATACTTTTCCTGTGTGATTGGGCCCGGTTTTGACCGTAGGGCTCCTCCTCAGTACTATGTTATCCTCCCTCCAACCCCCCCCCCTCCCCCCCGCCCCCCTCCCCCCCTGCCCCCCCCCACCCCTCAAAGAACGGAAACCCCCCCGCAAACAGTTCTCCGCCCCAGAATCCCCGTTCCTCTCCCTCCAACTCCCCTTCCCCAGCTGTAGGCGCCATCAAACTCTGCAGTTCGAGAAACTGCGCCGCTGCGCTCTGGGCTTCCGCCGGGACCGTCCATTCCCCTTCCTGCGCCTGGAGGGCGCGGGCTTGCGCGGCAGCGGCGCGCGCGTACGCTGCGAGTTTGCGGGTTACGGGCGAGGAGTCCAGCGCGTCGAGCAGGTCGAGCGCCATGTCTATGTAGGGTTGGTGGCACTGCGTAGGGGCGGAGGGCGGCGGGTGCAGCAGGAGCGTGAGCGAGAGGGTTAGGTGCAGGGTTGTGTACCACCTTCCATTCCATCGCCTGTTAGCTGGATTGGTTTGGAGGGGGGATAGGGCCGGGCGGGCGTACCAGGTGCGGAAAAACGCATGTGCGCGGTATGCATCGTGCAGCGTCGTGATCAGCGCCGTCGCCGCCTCGAGCGCCGTGACTGCCGCGGCCGCGATGCCGGGCTCGGGCGGTGACGGCGCGCGCTGCGCGAGGAGCAGGAAGGGGTGGAAGAGGACTATGCGCGTGTGTAGGTAGCCTACGTAGCGTCAGTCAGTAGTGAAGCATTACCTCTCCCCCCCCCCCCCCCCCCCCCCCCCCCCCCTTCCCCCGGGGATAGCGTACGGATCTTGAGTATCACGCCCTGCAACCGCTGCCACGGCGCCTCTGTCAGCGTGCCCGTTCCCGGCCCCGTTCCTCCGGCCGCCCCGCTGCCCATGTCCGGCCGTATCCCCTCCGGCACCCCCGCGCACCACGCCCGGAGCTCGGCATCGATCTCGCGACTCGCGGCCAGGCGCGCAACAGGCTTCGGCCCGCTCGCATATAGCGAAAACACCCGCTCCATGATCCGCGCTAGCGGCACGCTGGCGCCCACAATGCGCACCTCCTCGGCGTGCCCCGGCGGCAGCGGGCGCACATGCCACGCGTCCCGGCCACAGGCATGCGGTCTCCCCAACGTAAGCGCAAGATCGTGCTCGAAGGCGTACACGGTCCACCACGTCCGGCTTATAATCCCCCTGGGAGTTTCACGGGGAAAATCGCGCTGCTGGAAGCGCGGATGGCGGTTTAGACCCATGGCGAGCGCGGTGCGGACCGCGCACCCTAGATACGCATATGCCAGGTTGAGCGCGAGCTCGTTGGCGGCGATGACGCCGAGGACGAGGAGCGCGTGGATGGTGTCTAGATCCTGCGTGGCACCGATGCGGCCCAGCGCGCTCTCGGCGCGGGCGAAGAGCAGGCGGGACCATTCGAAGCGGGACTTGCCGTTGACGTTCCCTTGCTCGCGGGGCCGCATGAGCGCGCCGAGGGACAGGACGGCGAAGTACAGCGCGTGGAAGCCGGTGGGTAGGCGCGTGTGCCGGCCCTCCCACAGGTCGTGGCAGCGGATGAGGTGGAAATCTTTCTCGAGGACGGGGCACATGTAGTGCACGGTGTTGAAGAAGGCGTCGATGAAAGTATACGCGTCGAAGGCGTAGTACTCGGCCTCGCCAGCCTGCTCCACCGGCGGGGGGGGATTCTCGCGCTGCGTCAAAAAATCGTTGTTGTGGAAATTTCCCACGAGGCTCCTGTACGCCGCCCAATTTATACCCCCCAGAGCCGGGACGGCGCCGGGCGGGAAGATGGAGGGGCCTGGGGGGGCGGGTTTGCGGAGGAGGGAGAGGAAGGACAGCGCGGAGGGCGAGCCGAAGTATTCGAATGTGACGCGGCGCTTCACAATCGCTATGTCCATGATTTCCTCCGGCTCGGTAGCCGCGTCCTCGTCGTCCGCCTCCTGCCCCCGCGGCGCGCCATCCAGCGGGGAAAGCGAGTCCGTCCTCACGCGCCCGGTGGTCTCCGCCGTGTCTGTCGGCCCAGGCGAAGCGTGCTGGAGCGCGGCCTCAGCGCGCTTGAGCTTCATTTCCAGCTGGCAGATATACCTATCCCACGCACACATCAGTCTCCGCCCCCGTTCGCAAAGGAATGCACACCACATACCGTATGGAGTATATAACCCCCTCCCCCCTTCCCTGAAACTCACACTCCAGCTCATTCCGCTTACACCAACTGCACGGCAAGTTCCCATCACAGCGGTACTTCTTCGCGCGGCAGAAATTGCACGCCTGGGCCACGCGCGGCCGGCGCGGTTGCGACTTCTCCACGCGAGAGGGGTGGTGGTGAGAAGCGCGCATCTCTCCCCTAGTTTCTGTAACCAACAATAAAAACTAACGCCTTCCCGCCTCTGCAAAAAAAGAGGTAAGTATCAAAGGAAGAAGAAAACGGCTCCAGCCAGTGCCCTGCGCGCAAGTCCACATATCTAGTTCTAGCCCTCGCCCTGGCGCGCCGTCTCCCTCTGCCAAGAAATATATGTGCGGCCGTTGGGATAGGGCGCGTTAATACGCGGGGATTGCCAGCGCTAGAAGGATTTCATCTGGAGCTCGGCCCTGCGGGGGTGCTATACAGAGCTTAAGGCTATAGGCCTCCTGGAATGGCACGTCGGAGTGGACATTATGTGTGGCCGACAATTGCGGATCCGGGGCGCGGCAGATCGGCTTTGGACTGGGATAGATGGTTGGCTGGGTTAATGGTAGTAGGTGAAGTTCCTTTCAGCCCATGGAAGGTTATTGTTTACAGTCCCGTGGTTGACGATGATGGTGGAGCTGGAGTGCATCGCTGCAGCGGCCATGAGATGTCGGGTGTTGATATCGCGGCCTGTGCGTCCCGGCTAGCGCCGATCAACGCTTCGGGTATCTCTTCCCGTGCTTCCCCTTCCCCGCATTGCACTCAGCCTGCAACATCGCTCGCATCTCACACGGTTACGAGCAGAGGCAGTGCAGCCTGGTCAACTCATCACACTCCCGTCAACACGTACCACGATCCATGCTAGTTATATTACAGTCTCCGCTATGCTGCGCACCCGACAAAGGAAATGTAGGTTAGGTACAATAGGAATGCTCCTGGGCCCAGGGTAGTCACACACACACTCTCTATACTCCCTTCACATGAGTATCCGCCATCCTCGCATCATTATCATGGCACTCATCCAATGGCCATATCCCGTTCCTCAACCTCCACAACCCCCAATACCTCCCCATCAACCACCTTCTCCGCACCCATCACCTCTTGCTCAACCTGTTGTTCCTCCTCCCCTTTCAGCATTTCCCCTCCCGCATCCACCTCTTGACCCTCCTCCGGAACCTCCGCCACGTCCTTGTCTTCCCTGCTCCCACGCCTTTCCTGCACCTCTGTGGTAACCCTCTTCGCTACCTCCAAGCTCGCCCTCCTCAACCCCTCCAGCTTCGCCAGCGGATCCTAACCGCACACCAAAAATCAGCATACCACACATGGACAAGGTGGACACTCAAGTCATGATCATCAGCATTCCCCTCATCTCTCATTCCTCATTCCTCGCCTTCCCTGTCCATCCCTTCCCCTTGCCCCCACCCTGGCGCCCTCGGCCTAGCGAAACGCACTCCACACATCTGCCGGCTGGGTGCGAAGCCGCGCATAGCCCATACTATCACTATCCAGCCTCACCAGCGCCGGCCTCGGCTGGAGGTAGTAACTAGACAGACTCTGCGGCGGAGCGCGGGAGGGGTCGTAGGTAGGGATAACAGGAGAATGGGGGAGAGAATGATGCTGGGCCGAGCCCGGCTCCACAGGCGGTGAAGCAGCAGCCAACGGCCCGGGGTCGGCCGAGGGGCCCGCAGCAGTGGGCGTGCGCACCCCCTCCTCCGACCAGACCTCGAACACGTCATCGAGGCTGCTGCTTTCCTCCGCCGTGCTTGCCTCGGGCGTGAGATCGACGTTCAGCTCGCTGATATCGTCGTCGACGACGGAGTCCCACGGCTGATCGAGGTCGGCAGGGTCGAGTTGGGCGGCCAGGCTGTCCTCGGGGGTGAAGACAGGCGTCGTATCCGTTTCGTCGGATCCGTCTTTCCCGCTTGCGCTCGGGCCGCTGCTGCTGGCCTTCCCCGCCGCTTTAGGCTGCTCCGCTTCTAGCTCCGGCTCCGGCCCCGACTCCGGAGCTAGCTCTGCCTCCACTTCCACCTCCGCCACCGCCTCTTCTCCCCGCTCTCGCACAAAGGTCATGGCATCATCAGAGGAAAACCCGCAGCGGGGACATACCCAGTCAATCTGATCCGGCACGCCCTCGGCCTGCTTCAGCGGCTCTCGCTCGTCGCCAACCTCGCCATCTCCTCCGCTTCCCCCTCCCGGCCCCCAAAACGTGCCGCGGCGGCGCGGGGCGGGCGTGACGGGCAGACTCGGGCGCTCGTCCGCAGACGGAAAAGCCGTGAGGATGAGCGAACCGCGTCGCACGCCGCTAAGGTCGATAGATGTCGGTTTGCTGCTATTGCGTCGTCCACCTGCGCCCGTCGTATCCATCACGGCCCGCACGTACCGCTCAATTCCCGTCATGTTGTCCCACGCATTCGCCTGCGGTGAGAAGGCTTCCTGCGTCTGGTACACAGCGGCCTGGTGCACGATCTGCGCCTGGGGCGCATCCTCGGGCGGCGCAAAGGAGTAGTCGACTTCGTCAGCATCACGGGGGAGTACGGGAGGCGGGATATACACCGCCTCAGGGGCATTGTCAGCGTCGGCGAAAACACGGGACGGAGGCGGGCGCGATTTGCGCTCCCAAGGGAAGATCGGCGCGGGCGGGGCGGTGACAGGCGGTGACGGCACTTCGTACCACATGTCCTTGGGTGGAGCAGGGTAAGAAGCCGGTGCCGAAAAGAGCTGGTTCGAGGAGCTGAAAGCATATTCTTGGTTCGGGAAGTTGGCAGCCTCCGGAGGGGCATTCTGCGGTGGTGGAGCCCTGGAGAGGGGTCATCAGTTTTGATCATCGGAGGAGGGAGTACACTACCTCGTGGCGTCCCACTGGACGGCCGGGGCAACAAATGGTTCTGGCGCCCTTTCAGCAGACGCTTCATGAGATTCATGGGGAGCCTGCTGGCTAGCCTGCTGGCTGGGGGACTGGGGACGGTGTGAAGTCGCCTCCGCTTGAGCGTGAGACTGGTCTTCAGGATGGGAATGGGTTTCAGGAGCACCTGGCTCGTTATGAGCTTCGGGCTGCTTTGGTGCATCAGAGGCACCAGACTGCGGGAGCTGCTCATCTGACTGATTTGAATCATGGGGGGACCACAACTCTGACGTCGAGCCGTCATCCGAGGGACGCGTGAGGAGCACGGTGGGCCGTTGGGACGAACCTGACTCAGATCCTCCTACCGCTCCATACTTCCCCTGGCGCGCGAACTCGGCGGCGGCGCGGTGGTGCGGGTCAGCGTCGACGTCAGCGGTCTGGTTGTGCCGATTCCACACGGTCCACCAATGGCCGAGCAGCTCATTGTATGTCTCGGAGCCACCCTGCGGCGGTGCAAGCGTCCATGGCTTCGGTCGGCCGATAAAGTGCACCATCTTGATGCTGTCCTTGTAGTGGCGGTACGCCGGCTCCCACTGGTACTGCGCGTTAGGTGTTGTGTTGTAGGTGAAGCTGAGACGGTGCCACCCGCGGGGCTCGTAGTACTGGTTCAGCAGACCCTGATCAGCGCCGTCAAAGGAGGCACTGCTGTCGGCCAGCTCCTTGATTTCGCCGAATGTCTCGCGGTCCGGCGTCAGCACCATTACGCCCGAGTTGAAGGCGTCCGGCCAGCCAATATCTGGAGCAGCGGCAAATGGCGCATCAATGTCAAAGAGCTCGTCCGGCGCGGTCAGAGCCACCACGTCAGAGTCAATGTAGACAATCTTGCGGAACTGGTCGAGACGCCAGAGGTGAATCTTGGTGAAGGCATAGAGGAGGTCCCCGCGGTTCATTAGGTACAGATTCGCGGGCTTAGTGTTCGCAATGCGCGGTACGGGCAGAATGTAGTCGTACAATTCCTTGCAAGGTTAGACGGGTTCAAAGAAAGGGACGGTTGGCGCACCTTAAGACGCGTTACGGTCTCCGTTGACAGGGTGTCGAGGGTGACCATGCAGGCCAGCTTCTTCTTCGTGCCGCCATCACGTAATGAGTGAGCAAGGACAATAGCTCCTGTTTTCCCGTTAGAAGAGCTTCGTAAAGAGTCGCGAGTTCCGTACCTGGCAGATAAGAATCGCTCAGCATGAGCTGTGTGTACGTTAGCGGGGTCGAGCAGCAATTTGAGGGCGCCAGGGTAAACTGACAGTGCAGTAGACGTCCTCTCCGGTGGCAGCCATGGCTGAAGCTGCAGAGGAGTCGATACTGCCAACTGCAAAGTCGAATGAAGGGTTATGAGTGGTGGTGGTGGAGGCACTGGTGATGGAGGCGGGGCAAAGCGCTCAACGCGGTGGTATCGGCCTGCAGCGACGCGATCATGCGCGCCGACGCGGGGATAACTGACTCGGGCGGGAACGACGCGCAAAGGGAATTGCAACAAATTGAAAAAGAAGGGAAGATTACGGATGGCAAAGAGGAATTGTAGGTACGAAAGAGAAGAGAAGAGGATGTGAAGGTTTGGGGAAGATGTTCTCTGCGTTCCCTCTCATCTCAAGTCCTGCCCGCCCGTTACGCCATCAACGGGCCGCTTGACTATGGAGCTTGGACCCTTGACTGAGCTTTGCATCATGCGCCACTCCCCCCATGCAACCCTCGGAGGAATTGATTGGCAAAAACAGGCACTATGGAAAGCGGGGTGCGTTGCAGCTCTTCTGGTTTCCTGCTTTTGTGATGCAGAATGTTTGTTGATCATCTGCTCTTCGTCAGTGAAGCAAAGCGGAGAGATCAGAAGCGACCGAAAGACCAGAGGAGATGATCGAAGTCGGCAGTTATCACGCCTCTCGAAACACCAGCAGCCAAGCCACAACAAGCGCCACATGAGCCATCAAGCAAACACGGAACGAGCCATGTGGGCTGGTTGATAGGGCAACTGCCCGTTTCCTCCGTGCTATCTCTACTCTCCCCGCTACCGTACACCAAAGAAATTCAAAGGATCCACAACTTTGTGGGTTCCGTTGCACCGCTCATCTGCTCATCTCGCAGCCATGCTGTCCACCAGAAGCACAGAGGGAACCTGCAGCGTGGTGAGGCTGTGATGGTGAGGGGGAGGGTTGGCGCGGAATCCGGGCCTTTTGCTTCAGGCGATAGGGGACACGGTTATTCCGGATCCGACGGCCCCTCCAGCTGACCGCGGGCTACTCGAAAAGGTCGTAGCCTCCTCATCCGCGAAGATGCCCAGGCAAAGCGACCACGATTTTCAGGTGGGTGCCCCAGCTTATGCATCTTTTGCAAAGGCTTTTATTATGCTGTCTTTATGAAATCAATTGTAATAGAATCTGCTACATACGGCCATAGGTCGAAGAGTGCACCAGTCCCCGTCTGCTCACTGAAGTTAAGCTTCGAACCGGTTGACTAGTAGTTGCGTGGGTGACCAGCAGCGAATCCCAACTGCTGTATGTTTCTGCCCTCTTTTTGCCTCGAACGACATCATCGGATCAAGAGGTCTTAAAGTTCCTGGCAACCGCTCGGAAAAGTCATGGACGCCCTCCAGGCGAGGTCTTGGCTGAATTATAAGCGATGACTTTGGGGACAGACGGTCATCCTTTTTTGGATGAACCTGAACATTCACGCGTAGAGCGATGTTAAGCCTGACCAAAAGTACTCCTACGCGGAGGAAAAAAAGGGTGGACCGCTTGTTGGGCTCTGAGGAAACAATACCAACTCGCAACAATGCAAAGGGCTTATCAAACTTGTAGGCATAGTCCCATTTTCTCTAAGTCTACCCGCAGACCAAGCTGAGACATCCAACGTTCGTTGTGGTCGAATTATCGTCGTGGACCTCTATATCAACCGCCTTTCTCTTTCCTGTGAGCTTGCTGCTCTTTTTTGCATTGTATGTCGATTATGATGCTTTAAACCGCGTAGGAACGATCGGCGTCGTCCACTCCTCCCCAACCGCAACCTCCACCTCCCCCGTCCATCCCTTGAACAGCCCCTTCACGCCCTCATCTCCAATTTCGACCTTCTCCCCCATATTCCTTCTCGCACACCTCGGCTCCGCCTTCAGCTGCAGATGGTGCTGCCATCTTCTCGTGCCTCCCCTCACCGTCCACCCATCCATCTCAGCCTCAAACCACACCCTCTCCTCTCCAACCCCCACCTCTTCATGCTCCACCTCCACCCCCAGAACTACCTCACTAGGCAACCCACTCTGCCCACTCGCATTCTCCTCCAACGTCCACACCACCCCTCCAGGTGGGACCCCCCGCGCACTTCCCGACACCGCAAAAGCATGTCGTCGCTGCGTCGCGCTCGACCACGCAATCCCGGGCTTAACCCCCCCGCCCACCGGTCCTGCAGGCATCTGCACAGGCAGATCAAGGTGAAGCGCAAAACTGGTATCCTCGGTCGAATACGCGCCCAACACGTGACGCGGCGCGTACCGCAACACCCTAACCTTAGTACCATCGTCGTCATCCGGCGCCGTGAACCACACGCTCACACCGGCACGAATGAAGCGTCGCGAGAAGCCCGGATGAAATGTGCAGTGCCAGACGAATAGCGTAGTTGTCGAGGACAGGCGCTGGATGGTGCGCGGGACGAGCGAAATGTGTGAGCGGTAGGGTGAGGGGAACAAGGCGGCGTACAGTCGCGAGGGAACGGAGAGGATGTCGCTGTATATGGCGTAGGGCGCTGAGGTTCCGGCTTCGACTCGGAAGCGTAGCGTTGATACAATACGTTTGGACCGTATGTTGGGGCTTGCTGCGATAACGTCTTGGTCTTTGCGCGATGCCGGGCCAGCTGGAAAGGCTGCTGCTGGGCCGGATTCTGGCCGGGAGGCGCTTGTGTCGGCTTCTTCATCGCCATCCGTGTTCTCGACGGAAAGGTCGCTGGACCGCGCGTTGCCGTCGCTCCGTTCAGCAGTGTCGTCTCCGGCCTTGTCGTCAATCTGCAGTCTGCTCATGGCGGCGTTCAAGGTGGTATATGGCGTTGATCACAATATCGATGTAGTACGGTGCTCCGGAACGACTTTGCGAATCGGCCGGCGCTTCGACATGGCAGCGATGCGGTGAGGTTTATGCCCATAGCATATAGTATGAGGTTGGGTGATTTGCGCGGGGGTGGTGGCTTGCTGCTAAATGCGGACATGGCAGGGGCGTGGAGGTTGACTCGACGCGTGACGCTGATTGGAGGGCGGTAGCCTCAGCCTGGCCTCACGATGTACGGTGCGCAGTGTGGATGAGGCTAATGAAAGCTGTGAAATTGACGTTCATACGGCACTTCACTGAGGCTGTCATCACATGGTCCGCCATGCGGGTTTGTCCCAATACGGAATGGTCCCGATCGCGCACGGCCAGAGATCTCATGCCAAGTATGACGTCGGCGCGATCCCCAGCCCTCCGCACATCGGACGAGCATCGAAGCATCACATTCCACTCGTTGTTTGCATCGCCTTCCAGCCACCGCGCCATGGCCTCCGCCGTGTCGCCCTATGTTCCGTCCATATGCCACCTTGCTGTGCCATCTCCTACTTCATCGATGCGCCTCGAGAACCAGTTTGATTCTCAATCTTTCTCCACGCACCTTTGTTACGAGTATGGCAAAGAGGAAGCGGTCAGTTGCGGTTCCAAAGGCTGAGGCAACACCCGCATCGCCACCGCCGAAACGCGTCTCGTCTCGTCGTGGAGCGGCAAACACGGTCGATGATGCAGCAGTTCCCGACTCTCCTGTCGTAAATGGCACAAGTGTCTCCGCAGTCCCGGCTGTGAAGCCCGATCCAGAGGTAGGATGCTGCACAGATCCCGAGGAGGACGCGTGCGAAGAAGAGGATGCTCTCGTGGCGGCCACGTCGGCGTCACGCCCACCGCCCGTAAACAGCGACTACTTGCCGCTTCCATGGAAGGGTCGCCTCGGCTACGTGAGTGGAATCCAATCTCATTTCTTCAACTGACCTCGTAGGCCTGTCTCAACACGTATCTCCGCAGCTCAACTCCCTCCGTCTTCAGTTCCCGGACTTGTCGCATCCAATCCATCCTTGACCACCGGCACCCGCTTAAAGATCCTCACCAGCCCGAGTCGACCAAAAACAAGCCAGACAAGACCAAGCGTGGCGACGTCGCCATTGGGCAGAAATGGGTTGAGGGCCTGGGCCTGGCAAACGCACGGGACATCATCAAGATGCTTCGCTGGAACGAGCGCTATGGCATCAAGTTCATGCGTCTGAGCAGCGAAATGTTCCCCTTCGCCAGTCACCCGGAGTACGGCTACAAGCTCGCGCCCTTCGCGGCGGAAACGCTGGCCAAAGTTGGGGAGGTCATTGCGGAGCTGGGGCACCGCGTCACCACCCATCCAGGCCAATTTACCCAGCTGGGATCGCCCCGGAAGCAGGTCGTTGATAACGCCATCCGCGACCTAACGTACCACGATGAGATGCTCTCGTTACTCAAGCTTCCCCCACAGCAGGACCGTGATGCTATAATGATTTTGCACATGGGTGGCACCTTTGGCTCAAAGGAAGAGACCCTCGACCGTTTCCGCAAGAACTACGCTCCGCTTTCACAGTCCATCAAGAATAGGCTGGTGCTGGAGAACGACGACATGTCCTGGTCCGTGCATGATCTGCTGCCCATATGCCAGGAGCTCAACATACCAATGGTCCTGGATTTCCACCACCATAATATCATCTTCGACAAGGATAAGATCCGCGAGGGTACGAAGGACATCGTCGAACTCTTCCCTGCCATCCGCGAGACGTGGACGCGGAAACGGATCACCCAGAAGATGCACTACTCGGAGTCGACGCCCGCAGCCGTCACCCCAATGAAACGCCGCAAGCACAGCCCGCGAGTGGCAACTCTCCCGCCGTGTGCCCCGGACATGGACTTGATGATAGAGGCCAAGGACAAGGAGCAAGCTGTTTTTGAGCTCATGCGGACCTTCAAGCTTCCCGGCTTCGACCTGTTCAATGATGTCATCCCACACGTGCGCGAGGACGAGAACCGGCCCAAATCAGATGGTCCCATCGTCCCTGACGATGAAGTTGGTATGGGTGGGCCTGAGAGGCGTGTGTACTGGCCTCCGGGGATGGAGGAGTGGCTTAAACCGATGAAGCGGGTCCCAGCTGTGGCGAAAGCCTTGCCCAAGGTGAAAAGGGAGGTTGGCGGCAGCCCGAAGCAGCCGCGGAAAGTGACAGTTCGGAAGAAGGTGGTCAAAGAGGAAGAGCTGTCTACGCCCTCGGTGTCCGATGAGGAGCAACTCGACCTCTCTGGCAAAGAGGAGCCGGATATGGTTGTACCTCTGGCTGTCGCGGCGCCTTCAAGGCGGAGTGCGCGGACGAGGCGAGTGAATTATGCGGAGGCAGATGAGGCTGGTGGTTAGCACCGTGAGTACGACCCGATCGTGTTGTCGGAGCATGTATCAGTAGCCCTTTGTCTTTTACTCCACATAGCATGAGGCGTTAACTTTGACGCGGTGCAATTCAGATGCTTGTATTTTTTTTGATCGACAATTCAGCCATACCCCTCCAACACAATAAAAACCTAGCTCGCCACAAACTTCATCGGACAGCTAATAATCCCCATTTCCGGCATCCGCGCAAACTCCAGCTCTCCACTAATCTCAAAATCTGTCGTCTGCTCCAACAACGTCCGGATAAACACCGCCATCGCCAACCGCGCCAAATTCACCCCCGCACACCGATGCCGCCCCTTCCCAAACCCAAGATGACTCGCAATGTTCTCCCGGTTGAGGATGAAGGCTGTCGGGTCGGGGAACTGCGTCGGATCCCGGTTCGCCGCCGTGTAGGTTAGGGCAATCGGCTCGCCCGGCGCGACCGTCTGCCCGGCGATGGTCTGCGGCGTGGCCACCGTGCGGCTGAACGAGCGGTAAGGTGTGTACAACCGGACGAACTCCTCGACCGCAGCGGGGACCAGACTCGGATCCGCCCGCAGCTTGTTCTGCAACTCCTTGTCGTAACTCAAATGCTTCGAAACATTCCCGATCAGAATCGTCGGCGCAATCATCGCCACAACAAGACTCTGCCGTAAACACCCAATAAGATGAAACTCCTCAAGCGGTTTCCCATCCGGCCCACGCTCCAACAGCAACGAGCTAGCCGGATCCTCTTCCGCATTCCGCGGCTCCGCCCGCCTGGCGCGCAGCAAATCCCTTGCAATATCGTAGAACCCGTCAGAGTACTTCTTGACCTTATCCCAGTCCTGCGTGCGCCACGCCCCGACCCACTCCCGCGCATTATCCGCCAGCAGCGGCGCAATCTCGCTGTCTAGATTCAACCACTCCGTCTCCACCCACGCGGAATACACGCCCGCGAACTCGGTGCAGATGTTTCCTTCCCCTCGCTGCGTGAGGACGCGCAGTTCGCGCGTGGCGTGCTCGGAGAGGATGTTCTCCAGCCGCTTGAGGCGCGCGGGTTTGAGCGTGCGGTCCAGCGCGGTGCGGTAGGGCGTGTGGGCGGGCGCGTCGAAGGTGAGCGGGGGCCGGCGGATGCCGCGTGGGTCGGAGGGGACGACGGCGTGGACGGAGGAGATGTACGTTGACGAGTCCTTGGCCGCGGCGTTGATATCCTCATATCTACAGTAACCATCAGCAAATCGCTTCAGTACGCAAAGCAGAGCTCGCTCTCGCACCGTGTCAGCATCCAATAGCCGTTATGCTTGTTAACCCAGGCCACGGGGCAGCGGGCGCGGAGCATGTCGTATTCCTCATAGATCTCGGACGGGTCGTTGCTGACTACTGCTTGGCTGGTGTCGATTTCGAAACCCGAGGCGCGCAGGGCTTCGGTTGCGGTGGGTGGGCTGGTGGGTGTGCGGACGTAGGAGGTTTCGGCGGCGGGCACGGGGTGACCTGCTACTGCGGCGGCCATGGCTGCGGTTTTCAATGCTCCGTTTGATGGGCTGAACATTGAATGGACCCATCGCGACTTTATATGTGCAGCCAAGAGGGCAGTCCGGAGTCTCGGAGGATACGAGTCCACGGGATCTCGATTCGGCCTAGATATTGGATGGGCACCCTTGCTTCAGGGCTAAAGTGATCTTCCCGCGTTACCGAGAGCGAAAGCGAAAAGCCCTCGGCAGCGGGGTAGGCATCGCCGCCTTAGGTCGACTGTCAGTCACAGAGCGGCGGCATTTCATAGTGCAAAAGGGATGGCGTGTAGTTCGTAACTAAGTAACATGCGAATGCGACCACCGACATAATTGCCGATGAGGGTATATCCGGGACGCACGAAAAACGGCCGCCTAAAATCCACCCACGCGCTTCTTCTTCTGCGGTCGGCCACCGAAGCGCCCCGGCTCGACCTGGCTCGCCATGTTGGGCAAGCCGCCCTGCGACTGACTCTGCACGGGCTGCGAGCTCCCCGCAAAGCCGGGGCCTGGGCCGGGCGAGCTTGCAAGCGTGAACGGGCGCGGGGGGGCTTCCGGCTGCGAGTAGGGTCGCACGATAATCGTTTGGCTCGCATCCTCAGCCGCTTGCTCTGCGGCCAGCTGTATTTCCCGGCGCTGCTTCCTCAGCTTCTTCTCTGCTCGTGCCATTGCCCTGGCGCGCTGCTTGGGTGTTTGTTCCATGGCTGCGGCCTCCGCTTCACCCTCCGCCTCGATGGCCAGCAGCGTTTCTGTCCAGTTGTATGCTGCCGGATCCGACCCCAGGGTCCAATGTGAAAGCAGGCGCGAAGGTTGCGATGTCGGTATGGGGAATGGCCGCTGCGTGCCGACGTAATTAGCAAGCCGCGCGAAGCTCGCCTTTACCGAGACGATGGACGACGCTGTGCCGAACGTCGGCTGAGAATGCATCGATAGCGTGGCGGACGGTGTCGGCAGGATGTCCGAAAACGGCTCAGGATAGACCTGGCTTCCGTATGGGAGCTCACCACCCTGGGATGATGTGGGAAACGCAGGTGCAAACCCGCGTCCGGGAAAGTCCTCGGGTTCAGGGAGCTCCTCGGGCTCCTCTACAGGATGCTGCAGTTTGATGCATGACTTGGCCAGCGACAGTTCCCCCGCAATGGACCGAGCGACATGTTCTTTTGCTAAGCGATACCTTCCCGACACCTCCATAGGAAGAGTCGATATCATATCCTCGAGCAAGCGGTCGTAGAGATCACCCAGCGTTACGTCAGCTCCCGCGTGGCCCAGCGGGAACCAGTTTCCCATCGGGAGATTGCCGGCCACCAGGACGGGCTCGTGGGGCGAGTCGGGCGCGGAAGCGAGACTACACAGGCGCGAGAGCTCTCCAGAAGCCTCATCGAGGTCTTCAACCTGAGCTAGTGACTGGGAAAGCTCCATGAAGGTGCACGCTGGTTCGCCAATGCCCTCGGGTCTAGTGAGCATAATCTCTTCCAGCGTTCCAATGATCGTCATCATGTCCTCGGGTAGGAGTGTGGTGTCCCCACTTGGTAGGGTCTGCGTGATCCTACGAAACATGGAAGACGTGTCGATTGTCGGATCACCGACGGTGCCCAATGCTTTTACTCGAAAACGAGATGGGGGAGGCTTCGCCACCTGCAAGTCTTCATCGTCCGAGACCACGAAGTTATCCAGTGGGAGAACGGATTTAGTCACCGACGGGGCCAGTGGCAAGAACTCGAGTTCCGGCTTTTCGGAGTCTAGCGCAGTGTATACGAGGTTGCGAAACACCGAGTGGTCGTCATAGAGCACCCTCATGCTGTACAACGTGTACGCCTCCTCAGTTTGATGTCGGGGCCTAAGTAAACAAAGCGAGAGCTGCATGATGTGATTTGAGCCACTCTGTCTGTGGACGGGGATCGCAACTGGATCGGACATGATGTGCTGAGATTCCTCGGGTGCCGAGAAGCGAAAAGACGTCACCAGGGAGTTAAAACGGGAAACCAGAGTGGCCACAATATCTGATTTTGTCAGTCATGAAATACGGACGAGAAGAGCATACCTTCGCCCTCATCGACTACTGCTAGTTTGAGCGAGATGTCTTTCGCGTCCCGGAAGTGAAGAGTGGAAGACAGCAGTGACGACTTGTAAATCCCATCCTCTATGTGGACGGTAAACCACAAGACGCGAACAGTGGTAAGCACGAAAATCCACTCCGGATGGCTTACACATCGCCGAACGTCGAGGATCCATGCGGTCTTTTCATGTCTGCTAAAAACGTCGAGCCGTGCATGCTCAGAACCGTGTCCGATATTAAACAACACGGCTCTTCTGCGCGTGCACACCACAAAGCAGTTCACGTCCAGCGTCCAAAGCACTCGCGCCCAGCCATCCTCGGCAGGACGAGTGGTCTCTTCATCGCCGTCGTCTGGAACATCTGCGGTGCGAATCAGTCGCGGCCTAGACTTCTTAAAATGCACCGGTTTCTCAATCTCATACACCGTCCACTTTGCCTCCTGGTCGACCACGGCAAATTGTTGCTGGTACCAAGGATTGAATGTGACGTCAGAGTGTCCGACGGTCGAAGGGACTTCAAAGAGAAAATTGGCGTCGATACGGGATGAGGGGAAGGAGCATCCGGGCAACGCATGGGCGGGCGGCACAGGAAGAGCTCGCAGCCGTGGAGCGAAGAAGAGTGTCGATGCCGGGAGCCTGATGGCGAGCGGCGTCCCGTGCACCTCCTTAACCAGCTCCGCAAAATGTATATGCTGGATCGCTGCGCCCCATCCGGCCCACCAGCCAACTTCGTTCACGGCTCTTGGAAGCGCGTAGACATTATCCGGCGTGCGCAATCTCTGGCTCTGTAGACGGACCAGCTTGAGAGAGCCACCGGGCCCTGAGACGGCCAGCAAATTCGCCGGACGGGTATTGTGCTGGCCGTCCGAGATAGTAGCGTTGCCATAGCTCAGTAAGTCACTTTCACGGGGATCAAAAGTGTTCTGGGCGACGTCAATGGCTTCAGATGCGCGAAGCAGCGTTGGAAGAACGGGCTTGGTTGGGTGGAGAGCAGGGAAAGATTTTGCGACGGTCTCGATCTCGCGGTTCAGACGGCGCTCGTAGCCATCGGTGTTGCCGGCGGAGATGGCGTCGGGTGCGGCAATCAGTGAAGATGAGCCTTCGAGCTCCAGCTCGAGGTCGTGGTAAGCGCGCAGCACTGGGCCTTGCTCATAGCGGCGGTGGAAGATCCAGCGCGCAGAGTCGACGTCGTAGAAGGCGGGGCCGAACTGACCATAGCGATGGTCAACGCCGGTAGAGTCAGTCATTCGGCTTTAGGGGGGAAATTTGAGGCGTGGAAGGCTCCGAATTCATAGCGTGTGCAGTAGGACAAAGGCAGGATTTGGTGTTGGTGGTGGTTCGCGGTGCTTGCTGAAGTCGCATTTGCGGACAGACGCACCAGCCACTGAGGGCGAACGTTATCGCGGCTCAGGCACGAAAGCTTCGACGGAGCGGGAAAACTGTCTACCGATCTACTTCGTAGCTTCGTCAAAGCATTATTTACCACTTGTCACTCCTGGCCTTCAACACTTTCATCACCTCTATTACCACCTCTGGTCATCGTCACTGTCGTTTCTGGGCAGAGGGGGCCATTTTACGACATGCTGCCATGGCTTATGGTAACTGACATCTCACCTGCAACTCACTGAAGCCATCCAGGATGAGGTCTATCCGTCAGCGTCTCCCCGATCGCATGTCGTCTGCTTCGTGACGGCCGCATCGAATTCTTTCCTGGATCGCCTCGATCTGTGATCCGAAGTGTAGATAATGCGACCTAGTCCGGTATAGCACAATGTGGCAAGGCCCAGCGTCCGATGAAGCGTGAGGAGGCAAGCAAAGGCCATCCAACGGCCCTCTCCGCCCACCAGCGGCACGAGTACATTTGAGCGCAAGCAATAGCCTGTACGCCCATTAGCATGGCGCTGCAGAAATTGGATATCGCCAATTCGTCTACACTGTCCTGTCGCTGCTTAATCACAGCATCTCGAGCCAGACCACATTCACGAATTCAGTCCCCAATGAATGCACATGTCAATGGCATCCCTTCATGGACTCGAGCCCCCCCGCAGCCCATCTCACCATCGTAACACGCGTCCCATCTCATCCGCTCTATCACCCCATTTCCCTCACCCTTCACTCCGCACCCCAACACAGCCCGTGCAACCCACGTCTCCTGCTACCCCGGCCCACGCACGCTGTGTTCCCACACACAACGGCAGCAGGCCCGTGGTGCGAATATCAAGATGATCCGCCGATCGCGGGGCACGCTGGGATGTGCGCATCGCCGGCTTGCGGACATCCAGATACGCAAAGGCGACGCACACGCCCGCGGACCGCTGCAGGCCTTTACCTTTCTTTGACTGCTCTTTATTGAATTCGGCCCGCATGCATGCAGTCTGAAAGATGGAAGCACGCTGCGGACTGCGGGACCTGCGTTGGCTCTAGATGGACTTCCTTTATCGGATGGTCGCGGGGGTTTGGCTAGTTGATGCGCGGATGGCACGCGGGACAAAGGCCAGACCTGGGTCGTGGTGTGATGCGGGGAGACGGATGGGCAAGCTGTCGATGATGATGTTCATGGGAGTGATTGGTGATGGAGGGGGATGGGATAGGGGGGGGGGGGGAGTATGGTATAAAGCATCTGCGTCCGCGCTGACTGTCGATTCCGGCCTCATCCTGCGGATACCAATCTTCACTCAGTATCAACTTCCAAACCTCAAGCCCATCATCACAAACGTTGAGCTTTCCCTGCTACGCACCGAACGAGACAACACCTCACCCGCCCCCACACCCGACGGTACGTCTCGACTGGAAGGCAGCGGCCGCACTGAAACGCAGCATCCACTAATGGCCACTAAAGCACATTCTCTTCCATCAATACTCACCGCCCGCCATGTGCCAATACGAAGACATCCACTATGGTTGCCTTCACCACAAGCTGCGCCTGATCAAGCACTGCCACTTCGCGCGCAACGACCCACACCACGCTTGTTTCGGCGCCTGGACTGTGGGCCGGACATGGAGTCTGCCGTGTGAGCATTGCCCGGATTGCATAAAAGCGGGCGCATCGAAGGGCGTGGAATGTGAGGGGGGGCGAGCGGTGGGCGGGAGGCAGGGCTTGACGCTGTAAAGGATGAGAAAATGGGAGGCGATCTGTCTTTCGTTTGACTTTGGTCATGGAGATGGAAAGTGGAAGGGTAGCTAGTTGCGTTCATTACGTGAAGCGTTCAACTGTTTTCCAAGATCTGTCCACACTGCACGTGTTGCCTGCACGTGCTGCTGCTGCAAGATCACCACGATTGCCCAGATCATCTATTCCCGCCGTGGGCCATTACTACCCAGACAGCGCCACCATCCCAGACACCCGGACGACAGCGCTGGGAGCGGTCGCACGGCTGATAGGGTGATGCAGGGCCAGGCAGCGGGTGGCGGGATGACAAGTGCGAGTGGGGCGTAGCACGGTAGGCATCCTCGAGGACGGAGCGGCGGATGATACGAAGTTGCTTGCTAGTTCGGCGAACACGCATCCTTACTCCTCCTGGTGCTGCTGCAAAAGAACGTCGAATGGGGCACTCCGGCCCTGCACAGCACGCTTAGCTCCCCACGAGTGACTCTTGCACGTCGAGCTATGCGGGCACTGCGATCCGTTGGTCAGCAACACCCCGCACTGCTTCTCGATATCGACCGGACCTTTTGACTCGGGTACCTCGGCCTCGGGCTCTTCCTGCCCCTCTTTACCCGCCGCAACCCTCCCGACCACGTTGTAGCGCTTGCTGAAGAAAGTGAACCAGTCATCCAGCGTCTTCTTGGCCGTGTCGTCGAGGTCTTCCCAGTTAGGCACGCAATCCTCCGGCTTGAGGGAGGAGAGGGCTAGGGCACGGGAGGCATCTTTGCCGCAGAAGACTGAGGATGTTAATCTGCTTCCTCAGTTCCAACTGGGAAGGTCCAAAAACGCACCGTTGTAGTTCTTCCCCGGGGCGTACGACGCATTGCCCGTGACATCGAAGACGGTACCCTGGCTGTTGGCTACGCTCAATCCGGCCATGGAAGACATACCTTGATAGCGACGAGTGTGGGGAAGCCCTCGTTTGTGCCTGCGTCCGTTGGTTTCACTCCTGTGGGGATGCAGCGGCGCTGTGCTTACCGTCGCACTTGGCTAGGTGATCAAGTTCAATAGGGTCATCTTTCGGCGGTGCAAGCGTCACGGGTGTCTTGGGCGTAAAGCGCTCCTTCTTGGGCTCCGAGGAAGAGGGTTGGTCGGCCATTGTGTGCGGTTAAGGTACAGAGGTAGATATGGGATGAGGTTGTGATGGGGATGACTTTGGCGATGTTGGTATGCCGATGCCGCGCCGCCCGAGGTTGATCACCCCCGGTCATGGCTGATGTGTGGCTGGGGGAGCACAGCATGGTGGCGGAGACGACTGGCCAGAGATGCAGCTCTTTCAATTCTTCACGCAGTGCTTCTTCTCCTCTCATGGGAGAACCGCTTTACTCTTGTGATTCGCATCGATCGATGGGCAGCAAGCTTTGTGCCTGCAGCAACGTGCGTGACGCGCTCTGCATGCGCCCATCCGCCAACCACACGCCACTCCACCGCCAGTAACCCGGAATAGCGTCGAGTGCACTCCCACTTACTAAAGTTTCATGCATACAGTACCACACCTCCAACCTATAGCATCCATCGCACCCATCCTCTCGTGGCATGTCTAGCCTATTGGAGTCTGCACCATCAACGTCAAGAGCGCAAGCGCCACCTCCGCCGCAGCCAGCACTGTCGTCTCCCCAGGATTGTCGTAGATCGGTGCGACCTCGACTGCCACCATCAGCACCGCCCCAGATCTGGGAGTCCCACCCACCAACATCTGCTCCCACGATCTCCAAGCCGGACAATCCATCCAACACAGCGAGCAGCTCACGCGTCGACCAGCCACCCGGTTCGGCCGTGCCCGTTGCTGTACGAGTACTGTCAGCGCGCCCACCGCGAGGCAGAGCACTCACCAGGCGCAAACGCTGGGTCCAGCACATCAATGTCCACGCTGATATACACATTTGTGCCATTGACCCGCTTCCGCAGTGCAGATACCACGCCCGCCACGCCCACGCGGTCAATGTCCCGCGCCTTGACCATGGCGAATCCGCACCGCTCGTCGTTACGCACATCGCCCCGCGGGCGCATAATGGGCGCGCGGATGCCTGCGTGGATGGAGCTGTTGGCAACGAGACCTTCCTCGTGGGCGATGTGGAGGAACGTGCCGTGGTTGACGCCCCTACTGCGGTTAATATCGTCCACATGCATCTTTCTACAAACCTTACGCGTAATGCGAGAGCCCCCCGCCTGCTGCATGTTACCTCTGCCCTCGATGCCGCTGGTCCCCACTTACCTAGCACTTTTGGATCCCACGTATCTGCCCGTCCATCAGCCCAGTCTTCTGGCCAGCCTGTATCACGTACCGATATGCGAGTCGAAGTGGATCACGCTCACGGGCCCCCAGTGGCGCACCGTTGAGCGCAGCGCGGGCAGTGTCGTAGTATGATCGCCTCCGAGCGTGATAATCCGCGGCGTCTTGCCCGCCGCCGTCCTGCGCGCAGAAACGACCTACCCATCAACATTCTCTCCAACCCTCATATCCACAGAAAACGTACTTTATGCGCACTAGTAAGCTGCCTCAGCGCAACGGTATTGTCCTGCCCATTAGCCCACACCCGTGCTCATCAAGCCGACCCACCAAAAACGTAAGCGGCACATCCCCACAATCCACCACAGTCGCCCAGTCAAGAAACGGATTCTCCCCTGCGAAAAAGCTCAGCAAAGTGCACATAGCCGCGGCGCCACCGCCGCCTCCCCGCCCGAGTCCTCGCTCAAAGGCAGCACCAATCGTGACACAACTTCAAGCCCCCCGTCCCCTGCCTCCGTCCTCCTGCACCCGCCCTCCCTCCCGTCCCGCGCGCCCGGTCCGCCCGTCCCATATCCTACCGGTTGCCGACGCCGGTCGGAGACCGCTCCGGCGACGCTGGATCGCTCGAGGGGAGGAGTGGGACGCGGGGCGTGCGACGTCGGTTCTGCACCGCTGCTACGACGACAGTGGAATAGACGAAATAAGCTCCGTGGACGATGAGCGCATCCCGGAATGGAGAGGCGGTAGACCAAGCGGATAGCAGCATCACGATCGTGCCTGATGGGGTTGGAGAATTCGAGAGCCTACGTACCCGTGTACACGCTCCATCCTGTCCGCGCCTCCATCCTGCGCGATCCGGCTCGTACACCGTTGGGTCCGAACCGCGCGCCCGGACGGCCGGTTGTTGCCTTGATTATTAGTCGTCCGTCCCAATGCGGACGTTACATACCGTGTCGAACGGCGCACCGAGGAAGGCAATGTCGAATGGCGGGACTACTTCGCCGCCTGGCGCGAGGCAATGCACATAGGGCAGGTTAGCAAAGGTGGTGAGGCCAGCGAAGGGTGGAGCGGTCATGGGCGCGCTGGCGCCGATGTCGGTGATGTCAAGTTGGAGTTGGGCGGGGAAGAGGTGGCGGGCAGAGGCGAAGGAGAGGGTCGCGACAACGAGGAGGAAATTCATAGCGGTCAATTGGCTCTACTCTGTAGACTCTTCGCGACGGACGATGAAGTCAACGACTGTGATACCACGACAGAGGATGAATCAACGCTTAATACCGCGACAAAGGACACTGCGTCCAGGACGGGAAGGTCGAGCCAGCACCGTGTGGCGTTCGTACCCCACCTCACCTGCATGTTCCAATGAGGCATGCGCATGCGTACGAGTATCCACCCACAGTATCTGCCCACATCATCTGCCCAACGACAATCCCAAAATGTAACTATCAAGATTTGGACAAGAGCTTCTCGGCCTCCACATTCTTCGTTGACGTTGTCTCTGCGGGCTTCAGAACGCTGCTACTCGCATTCTGTCCGCTCGCGCTAGCCACCGACTTGAGCCGCTCCGAGTCCTCGGGCTTGATATCCTGCTTCTTCTCCAACTCTTCGTCGCTGTCCCCCAGGCTGAACGGGTCGTTGTCTTCAGTCTCCGGATGCGGCGCAACAGAGGTCAGCGGCTGCCACTTCTTGCCCGCCTTGCCGCCCGTCGCTGGCGATGGCTGCCGGGTGGTGCCCGACGACCGGAGCGCGGCTTCAACTTCGTCTACAGGCCCGGAGGGCTTGAAGAGGTCGGGGTTGGCGAGCGGACGCGGAGGTCGGGGTGGCGGGACTGGGTAGTTAGCAGAATTTTTGACGGCAACAGATAACATACCCTCATCACGCAGCTCGAGGTTTGTGAAATCGTCGCTCAGAACGCGCGGATCCGCATCGTATCGGTCGCGGTCGCCGCTCCGACGACTGGCCTCGGCGCTCTTGCGGATGCCGTACAGCTGGTCCGACT
Source organism: Trichodelitschia bisporula (assembly GCA_010356995.1). Taxonomy (NCBI): domain Eukaryota; kingdom Fungi; phylum Ascomycota; class Dothideomycetes; order Phaeotrichales; family Phaeotrichaceae; genus Trichodelitschia; species Trichodelitschia bisporula. The sequence continues at coordinate 3,780 of ML996714.1, read as the reverse complement.
GCGACGGGCCGAAGTTCTGGCGCTTGAAGGTGCGCGAGCTGGGCGGGATGGGTTCGTCATCCTCATCGCCATCTAGCTTCTTCTTGAAGTCCATGATCCACTTGTTGACCTTAGTCTGCGTCTCCTGGAAGCCCTTCTGGATGCTCTGTTTGATGACGGGGAGGTCGTCTGGCTGTGTTAGCTTGTGATATGAATCGCCGGCACTGCCCACCATCAAAGAAACTATGGTCCCTATCATCGTCGTAAAGCTCGTTGGGCTTGAGGCCGGTGTCGCGCCGGCGCACGGGTGGATCGCCATACCCGGCGTTCCCAAAGCCGGGCGCCGACTGATAGTGCTCCGCCAGCTGGCGCGCGTACAATTCGTCCGACTCAAGTTGGTTTCTCGGCTGGTTCTTGCGTGGAGGCGGCGGTGGAGGCTGCTCTTCGGCGAAGTCGGGGTCAGACATGCCTGCACCATTAGCGTTGTCAACTGGTAGTCAGGCGCCGTACCCAGCAGCGCGTTGAACGCGGGCTCCACTTTGCCGCCACTGGCCATAAGTACGGCCTTCACAACCTTGATATCGATGGAGGGAAAAGCCTCGATGAGCGTTGCCTCGGCCTGGGCCTGCGGGCTCATGGGACGCGGCGGCTTTGCGGGCGGCTCGGGAGCATCCTCGGCGAAGGTGACGCGCTTCGGCGACGGTTGGCGCTCAGCGGGAGCCGGCGCTGACACTGTGTCGTGAGCCTCATCGTCGAAGTCTGGCTCTCGGGCGGTGCGGGGCGATTCGGCGCCGCTGCTGGCGCCTTTGGGCTTTGTGGGTCAGTGTGTTTCGTAGAGCTGAGGCGCTGCCTACTGGTTTGTCCGCTTGGTCAGCCATTCGATGGGGAGCGATTGCTTGTGGCAGGATTTGCGGACTTGGGTGCACTGGATGGAACTAGAGGTGTAATATGGGTGCCTATCGCGAAGATGTAAAGTTCAGGAGCACATGGCTGACGGGGTGAGTTGACGTACGCCTGCAGGGGGCCAAGTGGTGGCTTTGCTGGGGCGCCACTGACGTGGCTGTGGAGGCGGTGCAGCCGGGCATCCGAATTCACTTGCGACGATTTGAATATCCATCGTTGAACGACCACTGAACACCCACCAAGCGACCGCTCAACGAACGACCACTAACTGACTACCAAACGACCGTCTCTGAACGCATAGGCCTTTTCTGCGACGTGAACGTTGTTCATATCGCCATCTTTACAAGTCTTGGGGGTCCCAAAGCTTCGACGCGCCCAAACCCCCAGAGTGCAAGAATAACCGTGAGCCGTCTGAGTTATCCGCACGAGAGAGCATAAGGGGCCCTTGGAGTCGGCAGCCTTCGGCGCCGCGTGGGACGCAGCTCTCTCGACCGGCTTCGGGGCGATGGGCTCTGCCGGCTTCGGAGCGGGGCCCGAAGCTGGACTGCAGGCGGCGCGACGATCGGCTTCGGTACAACGACCGGAGGCTATGGCATGAAGAACAGGGCTCTTTCATTCGCTACATAGTGTACATCGTCGGCTGCTCTCCAGTATAGGCTCTGGGCGATGCAATATCAATTGCTGCTGCTTATGGGTTTGAACTCTGCAGGACGCTTCGGTTGATACCGATAGGCCATTCAGCGCTATCGGCGCCGCATCTTGTGCGCACTTTGCGGTAACCTTAGCCTCACTGCACCAACCCCCGGGCATTGACCTTCAGCCCGCGTCCTAGGCTTCGTCGCCGGAATCTGCAACAACCGGTTGTAAGTTTAATGTCGTTGCGGCGTAGCTGGCCAAAGAAGATGGCAGGGGCGTGTCTGTCCAACCGACGGGGTACTTGAAGTGTTGGCACGGCATCCCAGGTGCCGCGACAACGTACGACCATGTCCTCCCCCCCATACAACAACACATCACGTACCCACATACACCCTCACAACATACACCATCGTCCTTGTGTTGGCCTTCAATTATGGACACCATAGATATCTTCAAGTTGCCGCCAGAGTTATTCAGAGAAATCCTAGTGCAGGCAGTTGCTGTACGCGGGCTGAAGCGCGGGCTGAGGCTGAGGCTCGTCTGTAGTGCGTCCAATCGACCCTCCATGTGCGCAGTGTTAACCCCCTAGAGCTTTTCGCATCGGAGGTCGTAAAGGCTGTCATCGCTGGCGACACTCTTGCCGACTACTGCTGGATGCCGTACTATCCGACGGCGGACGTTGATGCGGTGTGGATGCGCTTCTACGTGCCTTACCTGAGACGTCTCGCCTTGCACACTCCACCCGATAAAGCTCCGCGCGAACTCCGCAGGATAATCGAAGCGGCACACCTCCTCGCGCAGCGGACTGATATCCCTCGTCGGAGCTGGCGCAGCTACATCGAAGTACTCTGCGATTTGGCGTTGCGCCAATGCCCCCGGGTGATGAATCGCGAGATGGCGCCCTACCCCCCGGAGCTGAAGGTCCTGGTTGCCGCCGCGTATCTCAATCTGCTGCCTGTGGTGCGGGAGTGTAGTTCATTGGCACCTGGCGGGCTGGGTGCTTGGGGCGAAGCCTACAACGCTGCCGCGAAGGGTGGAAGCACCGAAGCGCTCAATCTGCTTCTTGCGGATCCCGCCCTCAAGCGGTACTCCACCGGTTGCCCTTGGGTTTTTAATGCCCTCGGAACGAGCGCTTTAGAATATGCTGCGCAGCACGGTCATCTGAGCACCGTGAATATGCTGCTCGGAGACACGTGGGGCCACACCATATTCTTTAAAAATGGTGTTCCGCCACTGCACGTAAGGCACTGGGACCTTGCCCTTGCGAAAGCGGCCTCTTCCAAGGAAATATTTGCTCGATTGAGTCAGTTTACCCTCACACGCCCAACTCACGGCTCCGAGACCATGTTGTACGGGCTACCAGCCTGCTGGGCGTGGTGCGCAAAGGTTGGCGATGCTAGCACGCTGCAGCGCCTATTCCAAGAGTGGCCCGACCCTAGGGCGCCACGCTTTCAGCCTAACCTACAGATAAACATACACCTCCCTCTCGTGATTGCCTGTGGAGCAGGACACGCCGCAGTCGTCGAGTTGCTGCTCGACCACTGCCCCTCGGATGTCACCTACCGTACAAGCGGCCTCGTGGCCCACGCCGCGGCCGGCGGCCATCTGGGCGTCGTCAAGCTGCTGGCCGAGCGGGGGCACTACATCGACGGTCCGGGCCGCGAAAACAGATACCTGGCGAGATACGGGGACGCCCATCGCAGGATTGCCGCGGCGATTGTCTCTGCCATCATGCTCGAGCACGTGGCCATGTTCCGCTACTTGCGTGTACGCGGCGCCTTGTTCGACGAGCCGGTCCGTGCCCGAGCTGTGGGACGCGCAAAGGGGGCCGGTCTAACATCGATGCTGGCGCTCCTGGCTTCTGAGGGCGTTGACATTGACCGCTATCCACCCCTGCTTACACGTCCCATAGTATGCACTTCGTGCCACGCCTTTGACGAAAAGTCCGCCGGGGGTAAGGAACCGCCCAAGTACGACAACCACGAGTGGTAAACAACCTGGCAAGTGGCGAGTTTGAGAGCAGTTCTAATCATGTGCAAGTTTGAGGCATGCCGTTTGATAGATGCTGAAGAAGAAAGAATGTCATTGAAAGTACCGAATTGACGATGAAGGAGCGAGAACGACTAAGATCAAGGAGATCTAGACGGCAAGAACAGATCAAATAACGACCAACCCGTCTGTCAGGGGCGTGCAAAAGTGTGGAAGTCACGATGGGTATGGTGCAGGCATGAACAAGTTACTTCCACAAAGATCTATCTGAAG
>ML996713.1:92021-118086 GCA_010356995.1 Trichodelitschia bisporula | reverse complement strand
AAGACCGACCCCGAATGGCCCTCGAGCGTTTGCAGCAAGGCATCCCAGTTGTCCCTAACCTGCGGTAGTCCGGGCATCCACAGAGGCATTTTGCTTTGAAACCGCCTTTTTACAAGACTTGCTGTCGGGGAAAATACCAGCGCGCTGCAATATGTCTGCAAGGGAGCTAGTTCGATGGCTGACCGGTTGTAGAGGACAAATCGTTTCATGTCATGAACAAACTCCGATAGTCGGGGACACCTCTGCGCCTGAGCCAAGTATCAGCCAAGTATCCCCACTCTGCTTTACGTCCAGCTTACCAATATCATGGACTCCAAAGACACGATGGCATGGAACCCTTCGGAAACCTTTTGCATCCATCCAAGCGCCTCAAGCCAATGAAGGAGATGCTCCTTCAGGAACTGATGAACTTCACCGTCATCATTGAGCTGAGATCCACTCTTATGAAGATGCTGTATCCAGTAGAGGCATGCATACTGCTTCTCAGGATGGAGGGACCCTTCAACCCTATGACGTTCGATCTCAGTCTTGAGTACTCCAGGCCGACCTATTCCAAGCATATCCTGCTTGAGGAAGTTAGACATTACCTGTATGCATTTCGTGGCAAGGGCTCGATGCGCCTCCTCTTTATCGACCCAGAGTCCTGTTTTCCCGCTTCTCTCTGGATTGAGAATGAAGTCACGGAACGAAGGGTGATGTAAACGGAGTGAGTCGCCTGGTTCCTTTGAAATGTCCAAAATGGCGTGAAGGTCATCCAGTGCCAGAGCTACATTCTGGATGAGTAGCTCGCTCAAGGACATGATCGAAAGTGGATCGAACAGGATCACGATGGTTCCAAGCAATTCCTTTAGTGTCGATCGCAGCTCCTCCACATCATCGTCATAGTTGGAAAAGTATTGGCGAAGAACAGTCGCGTAGATCTCGTCGAGATGCTGCTCTGGCCCTTTCGTAGCACTATGGCCTTGGTCGCGGATCAAGCGCAGTCTCTTGGGTGCCAATGTTCTGCCTTGTTGAACAAAGCGGCATGCGGTTTCAGCCCAGATGAACAGGCCACTGGCTTTCTGGGCAAGGGTGTCGATGACTTGCTTGCCTGGCCAATCTTTGCCAACAGAGCGTTCCCGGGCTAGACCTTCGAACTCGTGTCGTAGGAAGAAGCGGATATCATTGTCAACAGTCGACTTCTCAATTCTGTGGAGCACACAGTCCAGGTGCTCGCCTGTTGGCATTTCGGATAACGGAGATCGGATTGGCACTTCAGGTCTGCTCGTTAAAAACAACCGGAGCCGGGTTTTCTTCAGCAACCGAAAGAGATCCAGAACTTCCCTTATGGCGTCCTCGCCCTCGCATTCGTCCAGGGCATCGATTACCAGGATGTACGGAGCAGAGGTGTCGCCTTCAAGCTTCGACATGGGACCGAGGATGAGATGATGCCACTGACTGCGGATAGGCTCTTCAGTGATGGTATCCCTTTCCTCCAGTGCCTTGTAGAGAGACTGCTTTGCCCCCGACACATTGTCTGCAAGTTGCGCTGCGATGCTTGTCACGAACTTGCCGGCATGCCGGACATCTGCGCCACTTCGCGAGAAGAAGAAGCTGGCTCCAAGCCTTCCCTTCTGAAAACATTCAGCGGCCACAGTTTGAGCCACGGTGGACTTGCCGGTGCCAGCTAAACCACTCAACCAGAAAATATTTGGCGAATTCTCCCCGTAAGCCCAGCCGTAGATCTCTTTGAGAAGTTCGACCCGGGTACCAATCAGGCAAGACGCTTTTTTCCGCTCGTATGGGTTGGATGGTGTGTCTGCAGCCCTGGGCAAGTTTAGGAGCATTGCCGGCGCGGATGGATATTCTGGCATCTCGACTTTGGCCGGTGGAACCAACAATAGAAGCTCTTTAGCGTACGCTGCCGCCGTCCCCGCCGCGTACGGCTGCCAGCTCTTGTTCTTATGCGAGTCAGAGTAGTCGCATATTCCCCGCACAACAAGGCACGGAAAACTGTTCATGAGCCCCGCCGCCTCCATCTCAAAGCAGAGTACGCCTCCAAGCTTCCTGCTGACTTTGTCTCGTTCCTTGGCATCGCGCATGACTTGGTTCCCGGAGGCTATGGTGCCGTAATGGACAACAACATCCTCGCCGCGCGGCTGCCGCCGTACCACGTACTCTTTCCGGCACTTCTGGCAGTCGTCAGGTCCTCCCTCATGATTGTAGGTAACGTGGTATAAATCATCTGGTCCGGCTTCGTCCCGTGCAAATCTTGGGTACTGGGCGAGCTTCGAAAGAGAGTGTAAGAACCCGACTCTCTCTCGGAGGTTATTGGCCTTTAGGCTTGCTATCGCCTTCAAGAAGACCTGTGGGGGAGAATTGAGGGATCCAGTCCGTTCGAACTTGTCTGGTGTCGTCTTGCCGAAGTCGTACTGCACTACTCCGCCATGATCCTTGAACGGTTGACTGACGACGACATCCCCAAGCCGTACATCAGCTGTGCTCGGCACACCACCTCCGATGCCCACTATCAGGCCGAGCCGGACAGAGCTGAATGCCAACTGCATCTGGGCAGCAACCGAGGCTGCCGCATTGGTTCCCATTTGGCCTACGGGTAGGCACGCAATCACGACATTATGTCCACCGATGCAGCCAAGCACATAGACGTTGGAATCAGCCGCGTTCTGAGGGAGACTCTGATGTTCCCCATCTAGCATCTCTTGAGCTGCCGCAAGTTCCATCGGTAGAGCGCATATCCATCCTATTGTATAGTCTTCATGACGAAGTCGGCGGGCTGGCCCACTGTTAGTGGCTCTCTGAGGGGCAAGTGGTAAAGATAAGGTCTGGCCGACACTGCTCGCGGGGGCAGGCGTGGTGGTCTCGCCAGCAACAGGTGAGGAGGGTCGTGAAAGGCCGGAAGAGGCACAGAAGTGGCCCCGTGCCCGGATTCGCTTTGCAGGTGGCATCTTGGAAATAATGATGCTAGTCAAGAAATTGCGGACTTGTGAAAATGCAGGAGTGGAACTGGAGGTTAAAGGCGAGGCTTTGGGGCTTCGAGCTGAGCTCAACTGCGGGGCAGAATGCCAAGAATGAGGCTGTGAGCTGTCGGGCGCGGAGAGGACGAGATTGGAGACACAGCCACATGCTACGGGGCATCAAGTTCTCCTACGAACTGATCAGTTCATAGACGAAGACTTCGCTGGAGGACATACCCGGTTGTTTATCCATGTTGCACCGCCCACGCTGCTTGCGTCGTCTGTGCCCGCGTCGTAGATGCTGTACGAGATATCGAGACTGGCCAGGGCTCGAGCATAAACAGGCTCAGGAGGATGCCGGAGTGGCGGTCATGGTTTTGGGTGGGAGTTTGGCAGAGCAGTGAGGGACAGACGGAGCATACAGACTGTTCTGATGGAGGAGATATGTTGAATTTGTGGCGGCAACCTGGGGTGGCTGGAGCGGAGCCAGGAGACAGGGGTCGTCTCCTGGCGAGGTATATCGTCAGCTCACTTTCCACTGCTAGTCGATCAAGCAACTCAGTCAAGTTCGCACTTCATTTTAACAGAATGCGAGAACCAGCAGGAGTATTCTAGGATCAAAGATGGGCTCCTCTATCTCGGTAAGAATGCGGGTGGTTCTTGTAGAAGATTATTAGCATGTAAATGCCAAACTGAAGTTACTTGCGGTCTGGGATTTCGCTCGTATCCTTTGTGAAAGACAAGGTTGATTCCCAGAACCAACTTTTGTCTCATCCGTTCGGAATCGCGGACTAAGGAGCCTGACATGCTCATAACGAAGAACTTTGGGTAGTTCCCCATGACCTTGTTTGGCGTACACCGGCTCTAGCAATGCCGCTGGCCTTGTTGCCGTAGTCATCGAAATCAGTATAACCAAGGCCACTTGGACTCGTAATCTCTCGTTGGTATACTGCAGCCTGTCCCATTTCCAAAGGTGGTTGAGAAGGATGGCCATATCGGCAAAGCTTAGGACAGGCTTCGGCTGCCGTTCTCTACTGAGTCCATGCTCAGAGGCTGAATCCAAAGAGATGAACTATACAAAATTAGTTTTGAGTTTATCAAGATGAGTTTCTTACTGAAAGAACCCGCTTCCTGTACTCAAGGCTCCACATTCGGTGATGTGGCATTTGCCTTTGAGCGGCGTGCCACCCGGTCATAGTAGGCCGTAATAGTTATCCCTTTTCGGATTCTCGTTTGCGTGTCCAGAGTCCATTTCAGGAACAACATAACCAGCTCAGGGTCAGCCTCCGCCATACACTTTTTAGGGTCACTGAAAAGTGCATCTCCATTAGGAATATCGGAGGCTTTTCAGCCTAGAGAGAAGGTGAGCGAAGTTGTGCGTCGACATTGAGATCGAGGGCAGAAGGTTGACTTCTGAACCCGCACTGGTCTTCGGGGAGATTTAAGTCAGAGCATTAAGCAGTTTGCCTCCCAGCCCTCCTAAGGACCATCTAACAGCGCCCCTACCGAAGGCATCTAAGGACGCCATATTCGTCGTCCTGAAGTTTTGAAAAGTTGAAAAGCAGAATCGACAGTTCCCTTCCGTAGTCCCGCGCTTAATAATGGCAACTTTAATTGTACAATATTCGCCACCTGACGACAGAGGATGTCTGACGCTAGTCTAAATTCAGAGTTTTACCAAATTGGGAACGCGAACGTAGTTGCATTCTCCGACCTATGGCCGTATGTGCTGAATGAAGTGACGTGTAAATCTAAATGGTAAAAGTAATTGGTGGCTGCAGGCCGATGACGCAGCTGGGGGCTAGGAGTGTGCTCCGGGCTTATTGAGAAGGTGGGTGAGTATTATCTTGATCAGGGCTTGAGAGATGAGGGACGAGGCTGAGAGAGGAGATCACGTGTAAGGCTATCCGTGACGCCACTTGCAGGGACACAAGTCTTCGAATATCATTTAGCCTGGGTATTCTCACTGATACACATACTCTGCAAAGCTAACTTAACCAAGTGCGAGGTTTCACACTCCCCGGGATGGGATTAGGACCTATCTCCCCTGCTCGGCGGTCCAGAACGGTCGGTTGTGTTTGGCAGTCACCACGAGCGCCGTGGCCGCCACGACTGCTAGGTCAGTGCCACTTGCATCGCGGTCCTACAGCACTTGCATACTGCGAGAAACGGAAAGAAAGTAGTCTGGCTGTATGATCGTCAAGACCGTTCTTTCCACCTGCCAACAGAGATGGAAAAAAAACACCATCTCCGCCCTCATTGTCTCACAGCAAGATTCATACCGAGAACATCAATCACTAGTTCTAGAAGCAGATTTACCCGTCATTAGTTTTTATCTTATTACAATGGACCCGTCTAGCAATAAAGACGCCGCTGAGAACCTTCAGAACCAACCATCCGCCGGGAGATCTACCGGTAGAGGTCATTCCTCTCGTTCTACAAATGGTAGAGGTCAGGCCTCTTGTCCTGCAGCCGGTAGAAGTCAGTCCTCCCGTCCTGGAGCCGGTACACGTCGGTCCCTTTGTCCCACAACCGGTGGAGCCCATTATCCCGACTCGAACATCGCACAGCCCAGCTCATATCTCTGGCCCCGCGGCGGGCGACCCACGATACCACCTATCCATTCACACGCGCCCGAGTATGGCCAGCGAGGCCCTGCATTCCCAGGGCAAGTCACCAAGCCGCCCCCGCCCGTGTGGGGCGGGAACGCAAATTTTGACTTCGAAAGACCGGAAGATGCCATTACTCTACCCGAATCCGCACACGACTTCTACCGGAGAGGCCTTTTCGCCCGCAAAGTCCCCCGTATACCCCACGGCCGGCGGCTAACTTCACCACCCATACAGCCCCACGCATTTGAGTATGGCCAGCGAGGTCCCGAATTCCCAGGGCAAGCCACCGAGCCGCCCCCGCCCGTGTGGAGCGGCAACGCAAATTTCTATTTCGCAAGGCCGGAAGATGCCACTACTCAGCGCGAATGGGCGTACAGCTTCCACGAGACAGACCCTTTTGCCCGCGAAGTCCCCCGTGTACCCCCCGGCTTCGGCTCCAACCCCCCGCCCCTTCAGCATCCATTCGCGCCTCAGTTTCCATTCGCGCCTCAGCACTTATTCGCGCCTCAGCACTTATTTGCGCCTCAGGGCGTATTTGGGCCTCAGGGCGTATTTGGGCCTCAGGGCGTATTTGGGCCTCACGGCCCATTTGGATGTCAGGGCCCATTCGCACCTCACAACCCCTTCGAGCCTCATTATGGCCAATTGGGGCCTGCTCAGCTCCCGGGCTACTGGCAAAGTCACCAGCTGCCCGTGCCTCAGCATGGCCAAGCGTTCATGCCTCAGCATGGTCATCCGTTCGTGCCTCAGTATGGTCAGCCGCTCGCGCCTCAGCATGGACAACCATACGTGCCTACGCATGGCCAACCGCTCAAGGCTCAGCATGGAAATTCGTTCGTGTCTGCACATGCCCAGCCGTTTGTGCCTCAGCATGGGCAATCGCTCGTGCCTCAGCATGGGCAACCTCCCGTGGCTCAGCAGAGCCAGCCAGAACGCGCTCAGTCTTCCTCTGCAGACAACTCCCTTCCGTGCAGCGCTCCGAGCGCACTATCTCACGGCCCGAGCAAGGGACCGCACACCCCCTCTCAATCCTCCACCGCCCCACCGAAGCCCGCTCCGCCTGTCACCAAAACGGTGCCCGCTCCACCCGTCACCACAACGGCGCCGAAGGTGGGCACATACCCCTGGCTCATACAATTGACCCTAGCTGCGAACCACGAGTGGGATTTGACACTCACTCCTGAAGACTCAGAGGAAGATGACGATGTTGTTCAACTCAACTCCTGGACCACACCAACTGGCACGTCCTGCGAGGAACCCTCTACACCCGCCCAGGCCCTCGTTCCTCACGTCACTGTCGCTGATCTGGCGCCCGCTCAGTCAGATTTCCCCGCGCTAGTCGACCTTCTGCTCCCGCCTAACCCGGCGCCCGTTGGGCCTTTTTTGCTCGCGCGCCCCAGCGATCCGTTCAAGCCTACGCACGGCGGGGAGAGAGCATGGGATCTTCGGATTGTGAGGACGGCGGACGATGCCATGCTGCGCAACTGTCCATGCACGGAACCGCAAAGCACCGGACGGGAACCAGAGACCCCCTCCATCTACGCCCCGTACATTCCTCGCCACTACAGCCCACCCCAGGCTCAACCATCGCCCGGAGTCGGCCCTGACGAGGAGGAGCAGGATGATTTGTATTCCATCTCGGACCGGGGTGGGGATGAGTCCGGACACGGTTCTGCCTGTTCGAGGCAAGATGATACGCCGGATGAGGATTCGATTACTTTCTCGGACGATACTTTGATTGCTTCCTCAGACCACGGCGGACATGGGTCCGAAGAAAAGCTGCCTGGAGGTGGGTTGGATGCGGTTGACAAGGCCGAAGAGGATAAGGGAGAGGAAGCCGATGACGAGGCCGAAGATGACGGAGGGAAGTCTCTAAGCAGATCACTTTACGGGCCCATCTGGGATGCTTACAACCGCCCACCTCCCCACTTCAGCCCCCCCAGCCCTCAGTTCCGTGATGACCAAGGCGGTGGAGGCACTGGGTCTGATCAACCACCGCCCGGACACGGTTCTGCGGATGAGGACACCAGCGGAGAGGAAGCTGAGGAACCGCCGTCTGGAAATGGGCCGGATGAGGTTGACAGGAGTCAAGAGGCGAAAGGAAAGGAAACCGAGGGCAAGGCTAAAGAAGATAGGGGAGAGTCTCCAAGCGAAGACCCTTGGAGCCAGATCTGGCAACTCTGGCTCCCCAATATCCCTGCCCACTCCAGGCCCCCTCACCCTCAGCAACGTGTTGACCAAGGCGGTGGAGGCACTGGCTCTGATCAACCATCGTGCGGAAATAGGTTCGCCGATGAGGATCAAGCCGATGCGGCGGATGGTGAATCGGTTACTTTCTCGCTCCGCGGCGGATATGACAGGGCCGAATGGGATAAGGTGAGGTCTCCAAGCGAAGGATCTTGGAGACCCCGCTGGGAGCCCTACCGCCGCCACTATGTTCCTCCTAGCTACGACTCTCGCCCATGGGTCCCTCCCCGCTACATCGCTCCCCTCCCTCAACACACGCTCGATAACCCGTTATCCTCTGATGACCAAGGCGTTGGAGGCACTGGGCCTGATGCCGTTGGCAGGGGCTTTGGGTCGGAGGCCGTTGAGAAGGGCCGTGTGTCGGATATTGCTTTAAAGGCCCCGGAGGACAAAGGAAAGGAAACGGTTTAGGAGGCCGGAGTAGATAGGGGAAGATTTCTAAGCGCAGTATCAGTCAGCCGCAATGCTTCCAACACACCTCGCTATATCCCACCCTACCGCCAACTCGGGCTCATGGGGCAGTTCTTTGCTGGAGAGCCGGGCGGTGGAGGCTCTGGATCGGATGCCGTTGACAAGGCCGAAGAATACAAGGAAAAAAACGCCGTTGATGAGGCCGGAGAAAACCAGAGTTTGGAAACAATTTACGAGGTCGACGAGGATGGTGGAAAGGAAGCCGATGGCAAGGCCGAAGAGGACGGGGAGGATTTTTCAAGCACAGCATTTCGCAGCCTTGACAACGCACCCTATGTGCCACCGCACCGTCAGCACGCGCTCGTTGGCCACTTATTTCATAGGGACCCTGGCGGTATAGGAACTTGGTTGGATGCTGTGGAGGAGGCCGAAGAGGACTGCAGAAAAGAAGCCGATGACAAGGCCGAAGAGGGTAGGGGAGAGACTCCAAGCACAGCATCTCGCAGCCGCGACAACGCACCCTATATCCCACCCCACCGTCAGCATGTGCTCGTCAACCAGTCATTCCCTAGCGACCAGGGCGGTGGAGGAATTCGGTCAGATGCCGTTGACAACGTACCCGACATTGGCCCTGGCTATATCCCACCCCACCGTCAACACGCGCTCGCCAACCAGCCATTCCCCGGCGACCGGGACGGTGGAGGTACTGGGTCGGGTGCCGTCGACAACGTACCCCACACTGGCCCTAGCTACACCCCATACGTTGCCCCTCGCTCCATCCCAACCCACCGTCCATTCGTGCTCGTCAACCGAGCAATTCCTGACGTCAATGGCGGTAGAAGCACTGGGTGGGTTGTCGACAACCAGGCTAAAGAAGACGATGGAATGGCCGAGGGTGATATGGGAGTAGAAACACGCATGGGAATCAGCCGCGACAATACACAATACGTTAGGATTCGCCATTTCCTACCCCCATCTCAAAACGCGCTCATCAACCAGTCATTCCTTGGTGACCGGGGCGATGAAGGCACAGCGTCTCGCAGCGGCGTGACCACGCTCTTCATCACCCCCTATGTCCCGCCCCACCGTCAAGACGCGCTCGTCAACCAGTCATCACCTGGCGACCGGGACGGTGGAGGCACTGGGTCGGATGCCGTCGACAAGGCCGAGGAAGACGATGGAACGGCCGAAGATGATATGGGAATATATCTGCGCATAGGAATCAGCCGCGACAATTTACCCTATATTAAGCTTCGCTATTTCCCACCCGCCGATCAATACGCGCTCGACAACCAGCCATCTCCTGGCGACCGGGGCGGTGGAGGTACTAGGTCGGATGTCGTCGACAAGGGCGGAGAGGACAGGGGAAAGCCTCTAGGCACAGAGTCTCGCAGCCACGCGAGCACGCTCCCTGTTACCCCTGCCTGTATCCCACCCCACCGTCATCATGCGCCCGTCAATAGGTCATTCCCTGGCGACCGGGGCAGCGGAGGTACTAGGTCGGATGTCGTCGACAAGGGCGGAGAGGATAGGGGAAAGCCTCTAGGCACAGAGTCTCGCAGCCACGTGAGCACGCTCCCTGTTACCCCTGCCTATTTCCCACCCGCCGATCAACACGCGCCCGTCAACCGGTCATTCCCTGGCGACCGGGGCGGCGGAGGTACTACTAGGTCGGAAGTTGTCGACGAGGGCGGAGAGGACAGGGGAAAGCCTCGAGGCACAGCGGCGAGCAGCCACGCGAGCACGCTCCCTATTACCTCTGCTTATATCCCACCCTGCCGTCAACACGCGCACGTCAACCAGTCATTCCCTGGCAACCAGGGGGATGGAGGCACTGGGTTGGATGCCGTTAGCAAGGCCGAAGAAGACAAGGGAAAGGAAGCTGATGACGAGGGCGAAGAAGACAAGGGAAAGGAAGCCGATGACAAGATCAAAGGAGACAAGGGAAAGGAAGCCGATGACAAGACCAAAAAAGAGAAGGGAAAGGAAGCCAATGGCGAGCAGTGCTTTCGCCGAGATGCCAATAACATGCTTCCTTGCCCCTACTGTGCGGGAATCTACAGACATTGGAAGCCCTTCAGCTCTCATGTTAAGGGGCATCTCAGCTTTATTGATTCCACGCGGGAGCAGGGGGGCTGCAGAGATGTCGATGGGGCGTTTCCTTGTCCCTACTGTGCGAAGACCTGCTACCCGGACTGGAAAAAACTCTGGGATCATGTCAAGCTTCATGCCAGAGAGAGTAGTACGTTAAGAGGAGATTCCTCTAAGAGATTTCTGGGGAAGAAATACGCTGACTGCAGCAGATTTCGGCTACGGGGGATCCAGAGCACGGCCCTAAAGGTGAGGGTAAGCTCGATGAGGTGGTTGATCATGCTAGCTGGCGTTTCGTCAGCCTGGGATCGGGGACCATGGGAGGCCTGGCCAGCTCGATGGGAATGGCGAGTCCAAAGATATAATAGAGCGCGAAATCTTGGACGAAAATTGACCTCCATCGCGTTCTTCAGCGGGCCCACCTCATGGGTTCAAGACCAAGGTTGATGGAAGAGCCAGGGGATGTCAGATGCTGATGTATTCATGTGCGTCTTTGAAGCATTTCTGAAATCGCAATCTGTACCACCCCGGAATGACTACATACTTGTGACTGTCAGTAAATTCTGTCCAGGTGAGGACCCACGTACCGTTACTGCGTTCTCTAAATCCTACACAAGCGGAAGCTTCAGACCACAATACCGCTCCTGCACATATAACCAACTCCGCAGCTTCGGTATGCCCATTAATATGGGAAGTGACAGCGAGCATGCAGTGGCACTGCCATGACGAAGACGGAGGACCTACCTTCTCCCACCCTCCTCAAAACCGAAGGATATATGCACATCCCCCGTCTCCTATGCCTCTGACCGCATGATATCACCCATACCCCCAAAAAAATCCCATTCCCACTCAGCATTCGTACCATGGCAGAATTCAAACCATATACTCATCTCTACCACCGGGCACCCGCCATACCGCCGCCCGGGGCGTTTTTCGCTTCATTCTCGGATTCATCAGCGTCGGCTACTGCGGCTTCGGCAGACTCCAGAATCATTCATGTTGCTCACACAGTACCACTCCGACTGCTTCTCGAGCCAGTGGATCCACTCCCGCCGGTCCCACTTCACTGCGACCACTCCAGACTTGTCATCTCTTCACCCCGCCCGGCGTCCATCACACCGCAGAAAGTTCCTGACGACCCGGAACCCGCCCGAGTGCAGCACGCTTTTCCCTACCTGACACTTGCTAGGCTGCAGGGAGTCTTCTACCACCCCGGCAGTCCCTTGTCCACGACCAAGGCAGCCTCCACATCTCATTTATCAGCGGAGCACACGAGAGATTCGATCCGGGAAACGGGGGCGGATGGCGCAGCAGAATCGGCCGAGGAAGGAGGAGCAAACGGTTCTGAGAAGCTGCGCGACGACCCGGGAGTGCCTTCACTTGAAGCAAACGCCGCCGAGAAGCCGCCCGACAACTTGGGAGTACCTCCGCTTAGAGCCGCGGTTGCTTTCGGGCCGGAGGAGGAAGTGAGGCCCGCCACGAGCGTGAGGGAACGGCATGACTCCGTGCAGGAACCGATCGAGGTTGGGAATATGCTTCGCAGGGTGTCCGATGGAAGCGCTGAGTGGAAGCGCTGGGTTCGATGGAGCTCTGAGCGCAGTTCTTAGGTCCGATGGGAGCTCTGAGTGCAGCTGTTAGTGAAGAAGATATGATCAGCTTGGCTCGCTACCAACCACCGTGCTGTTGCGGTGACATGGTCGTGATGTTGAGGCTTTGGCCTGTCGTCGGAAGATCGAACCGCCGAGTGGCGCCCCGCACGCCACGAAGACAACGACATCGTAGAGTTCCACGACTTAACGCACCAACAAGCTCAAGCCTCTCTGCCTGCTCGCAGCCTCCGAATCCTAAGACGCCGCCATCCCACACTCTGCAAATTCCGTAGTACGACCTATGCTAACATCCACAGCATAACAGCGCCTCGCCCGTCCCGCCCGGCGATCCCTCCTCCGATCCAATTAATCTACCAACCGCGCGGCACAACAGCAACCCAAATAGCTCACCAATGCATATGCCGTACGCCCACCATCGTACAACCTCAATGGCATATCCCGCGCGGCATGCCATAAAGCATCCCCCCGCGCGCTGCATGTCTCACCCACCACCCGGCAACGCGCATGAAACGCATAAGCCCTACGTAAACAAAACTCTCAACACCAAACGCCTTCCCCAATCCACACCATAAAACCCACAATCCCGCCGACGCAGCCATGGCATACATTGGCAAAGCTTCATCTCCGCCAGAATCATGTGGTCGCCGATTCCCCTCATCCTCCTCGTCCTCGCAACCCCCCTCACAACCGCCACCCCCTCCGCCAAAACAACCCAACTCCTCTCCACCCTCTCCTCCCTCACCCTCACGCAGTCCGCGGCCCTAACTGCCCTCTCCCGCCTCCAAAACCTAACCACTAGCGCAGCCACAGACCCCTTAATCCACACAGCCGCCAAATCCGACCTCCAAACCTTCCTCACCGCCTCCGCACAACTCCGCGCAAACCTCCTCCCCCTCTCATCCATAAACCCGCAGATAACACGCGCACTCGCCGCGCTCATGGCTTCGCAAGCAATCGATGCAGGCGTGGCGAATAACCTAACCGGCGGGCCGGGGGACGTCCCTTTGCTTGTACGACTGCGGCAGGATCTAGCCGTTGGGCTCGAGAAGTGCGATAGCATGAAGGCAATGGTATGCTCCCTTCCCTTTTCCCCAATCAAGCAGCTAATCCCCAGGCAACGGGCGGCCCGGCGCCGATGGTCACGTAGGCGTGCGACGGAACGAAATGTCTATTATCAATGTACACGCCAGCGCGATATCTACTCCTTTTTGCCATTCACCGTATCCTCGCGCGTCTAGCACTGCTTCCACTGCAGCAGCACCTGCGTGTTCTCCAAGCTCGCGCCGCCCACGCCGCTCCCCAGCCCCAGCCGCACACTCGGCTTCACATTGACCGTCGCCTCAGCCGGCCCACACGGGCTCCAAATCGCCTTCTCACCCGGCTCGTACTTGGACTCCAGCGGCCCGCTCGCCGGGCCCTGGATAGGCGTATCCCACGTCGCCTACTTGTATCAGCCCCAGCCATCAAAAAGTCCAGAAATTCGAGATCCGAGGCAAAGCCCGACTCACCTCAACCGTTTCCCCACTAAAATACACCAACCCCCTCACCCCCCCCCCAACCCCCTCCCCCACCTCCACCCTCCCCCCACTCACCACCTCCTTAACACTATACTGCCACCCAGCCGGATAACTCAGCCCAATCAGGATCTGACAAGCGCGGTACGCGTCCGCGACTGCTGCTTCCGGTCCCACAGCGACGGTCAGCGCGTCGTGCGTCACGTGCAGCACCCCGTTAGGCGCGACGGTGCTGTTAGCGCTTGACGCCGGGCAGCCGGTGCCCGCGGCGGCGAAGTTGGTTAATTTGGAGCCGGCGGGGGCGGCGAGGTTGGCGAGGTCGGCGAGCGTAGCGAGCCCCGCGAGGGAGGTGAGATCGGTGAGGAGGGCGGGAGCAGCGAGCGCGGGGGCGGCGACGGCGAGAACGACGAGAAGCCTCATTTTGGCGGATTGAAACGAGTGTGGTGGATAACGAGCGTGGGCTTGGGGTGTGGGTGGATTCGAGGCTTTGGGCCGGAGGCTGGGGTGCGGTACGCCTTTATCAGCGGTGCATTGGGCGCTGGGACGGCGGCGGACCGGCGGGGGGGGTGGGTGCCGGTCTGTGCGGTACTTTGGGAGAGGACGGTGCGCGGGGCTCGTGCGAGGACGACGAGTCGTGGTTAGCCGGCGGTAGGTATACAGGTCTTGGAAATGGGCTAATTATGGCGGGTGCTCGGTCTCGCGGGCATATGTTGGCGTTGCATGGTGCGAAGGAGTTCGAATGAGAAGGGAGGAGAGCGAGTGCGCTGGTATGGTGGAGGATTGATACCCGGTGGTGTGTTCCCGCGGCCGAGGATGTGTGCCTGGGCCTGTGCGGTGTATATTGCGTGGTGGTGTTTGGGTAGATTGCAGGTCCGCCAATGGGCGCGGGGGCCCGTTCGGGGGTTTACGCACATTTTGGGTCATGGCATATTGCATATGAGCTTGCGGGTCGGGGTTCGGGTAAGCCGGTAAGAAAGTCTGTTCGTTGGTGCGGTTTGCCATGCCTGATTTGGTAACAGGTGCCTGTGTCGACAAGTACAGAAAATATTCAACGACTCCTTACTCCCGTGTCCAACCCCATCGTCCATCGGGTAGCCGTCGCAACACTATCTGCAAAATGGTTTAGCCCAGATCATGTAGCAGATTTCGTAATCACAATGGAGCGTTTGCGTCTCTTGTTGTGATCGCACTCGCTGCCCTGCGGCGTCCCGGCCCATTCTTGTCCTCCTGGTCCCCAAGGGGGACATCCGATCCCATCAGCACGTTCCCCTGCCGTGTCCCGAACTTGTGCGGGTAGATTTTCTTCGGACCGCTTGCGTTTGACCCGGCTGCCGGAAGAAGAGCCATCCGTTAAGCCGTTATGAGTATCAGTCGTTCCACTATTCTCCGTTAACAGGTCAACAGTTTTCCCTCAATGCCTTCCTCACCTG
The DNA here is from genome assembly GCA_010356995.1 of Trichodelitschia bisporula. Classification (NCBI taxonomy): domain Eukaryota; kingdom Fungi; phylum Ascomycota; class Dothideomycetes; order Phaeotrichales; family Phaeotrichaceae; genus Trichodelitschia; species Trichodelitschia bisporula. Next base: position 103,217 of record ML996713.1, on the reverse strand, counting down.
GCAGCAGACTGCGCAAGGACCTTCCGGCCAGAGTTCGCACGCTCCATGCGTTCCATCAAAGACTCCACTTCTTCGAGTGTCAGCTCGTTTTCATGGGTTGGCGGGAACTGGAACTGGGGGTACGACAGGTCACCGATGGCCTCCCAGATATCGGCTTTGAAATACGAAGTGCCGCCTTGCACCGTCGGGGATAAAGGCGGAGGATGCCACTTCTCGAGGCGCTCCGAAGGATTCTCCGGCTTGATCATCCATGGGTGAATGAACAGAATGTGCGGATGAGCGAACAGAATGTCCGAGTCGGAGGATGGTGACTGTCGCGCAGAGTTCGACTGCTCACTGCAGGGGATGTCTTCAAGCTCGGCGTCGCGCATTGCCTCGTCAGAAGGATTCCATTGGGGAGCGGGGGTGCGATCGTAGTTGATGTACGCGTGGGGAAAAGGGGAGTAGGGCCTGAAGTGCGGCGGCTTTTCCCAGAATGCCGCCATCGTAAGCTGCTGGAGCGAGAAATGATAGTGTGGTAGAAATGCTGCTGTCGTTGGGGAGTTGTTGTTGCGGGAAGTGTAGTTGTCGAGAGAAAGAATCTGAGAATGAGTTATGCGGACTACGGTAAAGGGTCCGGAGTCGGAGTCTGAGGGGGAAGTTGCGCTGAGTCGTCGTGGTTGCCGCGTACAGTGCCGCCGCATAGAAGCCACACGATGTCTCGGCGGTAGATGTTGTTACCGGTTCGCACGCGCACGGAACTTCTCTCGCGGAGCTTCACAGATCGTCGGCCGACGCTACCAGCTCATCCGTGCGGAAAATGAGCACCAGGTCATTACGTCGAGTCTGACGCGCACACCTGTGGCGTTTAGCGCACCCACTGTCACAACGCGTGCCTCCGGGGCATACAATGTGAAGGACGGTACTCGGCACATTGGCTGATTCCGACCTGTTCATCCGTTAACGAGAGAGAGAGAGTCGAGATGACCGCCTCGACGCCAGTTTCCAGAGATTTAGGACACGTGCTTGCGTATGAAGACACTCATGCGAGCCGATTACCTACATAATCATAGTTCGCTCAGATCACGCTGAACGTCGACATTTGGCTTCGCAACCCCTCTGGGCTCGCATCTGCTAGCGTACCGGTTTGACATACGCATAGTTTGGACGGGAGATCCCTTTCGCCGGCGGCCGCAGTTGATGTAGTGTTCGTAAGCTGTTAAGTCCAACTACCCGGCTTGCCATACTGACGCGTCAGATCCTACGTTGAGTGGCTCCCCACTCTTCAACACAATCGGAGGAAGAACGATCGAGCTGTGGCAGACGTACCCCGTCCATTACGATCGTGCGCGACCGCCTCATTAGCGTTTAGCTCGAGGTGAAGGATGCCAACCAGACGCTCATGACGGAGTGAGAGACACTGCGGGAGGTGCGTAATCACCTCCCAATGCTGAGCACAAAGCGGTGGAGTTGGTGCGTTTGGCAAAAATCTGGCGGGGCCACCCAACCGCTGTTCGATGTAGGGAAAGCCGCTGAGACGAACGTTGCGCCACCCGATTTGAGTGTAGAAGCGGCTCTCATCTGCTGTGTGGGAAGCAGGCTATATCTTGATGGCTCGTCCATAGCCGTTCTATGGGAAGATGATCCATTTGGACACATTTTGCGGTTTTCTACGGCCATGTCGAGAGTCGGGAGATATGTCCGTGACACGTCTCGGTTGGCTAATAGGTAGGAAATTTCGAAAATGGGATGGGAAGCTGCTGATGTGCGAGTGCAGAAGAACGTCCCTGTAGCCTGCGTGTGGAAACCTGAATGCTTTGATAGTGAGATCTCATCGCCAGCAACCAAAAATGCAACTTACGCCAGTGGGCACGATCCGAGTGAGAGGAGGGGAGGGGAGGACACTTGGGTCCTGGGACCGGGGACCTCTACAATTTTGTCAATTGGCCAAAACCCTCGTCTTACGCGTCCCATAAAGTCATTGCCGCTTGTCTACGAGGGCATTCTGTAGACAAGCACAGTCTCGACTTTTCGGACGCCTGCAGTGGTAAGCTAGGGTCTAGTCCTACGTAGTAGAACTAGTGCCTTGCGGCCTTGAGCAGGTACCGGTCTGACCCGGCCATACTGATTCTACGGATACAGTTGCTTGCAAAATGCGGTACAGAAGAAATTGAAGCATTATTACAATGTCATATCGTCACTCCGTAGTCTAGCAATGTGAAGCTGCAGATCTCATGAGGCTCAGATCTCGTACGACGCTAAGACGAGGCTGAACACCGGGGCCCCAGGCCGAGGATTGGTTGACGCAGACATCCGATCGCGTTAAACGTTAGCGCCCGCACTTACTATCACAGAACTAGTCGGCCGGCAAACTTAATTCCGCGCTTTCGAGGCCTCTACGCGGAAATCCAAAAGTTTAGTACCAGTCAGGACGCCTCCGCGCCTGACCCTTCCACATTAGGAGACCACAGCTCTATCTTCCCGCATACCAAACTTACGTAGTAAATTCTCAAATCTCCTCACCTGATCTCATCACTCCATGTAACCTCCCAAGCACCAATATCCTTGCATCTCCCAATCCCATTGCGCAGCCTCGCTTACTACCTCCCCCCCGGCCGCGCCACTTAATATCGCCGATATACGCTCACCCGCCCGCCAAGTCGACCAGCCTCACCCGCCAGCCCAACCCGGCAGCTGGGCCTAGCATCCAGGCACACCCGCGAGATTGCCATCCCAACCCGGCAGCTCCCAGGTACTCGGTCACCCGCACGCCTGGCTAAAATAGAGCGGCGACGCCGGCGGCGATGCTGGCGGAGAAGGGAGTGACATGAAGGAGGACCCGTGGACCGGTTTTCCTGGGTGCTGATTGCTTGAAGGAGGGCTGCTGTGGATTTCAATGATTTGCGAGCGTCGCGTAAGCACGTGAAGATGGGTATTCTCCTGCTCTTCTTGGTGAAGGGCGGAGATGGGACCGTTGCTAGACGGGGGTTGAGCTAAATGTGGAATGTCGATGCTGGGATGGGCTGTGAGGATATATGATGGTGGGGAAGAAAGGGATGAGAAAAAACGGGATATATAATCGCGTTCCACCGACCGAGCTCTACCAGCGGAGCTCTACAAACATTCATCACCTCCAAATCAGCAATTATGCATCTCCTCGCCTTCCTCGCCCCCGCCCTGGCGCTGGCCTCCCCAGCCGCCCTGCCCTTTTTCGAAGCCGTAACCCCCCCACCCGACCAAATCACCATCATAGACACGCAAACCAGCGGCACCGGCTGTCCGCAAGGCAGCGTGTCCACCATCTTCTCCCCCGACCGGACGATTGTAACCTTCGGCTTCGACAGCTTCGTCGCCTTCATCGGGCCCACCAGCAACCCGCCGGACGAAACCAAGAACTGTCAGATCCATATGAGTCTCAAGTATCCCGGTGGGTTCCAGTACAGCCTGATGGATGCGACGTACCATGGTTTTGCGCAGCTGGACCCTGGTGTCACGGGGCATTTTGCGAGTACGTACTACTTTAGCAATAATGCGAGTAACACGGTACGTATACTCTTACCCTTTATTTGAGCTTGGGACTGATTGCGTAGGCCAAAACCAATGCGACGATTTCCGGCGGTGACTACGTCGATGGCGCGCAATATACCAAACATGACGTGGTAGCTGCGGCCAGTGTGGTTTGGTCGCCGTGCGGCGAGACGGGGATTCTGAATGTTAACAATCGCATTTGGTTGACGGCGTTGAATCGTAACCAGCGCGGGAGCTTGAGCGATGACGATGCTACGGTGTCGTTCACCCAACAGGTGCATATCATCTGGCAGGCCTGCAGGAAGTGAGCATGTATCAGGTGCTGATGGAGGGAAGGGGACAAGACGTACTACCTTGGTTGATAAGGACGTCGGACGGGGGTAGGGTACCAGTGAATCCAATACTGAGCTTGAAGTTGAGGTTGCTATGTCGCCGCATGGCTCTCGCTGTGTCATCCGCATATGGGTCCTATGTCACAACTGTCGTGGCTTGGGGTGTATCATCCAGACATCCACATCCACATTATCGAAGCATGGCTTGCGTGTACACACCGCGGACGAAGAGGCCTGTAATTATTTAAGCCCCCGGCACTCCCTTGAGCTTCCAACCTGTATCACTTGCAGTCATTCGCAGCACCTGTTCTCCAAGTACCACAACCAGAAAGCAAACTTACTTCCTCACCACCTCCAGCGTGCATTTTCAGCACGATGGACGTTCCCGAAATTGCTATTCCGCCTCGCGGTCGCAAGGTCATTCCCATCACTGACCCCACGACGGGCGAGGTGATCAATGCCCGCGACGTAGAGCAAGCCGAGGCCGCCGCTGTGCCTTTGCCTGAGACTTGTTGTTCCAGTCCGCACTCGGACATGGAAACTACAGGCTCCAATTACACTCAGGTGTTAGACAGCCTCCCTCCGCTCTCATTCGGCAGCCAGCCGTCCACGCCGTCAAACGGAGTCCTTCTGCCTGCCTTCGCAGGCCAGTCATTATATCAAGCCCCTCTGCCTCACTTTGTCGGACAGCACTCACCCAGTGCCGCTCTGCCTCCTCTTGCGGGCCAGCAGTACTACAGCATTCCTTCAATTCCCTGTTTCGGCCAGTACTCATATGGCCCCCCTATCCTTCAATTTCCCAACCAGCCTGTGCCAATTGCACCCTACCCCGGAATTCAACCCCAGGTTGTGCACTATACAACACAAATCAACATGACGCCCGGCAGCGAGCTGGCCGTCTTCAACGACTGGAATTCGCCGTACGCCGGCGGCGAGTACTCGCCATTCCAGACGATGCCGTCCCATCCGGAGTTGCAGAACCGGCTCATCTGTGAAAACAACCGACTCGTTCAAGACGCACAGAACCGGGACGCTCAGCTCCGGCAGCTCCTAACGGGCCCCCACCCAATGCACCCTCATGGCAGCCATGTGCCCGCGGCAAATCAGTGTGGTTTCAGCGAACGGTGGGTGGCGCGGCGCAGGGCCCCCACTCAGTCTCCCTGGACTTTCAAAAACGAGTGGGAGCGCCAGCAATGGCAGGCCCATTGTGAGAGGGTTCGGTGTGAAGCGAACACGTACCTTCATGCGATAGGTCGCGACCTCGACCAAGAGCGTCTTGCGCGTCTGGAGCTGCAACGCTCGTTCGAGGACGATGATGAACACCTTGAGCTTGAGGTGTTTGCGGTCCCTTGCGATGGAAACGAGGGCCTGGTACCTAACGGGTCAACGGTTTCCCTCGAGCACAGCGAGGACACGGAGCATGGAGAGACCACGCCCTCCCCCGAGCACAGCGAAGACGCGGAGCTTGGAGACCCCACCCCCTCCCCCGATCAGAACGACAACGCAGAACCCTCAGAATCAACGGACCCCGCCGATCAAGACGAGCCCACACCACCCGACGAGCCAAGCCCCGTACCAATCGAGTCCGGTCCCCAAACATCGGACCCAGCGCCATGCGAGTTACTATGCGTTCGGCCTCTCAACCGTATCATGCAGATCCGCAAACTGAGCGCAACGAAAAGCGGTCGACCCATCGTGGCAAGTTGTTAGGAATCTGAGGAACATTTGGAGGAATGTGGACTTGACAAGGGGAAAGGGAAAATGTAGGCGCTTCAACTGGTTCTGGTAATTTTGGGCATAGACGGGCGATAGTGTTAGAGTCCTAGAACTACATCCGTAGACCAGAGGTGGTTAGGTAGTCAACACGATACCCTTTGCAAAAATGTGCGAGTGACGTGGGATGTGATGTGAAAAAGTCGCAAAGTGGGGCCCGGCACGAGCCGAAGCCGGCCCCGGCGCGCCGTGCAAGATCCCACGCTAGAGACCCTGGTTCAGCCTTGCCGGCTTGGCGCGAACCAGATATCAGAACCCTAAGAACACCACAACCTCAATGCAATGCTCGCGAGAGACGAGACGGAATGTCGACAACACGCGTCTCCTCTGGCCCACTATTATTGTTGCAATGTTTGTTCGACGTGTTGATTCACTTCTCGTCCCTACGACTTCGCGCTCACACATCTCGTCTGATCCCACTTTCGCCGCGAACGTTCCGATCGCAAGACACTGCCAAATCTCCAACTGAGAAGCATCGGGGCCGACCTTTTAGGCCCTGAGAATTATCAATGGCTGCTAAGTTGGAGTGAACCGCAGTTGCCTTTTTCTCAGCTAGCCTTCCTTCGAACGAGTCGGCCTCCGACTTGTACGCACGGTACAGAGTGTTGGTCGAGACCAGTATTCGGAAAGGACCCAAAGGACTTGGGATGGACCTAGGTAGTCAAACGTAAGTCTTGGGCACCTGAACCATAAGCGTTCCTTCCTCTTCCACGCTCTCAAGTGAGCAAACAGTCACTCGTCTACAATAGGGCCTGTGCTCCGCTGTGTGAGCACTCCAAGACTATAACTTGCATTCTTCGCCCACACAGAACCATTTTCCCCCATCAACAAACACCACTTTCTATAAACAACCCGAGAGTGCCGCTCTCAACCAACCAACCTTTTTCACCCACCACCTGGAAGTGAACTCCACTTCTCCTCCTGCAGCCGCACATTCACACAATCTCTTCAAACTCCTAATACCACGGTACTCTTCACCTACCATGGCTCAATCTACGCCCCTCTTTGTCCGCCCTCGTCAGGGTCGGGCAATCTCAATTGTCAATCCCGCGACCCGCGAGGTTGTCAACGCCGCACAGGTGGCCAGTCTGCCCGGCGCCATCTCCCCGCGCCAGGGCCAGGCCGTCGCAACCATCAACACAGCGACCGCCACCGCCATCAACGCCGCACGAGCAGCCAGTCCGCCCGGCGTCTTCTCCTCCCTAAGTCAGGCCAGGGCCATCAGCAACGCCGCCCATATGGCCAGTTCGCCCGTCTCCCTCACTCCCCGCCAGCGCGAGGCCGTGGCAATCATTCACCCAGCGACCGGCGCAATCATCAACGCCACGCACGTCGCCAACCTGCCGGGCGCCATCTCTCCGACTCTCCCCCACGTTGACTTCCCGGCCCACGCGGTACACGCCAACAGCCTCGAGGACGACGGGCCGCTCATCCCCATCGAGCCCCCGTCGCCACAAAAGTACGTCACGCTGGAACACCCGGCGGAGCTCTACACGCGCCTCCGCGGTCGGTCGATGTTGAATACGCGGACGGGACACTTCACCTCCGTTCGCCCCCCTGCTCCATCAACCCCCCCAACGCCAGCGAACGACGACTCTCCAACCGGCCTCGCCAACGAGATTAAGTACTTGACGATACACTGGCAGACACCCCCGGCGCCCACGACACGCACGCCCGGCTCGCCCACCGCATGTCAAGCGAGCCAGCGGGCATTGTTCTGGAACGCGCCGGGCACGACGGAGCCGCCGCAGGGTATCAAATACGAGCACTGGCTTCCCGCCATTCTTGGACCGGGGCGGGGACCGATTGTACGCTTGCCGCCTGTGGGTGGGCGGTCGGAGCATGAGGTCTCGGATACTGAGGGGCAGGAGGAGGATCCGGTTATCACCTCGCAAAATGCGGAGGCTGGGTCGGAGAACGGGATCCATGATGACTCGGAGGTTACACAGCCTCCGCCATCATTGCCTCAAGCTCCACCTACTGCACCTGAGCCGGTCCTGCGCACAGGGCCGAATCTTGAGCCAGTTGCGCTGCTCCCGTGGCAGCAGGGCGTGTTCCGGGACCATATCGCGGTGCTGGAGCGGCCGCCCGTGGGTGGTGGTTGGTTCAAGGTACTGACCGGGTTTGCGGGCCTCGACATGCGGGGTTCAGGAATCGAACGCGGCGAATGGCACTTTGACCCAGCCAACCATGAGGACCTTACCGACCCCCGGTATAGGGTTCAGTGATTGAATGGCCGTGCTGGCTGCTCCAGGGCGTGGGGAATAAGCTACTTATTCATGTGCGATTGAACGCGGTCTTCTCCAACTGGGAAGCAGCATTCGGGCCATTAGAGCGGTGAACAAACATGAAATTTCCGCTACTGCTGCTGTGTCCTTGTCCGTGCTTCTTAGGGACGTGTCGAAGTATACCTTTACGCCCGTAACTGGAGCAAGTGTGACACGGGAGACGGAGTTCTCGGGGAACTTGGAACGCTACTGGAGAGGGACGCGAGCTGGCATGACAAAATCATACCTCCAGATATCTGAGGCGTATAAAGCATTGATGTATATATAGCACCAAGGCATTATGCTTACTGTGGGGAGGAGCATATCAGTATTGGGAAGGGACGTACCGCAAGAGGCGGACTTGATGTAATGTACGCACGACGGGAGCAAAGAGCATCGGAGGATACTAGGCACCCACAATGTATTTAGTCTCGAGCGTCTCTGACTCTCTCATCTCTCTTTCGTCTGTTTCATCATTCACTTTCACTTCAGATCATAGCCATAGTCCATCAAGCCTTTCCTTTCATTATCATGCCAGATGCGCCGGGTAGGCTCAACGGCACCTACAACAGCACCCGTCCACGTACCGGTCTTTGAGAAGGCATCGCATGCAGACATAGTTATGGTACATGCATCCCTCGCAAGAGCGTCTCTAAATCCTGAGCAGTACCATACAAAAGTGAAATAATACAAGCACGAACATATGTCCTCCGCCGAAATCAGCTACCACAAGCCTAAACAGTGACCTCATCGATCTTGAGCGCCAGCCCCGGCACCTTCTCCACGATGTCCAGCTTCTCATCCACGCGGACCTTCTCCGGCTCCACCTCCGCCTTCTCCACCTTCTCCGCCCCCGCTTTCTCCACCTCCACCTTCTCCACCTCCGCATTCTCCACCTTCCACACCACCCTTTCCCCCTCCCCATCCGTAAACTCCAACCCCTCCATATCCCCCTTCGCCCTCCACTCCTCCAGCAAGCGCGCAAACGCCAGCGGTCCCCCCCCAAAATTCCCAAAACTCCTCTGCCGATCATCATCCTGCTTCGTACCCTCAAGATTATAATACCCAGGCGTACACTCAGCCTGGATCTTCGCACTCCTATACTGCCCCTTAACAATGCCCTCAGTCCACGCCTTCTCCGCCTCCGCACCAGCCTCAAGCCTTACCACACCCCGGTCGAGGCACCGACGCACCAACCACGCCAAATGCCTCCCCTGCGCCTCGAGCATGTGCACGAAATTCGCCGCATACCCGCTCTGCAGCGTGGAGACCACGAATAAGTTCGGAAAACCCCGCGCATAGAAGCCCTGCAGCGTCTTCGCGCCGTCCGCCCAGTAATCCCCCAACGCCACGCCGCCCTCCCCGCGAATCGCAAAATGCGAGCGTTGTTCGTAGCGCGTGCCGACTTCGAAGCCCGTCGCATAGATCAGACAATCGAGCTCGTACTCCTTGCCCTGCACCACGACGCCCTTCTCCGTAATCCGGTCCACGCCACGGCCATCCGTGTCCACGAGCGTGACACTGGGCCGGTTGAACGAGGCCAGGAACTCGTCGTGGAAGCAGGGGCGCTTACACCATTGTCGATACCACGGCATCAAGGACCGCGCCGTCGCCTCATCGCGCACAACCTGCAAGCACCGTCCCCGTATCTTCTCCATGTTCGCCATGTCCGCCTGCTCCAGCAGCGTCGCGTACTGCGCCCACATCCCCGGACCCCGCTTGACGCCGTGCTCGCGCATCCACCGCGCAAACGCCGTCCACCCATCCCCCACCAAATCCTCCTGGTCCACGGCACCGCCAAGTACAGACAAGAAATTATCCATCCTGCGCCTTTGCCACCCGGACGTCAGACTGGCCGCCCACTCCGGATCCGTGGGGCGATTATTCCTCTCGCCGACCGAGGAGGGGGTGCGCTGGAACACGAAGAGCTCCTTAGCGGCCGCCGCGAGATGCGGCACCGCCTGCACGGCCGTCGCGCCCGTGCCAATAATGCCCACACGCTTATCCTTCAACCCTTCCAAATTCCCATACCCATCCCCGCCCGTGTACCCGTAGTCCCACCGACTGGTGTGGAACTTGTGGCCCGCGAAGGACTCGATCCCAGGCACACCGGGCAGCTTCGGCATATTTAGCGGGCCGCTCGCCGTAGCCACGAAGCGCGCGCGCAGCGTGTCGCCGCGGTCGGTAGTCACGATCCAGCGGCTGATGTCCGAGTCCCAGACGAGGTCGCGCCCCTCCGTGTGGAACAGCGCGCGCGAGTACAGGCCGAAGTGCCGGCCGATGCGCGCGGCGTGGGCGAGGAGCTCGGGGGCCTTGGCGTATTTCTCGCTCGGGATGTAGCCCGTTTCTTCGAGGAGGGGCATGTACACGTAGCTCTCTGTCTCGCGGGTCAGTGCCAAGAAATATTTGAACCCGGGGACATCAGCGCACCGATATCGCACGCGGCGCCCGGATACCGATTCCAGTACCACGTCCCGCCAAAATCACCCGCCTTGTCAATGACCCGCATATCCGCAATCCCGGCCTCGACGAGCCGCGCCGCAAGACACAGTCCGCCATATCCGCCGCCCAGGACTAGAAAATCGAGATCTTCGGAGATGGGATCGCGCTCCGTGCGCGGCGTGTACGGGTCGACCAGGTAGGCGTCGAAGAGCCCGTGGATGGCTTTGTACTGCGCGTTGCCTTCGGGGCGGGCGGCGAGGCGCTTGTCGCGCTCGGCGGCGTAGCGGGCGCGGATGAAGGTGGGGTCGAAGGGCGGGGGGTCTTTTGTGGCGGTTGTTGGGATGGCCGCAGGGGTTTGCGGGGGGAGGACGGCGGCCATGGTGATGGAGGGATTAGGTGCCCGCTGGAATGGGTGAGAGGGGGTGGATTAGGTGGCTGCGGAGGGTTCCGGTGCGCCTGCCTTATATCTGCACTAAAACGCTGGGTGAGTCTTTAGGAGACCCGGTTGGTTGTCCGCGGGTAGAGCACGGCGTCTGGAAAGCATGATGGAATGGGCGTATAGAAGGGTGTTCATAAGTTTAGAGTACGGCGCGCAGATCCCGAGCCGAGGTGCGGTGCGCGGACCCGTGGTTTAGGGGCCGATTGCGGCAAGGGTTCCGGCGGGGTTGGGGGGGGGGGCGCAAGCATTGCTCTTTCGGGCCGGGGTCACGTGGGTGGTGTAATTTGGGTTCGTTTGGGGGGAGACGAGTGCGGATGTATAGTGCTGGATGGAATGCGGTGGGGGTGTCGGGGAGTCGGTGGTTAACTTGTCACTGGGGAGGTGGGTGTGTGGGTGTGTGGGTGTGTGGGTGTGTGGGTGTGTGGGTGTGTGGGTG
>ML996713.1:0-85611 GCA_010356995.1 Trichodelitschia bisporula | reverse complement strand
CTGGATGACGAGGAAGATGATGGAGAGAAATAATGGCTAATGGGTGGTAAATGAAGAGGATTGGGTGGCTGGTGATGGATGTTGGGTGGGGAAACGCGAGGATGGGGGGGTTTGGGATGGATATATGATAGGAGCATTGATATGTTAGGGAGGAATATACCTCTCTGAAGAAAGAACATGGTGTAATGTGCGCATAATGGGAGGAAGGAGCAGAGGAGGTCCTCTGGCAGTCTTGAGAGTCTCTCACTCTCTCCTCTCCATTTTCCTTCATCAAACTCTCCACTTCCCACTGCTGCCATAGCACACATCAAAGCCGTGCTTCCATTACAATATACCTCCATCGCCTCGATGCTCGCCCGCCTTCACCCTCACCTTTCAATCTCGCCCTCAACCACGTGCGTAATGAGCGTGTTCATCTTCCCCTGCGGCCACGTCGAGACCGGACTCACGAGGTACTGTGGCGAGTGGCTCGACCCCGCGCAGCATCCGGAGAAAGAGGAGCCGTGCTGGGTGTTGGGCGGGTGCTCCGTGTGCTTCGCGAGCGAGGAATTTAGGCGGAGAGGGGGTGTGAGATGGGACGGGCCTGGGCTGGGTGAGCGGCTGATGGACATCGCCTTGTGGCTATGGCGGAAGGCGGGCGAGGGGAGGATTTCGAATATTGGGAAAAGAGGACGGTGAGAATGATACCAAGTCAAGGATGTGGGATGGAGAAACGCGGGGATTGGGGAGAGTATCGGTGTTTATTGTACGATCGTTTATCTTTCCTCCCCCGGGGAAGTAGCGCCGGCGGAGGACCACGGCCTGCAGGAACTTCAGTCAGAAACCGTTCATTTACGGGGTATGCGCAAGCCAAGCGACTATGCACCAGCAATCCTCCCGCTCAGCCTCATCGTTCTGCTCCTCTTCCTCCTCCTCCTCCTCTTCTCTCACGCGCCACCGCCGCCCATCGCGCCGCAAGACGCAGTCAGGGCACATTATCGAGCGTATGGCTTGCTCCATCCGCCCAACATGCCATATCCGCTCCGTGGAGCAAAACTGCGTGTGCGAGAGGCGTCGGTGCCCGCAGAGATAGGTTGTGTAAAATATGTTGCACATTGTGGGACTTGAAAGAGGTGGCATTTGGAGACTGAATAGAGGGTGAGTAGATAATGATATAGCGATGGTGGGCGGGGCGTGAAGTGTATGGGTGAGTGAATGGCCGGTGATGGTGTGGGATGGGTAAACACGGGGTTTGACGGGCGTTTGGAGAGGTGTGCTCTGAGGAGTTAGCTGGTGTGGTCACAAGGAAAGAGCATTCCTACAGTGGAAGGAATATTCTTGCTTTTGGAAGAGGTATTCGCCGTTGCGGAAGTGGCTGCTGAGGTAAGGGAAGGAGTTATAGATGAGACGGACAACGGGCCGTACCTGGATACGAGTTGACTCGGCCACTCTCCTCTCTCATCCATTGTGTATGTTCAGGGCTATTCACATCTTGAGATGCGTTTGTACCGGTGGTGTAAAGCGCGGGTCTCATGGTGAGATCCACTCCCGCATCCGATCGCCCGACGAACGAAGTCCGATATGAAGCCCAGTTAACACAAGGTGGCAGTGAGAAGGGGGCATCGGGAGCTCACATGTCCCCATCTCACGCCTCGTTGAAGCTACCAAGTTGCGCTGACCAGCATGAAGAAGCAACATACCTGTCCCATCGTAACCATCTTCAGCCAAAATGCACGGCAAGAGCTGCTGCCATGGAATGGATAAGCACCCCCTCTACAGCTTCACGGCTCGCCCGCGTAAACTTTCACCTCCATCATCGACATCAATACTATCACCAACTTTTCATTCTCCAACACTTTTATTATCGTAGTCCATAGGGATTTTGCTGTCACTGTCAGTCTTTGTCGCTCTCCCTCACTTCAACGTACTCACTTCTCAGTCCAAAAAGTTTCCACTGCCAGCGCCACCGGCTTGATATCCTCGAACCATCATTCCTTGCGCGTGCAACAACGAAGCCACATGATCACTTCCCGTAGACCGTTCAAGATCATCAAAATGTTGAAGAAAGATGGCCCCCCCTCCCAAAACACCCGCTCCCGCACCCGCACCCACACCTTAATCCTCACCGAGGCCGATATCGCCACCTCCCAAAACACCTGCTCCCGCACCCACACCCCCATCCTCACCGAGGCCGATATCGCCGCCGCCCTCCACCCCGCTCAACAAGCCCAGCCGGTGAACCAGCCACATCCCGAGTCTGGCATACGTGAAACGCTTGAACTAGACGACTTCGACGTCCTCCGCGCGCATCAACCTGGCCGAACTGCAGGTCTGCGCATCATCCGTGCGCAAGAAGACTACGATCGCCACGTCAGTACGCAATACAAGTATTGGCACACAGCGCGGATTGAGGACTGGAGTGGGCAGGTGTCACGGTGTACGTTGGAGCTTACGACGGCGCAGATTGAGGAGGGGCGGAAATATGAGCAGCGGGCCATAGACCGGGCGTGGGTGAAATATCCGATAGCCCGGGAGTGAGCTCCCGATGAGATTGCTCGACTGAAGAGAATGTGACGAAGGGTGACGAACAGACGGGGGCTTGAGACTGTTACTTGAGGGAAGACTTGACCGCGGTGGAAATTTCTCAATTGCTTTGACTGGTTATGTGTGGAATGGGTTGGTTGGAATTCAAGCTCCAATACGTCTGTGGTTCTCTGCCGTTCGGCCTTGGTGGAGTGTTCGCCGTGGAGGCGTTGTCGTACGCGTCATGTCCATTATAGTTGAACCTAGGCCAGACGAATCCTACTACCGTAGGTATCAGTAGGCATCAGTAGGTGATTCGCCATAGTTTGGACTTCAACCATGGTTCTCGTTGCCTCACCGATGTGTCGTGTCGAAACCATTAGCTCCGGTGATATTATATCTCCGTGCCGTTTGGGAGCCAGGATTCGCGCAAGCTCCTATCCATGACGAACGTACTCTTTGCAGTCATGGCCTTGTACCGTACGTTTGTCGACGCGGAAATCGTGGTTAAGTCGCCATCACAGCCATCCAGAAGGTGGTAGCTGCCATAACAGGGCAACTGTACGGACTACGACCACAATTTTCCTCGTAGGCCTTGCGTTAGAGTAGGGTATGTGGTGGCGACCTAACGATGATTTCAGTGTCAGCCAACATATGGAGACGCAACATATACAGAGCCCTCCCGCTTCTCACTTTCACTCTCCGCCCCACGCGGACCGGCGAGAGGGACAATGGGAGGAAAAAGCACCCGTGATCCGTCGCATGCCGACTCCTCCGACAGCGACGCGGAGGACCTTTACCGCCCGCGGACTCCGACTGGTGCACGGCCGGCAGGCAACGTCTTAGATAGCACGCCCTCGCAGCCTGGGGTTGTGCGGGATACACCTCGAATCAACGACGACGTAGAGCTCAACCTGACGCTGACTACCCTTACATTACCGTCGCGTCCAGTACAAGAGCAAGCTGCGCCCAGCGAAGCGGCCCCGCGCTTTCCTTTCTGGCGCGAGAGTTCGGTGGGCACGACGACGGGAGGGATCCGTTATACTCCCGTCCCTGGGTTCCCCCCCACACTTGGTCAGAAACAGCACCAGCAATCGGCAACGCGCGCTGCGGACTGGCATGTACCCAGCCCCGTGGAACCCCGAGACGATTATTTGCCCGAGGATCACGCGCTTCACTTAGCCCTGTACTATCAGAGAAGGGCCGAGACTGAGGACTATTTGATAAGGGCCGGGACTGAGGAGCGCCAGTCTCTCAGCTTTTCCGACCGCCCGGCCCTTGGATGATTGGGAGGCTGCGTGGGCCGAGTTGGTGGGAATCAGATTTAGGGAGCCGGACTGGCCAAGTGCTCGCGCAGAATATATGGATAATGTGACTGGGTCGCTCGGTTTACCTCGAGAGCATTTCGGTTGGCCCCCCGCGCCGCCTCAGCGCCCCGGAGGGGGTTGCGGTAGAGGAGCAGGCGACGTTGGTAACGGCCGCAGTGGAATGACAGATGGCTCGGATGCGGGGAGCGGCAATTTGCCCCTGCCTTTGACTGCGAGTCCGCCGGTTACTGGGCGCAGGCGGGCACGTTCGCCTTCGGATAACGAGGGGGATGTAGAGGCACCGAGATGCCAGCGGCGACGGTCAACTGCAGATGAGACGGAACGGCTAGATGGTTCGGATAGGGAAGGAGAAGCGGATGGTGAAGGTGGAGCGGGTGGGACAGGGGGAGGGAATGGTGAAGGTGTATACCGTGTGATGTGGAGCACATGTTTAGAGGTTATGGCAAGCATACTCGGTAGCGCAGTAGGAACCAATGACGCTGCACGGCTAGAGCAACAGCTCCTGGTTTGTCTACCACATCACTAAGGCAGCATCGCCCTGGAGCTAGGAAGGCGGCATCGTTTTGGAAGTGTATTTAGGCTAGCTAGCACCACGGCCCTCTTCGGAGGCCCGTCTTCAACCTAGCTTTTGCTCCTGTTCACTGTCTGTGACACTGTCTTTCAACACCAGCGTGAGCAAGTTGAGGCATGATTTCAGATTATCTTTGGGAAGTGGGAGGCCATAGCGAGGGTGTCCCCCTCCTCGCCAAATTTGCTTTTCTACCAGGTGATGTGGGAGGCTGTTAAACCTCTGACCTAATGTAGGAGCCGAGCGCTTCTACCTTAGATTCGGTTCATCAACCTACCCATGTCCTGAGGCGAGTATTTGTTTTCGGTTTTGATGTTGTTCTCGGAGACAGGTACAGTGCAGACGAACCATAGCAAGGTGCCTTTAATCGTGATCGTCATCGTGATCGTGATCCTTATCTTCGTCTTTAGGATTCGGGAACCGGTCACGTTACTGCAACTTGAGGAACCCTCAGACGACAGGGGGGGGCGGGAAGTTGCGGGTACCGCAATGCTTGCTGTGTGGGTTAGGGGATGCGCGAAAGCGGATCGGCGCACTTCCCCATGGAGAGTCATGCAAGTTGGGCGTCAACAACAGCGACGATGTTGATATGTACAACGTACCTGCAAACGATGGGTTTTGCGCCGCACTTGAATTATGTCTCCGAACTTAGCTGACCATGAAATTCAGGTCTTGCCACATATACCACGATGGCTTGATTCTGCAGAGACCGTCGATGGACCTCAACGAGCGAGACACCGCCGGTCTAGACGACCTCTATTTGGATAGCGCGTTAAGACACCTAGGATAGGAAAGATGCAGCTGGAACGCCAGAAAGGATCTGGCCCAACACTAGGCCCAAGGTGAAGATATATTCTCATCGGATCCGGTTCACTAATGCGGCCGCATAGGCCGACACGTACCTGGACATCACGTAGCGTCCCGGCTATCACTTGGTTCACTTCTCTACCAAGCCTTCACTCTATGCAACGGCACCATAGATGCCGAACTCCGTCAATTAATTGGTCCGAAAATCAGTGCGGACAGGATACAGCAGCACTGGGCAATGTCCAGTCAGTAGCTCTGGGCTGTTTAAGCCCAAATCTTGTGAAATGGGCCGCACTGGATATCTTAGCGGGACTACCGTAGAAGTATCGAACGGAGGACCCCGAGGAAGCTCGCTCCACGTCAGCAAGTCCTCTACTAGGACCCAAATTGGCGTCAAGCGTGTCATATCGACAAGTCCCTTGCGTGGACACAGAAATGGCACCCGACTCTCCGATCCAATTGATATATAAGCTCCCCAGCTCTCGCTCTCTGCTACTTTTGTATTCACATCACTTCAACTCCAACAATAGTCAACTCTTCCACCAAAACAACAGTCATCTCCCCCACTACAGCCACAGTCACCTATTCCAAAGACACACGAGCAGCCAGTCTCATCAAGACACTTTGGAAAGGAATCTATTCAACCAACCTTTTGGCCCACTTCGAAGCAATAACTGTAACAAAAACATCCAAGCCGCTAGCACCAACTAGCGTATCTCAGACTTTCGATGGCTCCTCCACCCTCTCCCCCCCGCGGCAATTGCTGCCGGCCCGAAGGAGATTCCCCGTTGCAGCATGGTGCTGCACGGGACGCACCTCGTCCCAGCAACGATTCGACTCCCAACCCAAACATAACTACGCTCGTCTTTAGGCCGCACAGAGTACCGGAGCAGACACCGTCCAGCGAAGCAGCTCCGCGCGCTACCCCTTTGCGTGGTACTTCCCCGGTGTTCAATGGGAGGGTGAATCCCACATGGCGGCCCCCTCTACGCGGGACAGCCTACCCCCGGCCTCTCGCCCCAAGCATGCCGGCGAGCAATAATGAAGCTCACGAGCACATCACGGCCGGGGCCAAGGCGCCACCTAACACTCCCTTGGTCGTGAACGCGGGGAGCACCCACCGCCCGTCGGAAGCTCACAGCATCCGGGAGACACTAACGCCCAGCAGCCGGGCGCCTGCCCCGGTCCCCGATCATAATTCACTAATCCAGAATAGGCGCGAGGCTTTTTTGCGCCAACGAGCATCAAGGTGGGCTTTGTGCCATCAACTGATGGCGAATCCGAACACCTGCAGACAGTCATTGCACAGGGGCAGCCCCGGAGGGCACAGCAGCTGGCTTGGCTTACACGGCGCACTGCTGAGCTCCGCATGGAAAATACGCGCTCCAAGCAGCAGCGTCGCGGCTCCGTGGCTCCGGAGGCGCGGAGCACGCCGTCTGAAGATGGCAGTATGCGGGAGACGCCACTGCCTGGTAGAGCGCTGCCCTTCCAGCCTACCCCTTGCCTTACGCCCGTACTTCCGGTACAGGAGTACACCGCCTCTCGTCGGCAGACCATGAGTGCCGCAGACTCACATACACCAGCCACGTTGCACCCATATACAACAACACGATCGAGGACATTGCACTCTACCGTGCCCTGTGTGCGCTGAGAAGGGCCAGAAATCTCGAGCGCAGCTCTAACCTCTGCCGGCCGGAAGCAGTTTCACATACTGCGTGGGCCGACATAAAAAACTGAGATCTCGGGAGATGACGTTGGCGATGCCTGATAGGCCTTGGACTAGGGAGGTTTATATGCATGAAGTGACTAGGCGGCTCGGTATGTCTAGAGAGATGTTTGGTTGGCCCTCCGCGCCGCCTCAGCGCGCGGATGGGGGTCACGGTGGAGCGACAGCCGGCACGGATGTGGGGAGCGGCGGTGTGCCCCTACCGATGACAATGAATCGATCGGTTGCTGGGCGGAGGCGGGCGCGTTCGCCGTCGGATGGTGAGGGGGATGGGGAGGTACCACGAAGACTGCGGCGGCGGTTGACTGAAGATGAGTGGGGACGAGCGGGTGAGTCGGATAGAGAAGGGGAAGGTGAGTAAGGGGGGACAGGTGAGCAGGGTGGAACGGGTGAGCAAGGTGGAACGGGTGAGAAGGGGGGAGGGAGTCCCACAGGTGGAAAGCGTAAGCAAGGTGAACGGTGATTTCTAGGTTTTCTTTGGGAAGTGGGAGGCCATGGCGCGGGTACCATTTTCTAGTCAGATTTAGTCTTTGGGACATCAGAATGGGAGGGCTTTTGGTCTTGAGTTTGTGCAAAGTCTGCGTTGGAGTTTTGCATTGGATGTATTTATCGGCCACAGGACTTAGGCTTCACAATTCACTTTCATATCAACATCATGGCTTCCCACTGAATGCACCGCACGATGCCTAGCAGCGACCTCACTGCGGGAGTTTCAGATCTCGCCGCAGCTCTCCGGGTGAGCCGCTTAGTAATTGCACTGTCACCGGGCTGACTGATGTACGTAGACATGAGGAAGGAGCATTTCTATATCAAGAAGGAGCATAGTTATGTGAGAAGGGGCGTGAAGTAATGTGCGCATGATAGGAGGAAGGAGCATAGGAGGATACTTGGCATCATCATGTATTTAGTCTCGAGCTTCACCTCTCTGACTCTGCTCTTCGTTATCTTCATCAAATCCTTCACTTCACACCGCAACCTTTTGCACGTATCAAGCCTATGCTCCATTAACGACCCCTATCTGCCTTCATGGCATGTCCCAAGTGTATCTCCTCCACCCAAAGACGACATCACTATGCCTCACCTTAAACCCCGAGCCGTCAAGTCGCATCACATCATCTTCAACATCCGCCATAGCCAACGCCATACCATTACGCCATACCATTACACCAAACCTAATCTCCCTAGCCTACCCTCCTCTTAGGAACACCCACCCTCCTCATCTTCGGCATCCCCCCCGCCATCCCCCCCGGCGGCGGCCCCATCCCCGCAACAGTAACCCCCGCACACTTAGCATCCACCAGCGCCGTCGCCATCGCGCTAACCGCCAAGCTCCCCGGCTGCGGATTCTGCGCGCGGAAATACGTCCCAGCAACCGGCCGCGGATTCACGCGTGCCGCCCTGAGGAACTGGTTTAAGTCAAACCCCACCCGGGCGGCTGCGGGGGTGGCTCCGCCGGGTGCGGCCCCGATGGCGCCGCCGGCTACGCGCCCGTCGGTTAGGACGTTCTGGTAGCAGGCGGGGACGGAGAAGTTGGCGGGCTGGGCGAAGACGGTGAGGACGTAGCGGTGGGGCGGGCCGGGGGGTGGGGAGGGGGGCAGGTAGGAGGTTTTGGGCGCGGCGGTGGCTGCGCTGCCGGTGCTACCTGCGGCAGCGAGGATGGCTTTCGAAAGGCCAAATTGCGACATGAATTGGGCGGAGGAGGAGTTGGCCAGGCCGTTGGCTTGGGCGCCTGCGGCGAGAGGGGCGGAGGCGGGTGCCTCCGGGGCGGCGAGCAGGTCCGGCTGGAACCAGTGCAGGAAGGTGGTTGCGACGTTGTTGCTTACGACGTCGGTGTCGATCATGAAGATCATGTAGCGCCGCGAGGGGACGGGCTTGCCGTCGGGGCCGAGGAGGTTGGATTCTGGGAGGGAGATGCCCGGCGCTGCTGCGGCTTCTGGTGGGTGTTAGAGGGTTGGGTACGGGGAGGTTGGTATGGGGGAGAGACGCACGGTCGAGAGATTGCAGTTGCGTGCCTGCGGGGTCGATGGCAATGTTCCCGAAGGATATATCGAGCTTCACGAGGCTGCTGGGCTGGAAGTCGCCGGGCGTTTGCGCGAGGGCAAGCGCAGCGAGCGCGAGGATGGCGCCCGGGAGCATTTTGGGCGGACGGACGGCTGGCGTCGTGAGGCAGATCTATCGGTGCTAACAGGCATGGTGGCGGGTGATGGGATGTAGGAGGCTTTAGTATGGGGGGTGGTGATGCTGCGGGACGAAGTGTTTCGGAAAGACCAAGGCGGATGTCGCGATCCTGAAACGCGACTCCAGACGTTGAGATGCCGCGCCGTCGCAGGACGCTGTGTGCGAAGTAAAAGCGCTTATGTTATGCTTAGATGGGCTGGTTTGGAGGTGTTGAGTTCTTGGGTTGGGGTGGGGATGCTGAGGTCGTTGGCCTGCGATCTGGCGGCCCGAAGTGGTTTTTGGTGCCTGTTTCGGATACGCGTAGAAGCGATGCAACGGTTGCTGCAATGGCATTCACCCATATCGATCCAAGGCCGTTGAGGAGCTTTCCAGCTCGAATGAGTGGCTAAGGAGCAAATATCTGACATCGTGATGTGAGGTGCAGTCTTCAGATTGTGGAGGAACTTCGAGAAAGCCGATAGTCCGGTCTGCTTCAAGGTTATTAGCTACCGTATATTAAGACAAGATCGATCAAGAAGCAAAGAGATTGATGCCCGCGAACTTACTCTATGTGATACTCTTCTCGCTGCTGAACCTCATCCTCCATGATGTCAGAATCGAGGATAGCCTAACCGTACAGCTGGATCTGTGATGCGATGTTCGGCCAGACGCCTCATTGCACGCTTCGCTCGAGGGCATAACCTTATTGAAAAGGGAACTGAATGCTGCGTATGATGATCAACATGATGCTTTTTCCATCATCTCTTTCCCGCCTCCTCAACCTCATGTCCCTGAATCATGTGACGCCTCCATCTCCCCGCGGGTTAGGTGTCCCTCTTGGCACCCATCCTCCGTCTCCGCCCCAACACCAACATCAACATCTCCTCCCCTCCCATCATCAAACAAAACTCTCTCTCCGGCACCGCTCCCATCCTCATCCCACCCCCACGCCGCCCTCACCATCCTTCCCACCATCTCCCCCCCACCGCAGGGTACCGCAAGCACCGCACCCCGATCCCATCTCCCCCAGCCCTCGGAACTGTCCACCCTAGCCCATGCACGCAGCACGACCCGCACTAGCGCCGCGATATCATCTGACCTCACCCAGCCCACAGCTCCGTACCGCGCGGGCGGACAGGGTGCACGATAAGAATGCAGGCTGGGCGTGGCTGCGCTTGGTACGGGCATATGCGGTTATAGGGTAGCTTGATGCGGGCTGCGTGAGGTATTGGCATGTCGTGCTCGAGGGGCAGGGTGGATAAGGTGTTCTGCGGGGTCGGGTCGAGATCTAGGCGGTTGGGGGGCGTGGGCGGGGCAGGAGCGGGCATTGAGCGATGGAGGAGGGATGCAGATATGTTGCAGTTGGAGGTGTTAGCGGCTGGCGGTGGAGATGCCTGGCGGAGGGTGCTCCGGGGAGGGAGGAATGAGGATACAGCTGTGAGTAGCTGGTGCATTGCATGGTATGAATACTGGGATTGGGCGCCCGTGAAAGGTTGAAGCTCAGGATCCGTTGTCCGCAACGTCGAGTAGGCGATAACCGCCACTCAACTCTTTGAGCAGACTGATTGCTGAGTGTCTAAGTCTTCGCAATAAAAAAAAATGATCCCGATATCACCCGCTGAAGCTCTCGTGGCTGTAGATAGTGGCGAGCGCCGTACGGTACCGATACCGAAAGCAGTAGATCTAGATGTGTTGTTCGGCGGGCTCCGATTGACAGCTCCAGGAACAAAGAACATCTCATGATCTTCTCCACCAATCCGGTCGTTTGATGTCGCTCGAGTGTCTCCGACACACAACTTCGCCATTTCGCGAATATGGTATGGACTATGCAGCACCTCATTACCGCGAACCCACCATCTCAACGGTTGCTTGGTCATCACCCGATCCGCCACAACACCACAACAACTCCCCGACGTCATCGCTCCGGTTAGTCAAACGCCCCCAACTTCGCTTGAAGCTCCTAAACACCAGCTTTCATCATCACGACTTTCCATCTTCATACTCATCTTCGGCCTCCGACATCCGACATCCAAACCAGCCAGCACGTTCACCGTCCATTGGACCCTGCACCCGGCTCCTCGCCACATGACCGACCCCGCATCCCTGCGCCCAAAGAACACGCCCAGCTTCCATTGCATCCATCACATCTCGGCATAGAAGCTATAGAAGCCATCCACTGAGCGACGCGGCGGCGGAACCCATGCCGCCGAGATTCGCCATGTCATCGCTTGCCACTCGTCCCATGGCGTGACGAACGATTGAACCACGTTCTGGAAGCGCCGTGGAAGGTGGCGAGCTGTCTGTCGGTGGTGATGCAACCAAGGCTGGACCGCAGGGCCAAGGGTTGGCGGGCTTGGGCCGTTGAAGGTGGTGAAAGATTGGAAATGTGAACGTGAAATGTTGGAAATGTTTCAGGGCGGTAAGCACCGGACCTGACGAAGTCATATGCCACGCGTGTGCGACGCGAGGTGCATTTCCAAGCGGTCTACGTCATCGACTCACATCAGACGGAGCCGCGTTCCATGTTGGGTCGGTAAGCAGCGGCGACGGCGCCTCATTCGAGTCTGTGATCCGGGGATGCGGTGGGTGACGACTATATGTCAGCTCGGGTGTGTCGGGTGTCGTTGTCGAACGTAAGTGCCAACTCCTTTCCCCACGTTGTGTGACATTGGCGGGAGCTTGATGAGCTTGACAATGTTAGCAACGATGTCTCAATGGAGATTAGGCACATGCGTAGTGCTGTCACGCTGCCGCAGTTAGCACCTGGTTTGACAGCTCGGGTGGGGAAGTGTTACACGGCGTTGTCTGGCAGCGGTTTTAAGCCTGGCGTTTCAAAATCCCGATGTAGGTATGCCGAATGCATGTCGACAGCTGTTGTGCATCCCGGCCCCGCATTTCCCCACTCAACAGCACACAATGGGATCCACTCTACACGAGCCTAAAGTTGCCGCTCTGCCGCTCTACCCGAGTGAGCATGGCTTGGTATTTGCACTGCAACCCGCGTAGTGCTGGCATCGGAACGGGCGGCGGGTGATCGACGGGTCGGCTGCCTGGATCGGCTGCCTTGCGTGCGGGAGTGGGTCTCGGGAAATCCGCTCGGGGAGTGGAGCTGTTGCCGGGAATAGCTGTGGGTGAGATGGGGCCTGGCGTTCCTTTGTTGAGAGGGTGCTCTTTATCTGGTCTGTTCCTAGAATGTAAGCTAAGCGCAACCATTGTAACCGCGCGGTAGTTCGCTATTCATGCCGTGGTAGGAAGAAGGACCGCCGGATTGGGCTGTGGCTCTGCGAGGCTGAGGGACATCGTGTCGAGGTACCTTCCATGAGACTTCAGGTCGTGACTGTCGACTATGGCGATGGACCAAGATCGTGTCGACCTCCTTTGTCGAGTGGGTCTCGCACGGCGGATACAAAGCATCTCGACTTCACCCACAAAGAATCCAACATCGAAGATCCTACCACCCAAATCCCCCAAACCACCGCACAAAGCGCCTTTCAACTCCTCGTCACAGAGATGCCCACAGACATGAACGAAAACCAACCACCCTCCCATCCCCACTTTCCTCGAATCCATATCGAGTTCATACTCCAACCACCACAATGTTCTTCACGCGCCTAGCCTTCCTTTGGGCCAACCCCTTCCCCTCCCAACCCGTCCTCTACTCCCTCTCCTCTCCTTCCTCTCTCATCCGCCGGAACATCTCCTCTCCCTTCAATACTCCCCCTCTCCCCGCCGCTACCACCGCAAACCCCGTCCTCTTCGCCAAAAGAGACCTCATATCAAAACCCCCCGACACCGCTGCAAGCGACATTGGGCCCGCGAGTGACGCCAACTGGTCTCCGATAAACTCAGGGGGTGCAGAAATTGGTCCCGTCAGCAGCTATTTCGGCGGTTTGGTGGCTCCTATTGAGGCAGCTGGGAGTAGTGCGCTGGCTCAAGCCACTGCATCGGGCGCCGTCGATGTGGGCAGTGCGAGCGACGCGGGTATCGCGAGCGTTGTGTACCATTCGGGCAGCTCTCTGCCGCCTTCAGCCAGCGCTCTGCCCCCTTCAGCTAGCGCTCTGCCGGCTTCGCCTAGCGATATACCGGCTTCGTCTAGCGATATACCGGCTTCGCCTAGCCCTCTGCCGGCTTCGTCCAGCGCTCCGCTGTCTTCTTCCAGCCCTCTGCCGGCTTCTTCCAGCGCTCCGCTGCCTTCTTCCAGCGCTGTGTCCCCTTTGTCCAGCGCTCTACTGCCTTCGTCCAGCGTACCGCCTTCGTCCAGCGCTGTGCCGTCTTTGTCCAGCGTGCTGCCTTCGTCTACCGCTGTGCCGTCTTTAACCAGCGCTGTGCCGTCTTCGTCCAGTTTTTCTAATTCAACGGGTACAGTGACGAGTGTGGCCGGGCTACCCACACCGAGTATGAAATGGTTCATCCAAGGGTCAAAAGACTACAAAGGCTCGCCGCCCGAGGCCCTGTTGTGCCATCAGTCGCGGCCGAAGATCAAGAAGCTCAAGGCGGCGCAGTATCTCGGCGCAGCGAGGGAGCTGTGTAACGCAAAGGGCGCGTTGGCCAACCCGACCATCTTTCCCGCCATCGCCATTGAGCGGCCGATTAACAAGGGCGTCCCGGAGGTCCACGTGAACTCAGTTCGGTTCTGGAATCGGAATGCGTATCATGATGGCGCGCATGCGGTGGTGTATATTAGGCCGGATTTTGTGTACACAGGGAACTACACGGGTTCGACGTTGTCGGCGAAGAGGGTTTATCTCGAGGAGTGCGCGTACATGTTCCAGTGGGCGATCAACGCGTGTGCGGATAAGGATGGTATGATGCCGCTGGGGGCGATTATCAGGACTACCACGCTGGAGTATTTGCTTACGGAGATTGGGGAGGGGGCGGTTGAAGGCCATGCACCCATTGAGTTTGACACGAAGAAGGGGCTGGATTTTCAATGCCAAAACGCTCCGAATGGCCTTTGCAAGTGTCACTACGCTGAGATTCCGGCGCAGATGGACTACTTCTTCGGGATAGTAGAAAAGGACCTGGATGACCCGGACGCGTGCATGCACATTGACATCACCTCTGTGATAAATAAGGGTATATGGGTTGATGGACAGTAGCACGCGAGCGGAGGCTGTTGGTTCTCTTCGGGAGAATGGGATACACTGTACCATAGATACTAGACCAATGCCATCAGTACTCTACATCCTCTCATCACCTTACCGTGAATCCACTCAACCACCATCTCCCCACATCCGATCAACAACCATCGTGGCCCCGAGACAAAACACACCTACCCTCTCAACTTCATTAGCAATCGCCGCAACAACCCCGCCCCCCACATCAAAATCCATCCCCGGCACCCGAATCTCAACCCACACCCGCCCGCAGCCCCATCCCACGTTTAAAACAGGTATGGGCAAAGGACACTGCGGTGCTTGACACACGGAAGCGAAGCAGAACGGCGCGGACGGACGCCCGAAGTGGTTGTTTTAAGCGGATGCCGCATCCCTTCCCAGCAAAACTGCGTCAATCACGCCGCACCGCACCCCCATGGCCCGGAGTGCGCCCCGCTCGCACGTCCGCGACGGCCGGGCGCAGGCGTTGCAGAGGCCGCAGTAGCCGCACCCGACGGCGCCGGACCGAGTAGACGAAGCCGCAACGCGTCCGCGACGAGGAATTGAAGTCGGAAACGCACCGA
Organism: Trichodelitschia bisporula; assembly: GCA_010356995.1. Lineage (NCBI taxonomy): Eukaryota > Fungi > Ascomycota > Dothideomycetes > Phaeotrichales > Phaeotrichaceae > Trichodelitschia > Trichodelitschia bisporula. Next base: position 70,843 of record ML996713.1, on the reverse strand, counting down.
AAGGGCGGTCTCGCTGACGTCCAAACATCGTCGAGGGGGCACGAGCCCAGTTTCCGGATGCGTCGCACAACAGCGGTCCGACACCGCTCCCCGCAAAATACGATCCCACACCGCAACCCCCACGGAATTTGCAAAATCCTCGCCTGCCCGCTTTCCCTATGCGTAGACTTGCATAACGAGGTGCGGGTCGGCTTTCCAATGTCGGCGCCGGTTAGTCGTTAACAGGACCCGCCCCGGGTGAGAAAGTCTTGACGCTTCGACTCCGCAATTCAACCCATCCTCATTTGGCGACGCAAGCCAGAGCGCACGGTGCAAGCAGCGGCAGAGCCGCCAGTTATGCGCGGCGAGGCTGTCACTGTGAGGACTGCGCTGGCAGCCTCGTCAGAGACGCAGAGGGGGGCTATTGGTTGATTTGTTGAAAAAAAGGCAATGAGACACGCGCGCAGTTGCTGTTGGGAAAGCAAGCGGTGCGGTGCGGTGCTACTTGTTGCTTTCTCTGCACAGCTCACGAAGGAGGGAGGAGCGCTGCCAAGACGAGGCGTTGCGTGGGCGGGCACGGGTGCGGGGCGAGGCTGATGCGAGGAGCAGGAGGTAGGAGTACGTACATCCGTACAGCAGTACGCGCCCGCGACGATCAATTGCTACGTACGAACGTTCAAATTCCACGGCCATTGCTACGGATGCTTGGGACAATATGCCAGAAACTCTTCGCTGCGCGCAAGGAGAAGCCAGACGCCCGCGCCGCCGAGCCTCTGGGGGCACACATCGTCCCCCCGCCCAGCGTCGTACGTGGGGTGCATATTCGGGGTGCATTTCACTGAGTCGTAGGGCACAAAAGCGCAGAGTGCAGACACGATTTTGGTTGGGGAATGCGGGCACGCGAGGTTGCGGGTTGGGGGCTGCTTGGCGAGTGCAACTGCGGTACTTCGTATGGAATGTTTTGTACTTTGTGATTTACTTTGTGTTTCTCAAGCGGGGAGTGCTGGAAATGGAGTGGGGATCCGGGGCTGAATGTTAATATCGAGGCGATGACGACAAGCCCTCACCTGCGCTGGTGGCCGCAATTAGCGGCGACATGGGCGGATCGTGGGTTTCTGCCCTTTGGCGACATGTCAACCGCGGCCAGGCTTCAGATCAGAGATATGCCCCGGACGCTTCACCCCAGACTGGCGGGTCCAGCCGGAACGCGACTCGGCCTTTGGAAGGCTTTGACGGTCCAGAGCGCACTTCGATATTGCATTCAAGATTCGGGGTAGACTACGTGGGGGTGTTTATATTCCCTGCTCACATCCTGAGTGACAGGGCCCAATCTCTCCGATTCCAAGACTGTAGATTAATGAATCCGTTCCCGAGGCCGCCTGCCCGAGGCCCGTTAGTATTCGACCTGCGCGATCGTCTGAATATCACTGTTCACGACGTCCGTCCTGGCGCGGTTGTGCGATGCTTAGCCGCCAAGCGCGATCGCTCATCTGGCATATCGCGGCGACGGTTGAGGCGCGGTGCGATGGCTTGGTGGGGACACGAAGATGTTGCCAATGGTGAACTGTGGGCGCGCGAAGGGGATGAGTGGGTCCCGTGGCGGGCTTGGATGCGACGGCCGAGAGTCTTGTGTGCGAGGCCAAGGACGCCGAGAGGGGTGCGACAATGCTTGGGATTTTGGGGATGGGGGATGGGGGAGGGATAAGGTTTTCTTGGGCGTAGCGTTTTATATACGTGTTTGGGGAGTGGGGAATTGGGGAGTTGGCCTGCCGATACTTTCCTGGTGAGGAGAATATGGTGTTGCGATATCTGGGAGCCATCCGTGTCCGCGAAGGCTGAGTGAAGGAGCCGGAGCGAGTGTCGCTTCTTCGCATCAGGTCTACGATAGAGGCAAGCAGCGATGCAGATCGATCAGTCCACTCGAAGGGAAAATGGCCGATCTATCGCGCAGCTGTATCAGAGGCAAGTGACTTGATATCGCACCTGCATGTAGACTGGTCCCTACAGGCTCGGTCGCGGAGCTCAGCTCCTCGCGAGAGATCGAGCCTGGTCTCCTCCGATAAAGAGCTTCCAACGGCGCCCCGACGGACACTCAGAGAAGACGATGCATCATGCCCATGATCCCTAGTTGAGGTTAGCCTCAAACGCGTTGATAAGCAAGCATCGTCAAACTCCTCTGCGAAAGAGCCAAACAGGACCAACCTGCAAGCTTTCACCTTGTACCGCCGTCGTCCAACCAGCAGCCTGCCGCGGGCCAACACTCGTGTCTCCTCGCCAAGCGACAGCGGCGAAAATCACCAGCATCAAGAATCCAACTCGTACCAGTCTATCCGCCCAGCTGACTCCGATATTGCATCTCACAGGCAAACCCGCCGTCCTACCCTCCAAGACGGATACTCCTCCCCAAAACTCGGGCAACCAGAACGAAGCTCTTGGCCAACGGACGAAAAACGGTTCCGCGGCCCCATCATCGCCGTTGGCCGGCCCCAGCGCCCAACCCCGCCCGCATCGGCACCCGCAGCAGCCGAAGCCGGTGAACGCAGCCTGCGGCCGCCGGCCCTGTCGCCCTTTCGGCCTCCAGGCGCACTCCGGCCCAAGTCTTCAGGCCAGCAACCTCGCGCCGGGGAACCTTGCCGGTGCTCGGATTGCCCGTTGCGGCATGACGAGTAGGATGCGGGGGCGGAGAGGTGAGCGGTAGAATACGGTTTGTACATCCGTACTTTGTTGGAAATGCTGGGGGAGTTGCTCAGTGCCCCCACGCGTGGCGCGCGGGCGCGCGGGGCATGGCCTGGGCGGCAGACGCTTTGGGACTGGTGTGCTGCCGCTTGGATGCGCCAAGGGGCGGCATGGCGTGGGCGAGGTGCCGCAGTAGGGCCGTGGGCGGGCGATAGGCATTTTTGCCGAGCATTACCTATGCTGCTCAGTGAGGAGTTGTGTGCCTGTCCGGTGATCGCTCCTTTCAGCAGCGGTGATGGGTGTGTTACTTGGATGAGGGACGGAGACTTTGTAATCTACGTGGGAATGTTGGGGCTTCTGTTGTGTTCATGGGGCGGAGGGTCGCCCGTAGAGACAGCCTATTTCGGGAGCTGAGGTGAAGTGGCTGTGATATGGGTGTCGGAAGTTGATCTTTCGGAGGCGGAAGTGGTCGTCATTGAGGCGCGCTGATCCGAGCCATGACCGCACATCGGAGCGCCAGGCGGCGTACCACAATGACAGAGGACGATCTTAACTAACGGCATTGCGCAAGCTGAGCGTCGTGGCTCGCTGTGGTATGCATTCTGATGCATTTTCTGCATCCCTTCCAAGCACCAACACGACACCAGAATCAGAAGGAGTGACGAGCTGTCTAACTCGACATGGCACAGGATAATCCGCAGTGGTGGTTGCAACGACGCTGCCTCATGCGCTGCTCACCGCACTGCGCCCCGCCCCTTCGAGAAGGCGGCATCGAAGGCCGCCCGCGGGGTGTGAGGATTGTGTGGAAAGGCAAGCAAGAATTCGGACTCGCAGAGCCCACTGGCATCCCCTGCACCCCGGCCCCCTCCGTCCGACCTGGCGTATGGGGAAGAAATGCCGCACCGCGGCCGACGTTTTAAGGCCGAACGGGTGATGGGTGCCCTGCTCGGTTACAGTGGTCAAGCGGTTTGAGTTCACTCGTTGCTGTTCTATGCTATTCCACTCCCAGCCTGAGTTTTCTGTCGTGTGGTATGGGCAGGCGCTCGATGGTCGGGAATATCTGAGACGCGGAGACGGAGACGAGCGAAGCGCTGGACACCATCGCAGCCGCGAATCGGGCCCCGAACACGGGACTAGCAAGCGGAAACGGAAACTCCTTCGATCAGAACGCAATGCTGTTTCGCCCTAGCGCTCACTCTCAACCGCGCCAAGCGCCGAAAGTTGACGCGGTCATGTTTGTCAGAATTCAGTACGGCTATCCCGTGAGCGGCATCGTGTCAGTAGACGTTGAATGGGTGTTCCACATCAAATGCCATCGTACATCTTCTCCATGGCGCCGTGATATGTGATGCCGATGTTCCCTTCGTCGACCAAACAGCAAGGCGCAACACAATATCCGCCGTATATTGTTAATCGCCGTGGCAGCACCAGTCCGCGACTTCGCCCGTGTACATGTAACCTCTCGGCTTTCTTGTCGTCTCGGCGCCGTGTGTACCTGCCGCAGAGTACGACAGCGAGAGGTACAGCAGCGCTCGGCGCTCCTCTCTGTGACTTTTTGCCGTGAATTTCGCTGTTTCAATGGGCACCGACGCAGGCGCTTCGCGCAAGGTTGGACGCAGTCCGTACATCAACCTTTTGCATTCCAGGCTCGTCCCAATGTCGTCGGGTTAAGGGTGCAAGAAACCCAGCGGCTACCGCGCACACCCCTGGAAGCAGAGTGGGGGTTTGCGGAGCATGATGCAGAGCAAACTTTGAGCGTGCATTGCAGCGGCGCGTGGACAGTCGTGTCTGCGGAGAAACACCTTCAGGTTCAGGCGCGGCTGAGAGTCGCTTCGAGTTTTTTGTTTGTTCGCTGTCCGTTCAGTTGAGCAAGTCCGGAAGAGCAAACGAAAGCACAAAGAGGCAAAAGTCCGGCATCCCCTCCAACACCGCCAAACTCCGCCCACAAAGAAGCGGCCAAGGTCTTGTGAACTCTCGGTGACGACGGACGGGGTGTGATCACGGTGAAGAAAGTTCGTAATTTACACCGTATGCGATCGACTCCCCGACCGACCGGGCACAAGGCACAAAACCCCTCGATCGGCATTTGTGTGCCGGGCTCTCACCAGCAACGCCTAGGGCCGCAGGAGACGTCACTGGCTAGGGCTCTTGATTGGGAAATGCAAAGGGAGTTCCCTATCATGTCTTGTCTTCAACCCCCCCCTCCTCCCAATCCCCATCCCTCCCCCCCCAACATCTCCCACCTTAGCCGCGTGGACTGCGGCTGCGAATCTTCCCGGCCGTGGAGGTGGTCCTCAAGACCTTGGTGGCGGTTAAGCCGACTGAAGAATTGACAGGGCTCGGCTTGCCGCCAGTCTCATGAGATGATGAAGTGCAGTCTTTGCCCAGTTGGAAGGCACACACACAGAGAACTGCCCTCTGGATGTGGAACCGCCCAAGTGCTTGTTAAAAGACTCTGACCCCCCCCCCAGCCTGGCCCCTCTCTTTGCCCCCCACTATTCAACTATTCACACGGTCCGTAGCCGTAGAATATTATCACTGCAATCGCCCCCCATTGTTCTCCTCATCATTTCAACTATTGCCTTTTCCTCCTCTTGAAACACGGTTTGCTTCGCGATCGCATGGCTTCGCCGACAAACTCCACTCCAATCACAACGTCAACTCGCCGTCCGACCAAGGCCAGTATAGCCTCGCACTACTGCCCGAACTCGCTGCAGCGCCCGGCATAGCAGTTTGTTTAGTAACGGTATATATCGGATCCACTTCTACCAAACGTCGAAAGTTCTTTGTGCCCGTCGAAAGGACTTCACAGTTATCAAAGAAAAAGTCGTTGTTGCCATTGTCCTTTGGGTCCTCGGAAGAAGAACAACCTCCCGTCCCTCCTTCCTTCCTAACCGACCCCACCCCGCCAGCCACGACAGGGCGCGCCTTCCTGAAAAGAAGTTCCCCTCTCCCAACCAATAATGGCTTCGACGCGCCTGCAGGCTCGACCCACGCCACCACATCAGTCTCCCTCGTCACTATTTCCCGGCTTCGAACAGTCAAAACCCCTCCCTCCCCTCCCAACCACCGCTCCTCCACTTCCACCTCCGCTGCGACGAGCAACACCTCCAAACTCTCAACCCATCCGAAGCATGCTGGACATCGCTCCCCCAATCGGGGCCAAGGCCCCGTCTTCAAGCGAAGGCAGCGAAGGCAGCGAGGACCCCCACGACTTGTCGACGTCAGCCTCGACAACCCAATCACTGGCCGACCAGTCCTCCACACTCTCCCAAAACTCGCAAACTCCACAACCTGCAACCTCTTCTACCACTCCTGCTCGCAAAAATTCACCACCTCCTTCTATTGCGAGCGAATCCCCACTCCCCGTTCGCAGTCAACGCCCTCCTCCTCCTACCCATACCGAAACATTACCTCCTCGCACGACTCCGAGGCACGCGGCGACGGGCTTAGAACCGCCAGCGAAAGAACAACCCGCCGCTCTTACTCGGTCACAATCAAATACGACCCTGATGAATCCTCGCGGCGGGGCGCCTGCGCGCGGCGGGCAGCGCCCGAACCTCTTCACGCGGGTGGGGTCGTTCTTGTCCCGCAAGAACTCCCGCTCTGACAACCCAGCGTTTGATGGAGCGCTTGAGCGCACTGGTAACGGTACTGAGTCCCAAAGATTCAGTCTGTCAGCACCCAGCTCGCAGACTTCTCGTTCTGGCTCGCCTCACTCTCCCTCTTCTCCCGCTGGCACGATCAACGAGTTGGTGATTGAAGAGGAGGAGGCGATGCATACCGAAGCCGACACTTCGCTGCTTTCCCCGACACGCGTTCCGTACTCGAGCGACCAGCTCAATCGCTACTCCGCACCGCGGCAAGGCATTACATGGGGTCCTAACATAACAGAAGATGGAACTCAAATCGCTCAGCGCAAGCGCAGCGCCTCCACCGAGCATGTCACCACCATGAACGCCATGCGGAAGTCCCCGAACGCCGAGGGCGAGGAACCGACCACGGAGCCTCTGATCTTCTCCTTCTCCAAGGGCGCCAACGAGGGTGCTGGTCTCAAGGCGCGCCGCCTGAGCACGTCTCTTCCCGAACAGTTCTATGTTGATTACTGTGAGCTCGAAAAGGAGTTCAAAAGCTCGTCTCTGATTCCTCTTCGCCGCGGTCATTGCGTCGGCAAGGGAGCGACTGCCAAGGTGACGGTGATGCTTCGCAAGGGCGGCGCAAAGGATGTTCTCTTCGCCGTGAAGGAATTCCGCGGGAAAGACAAGTCAGAAGATGCGGAAGAATACATTAAGAAAGTGCAGTCGGAGTTCACGATCGCCAAGTCCCTTCATCACCCAAACATTGTAGAGACGGTTCGTCTCTGCAAACACAAGGACCGTTGGAACCATGTGATGGAGTACTGCCAGCTTGGCGAGCTCTATGGTCTGGTCGACAAGAGTCTTTTCAAGACATTTTACAAACTGACCGACCGTCTGTGTTTCTTCAAGCAGCTGCTTCGTGGAGTCGATTATCTCCATAGCCACGGCATCGCGCATCGGGACATCAAGCTCGAAAATCTGCTGCTTACGGCAGATGGGCATCTCAAGATCACTGACTTCGGTGTGTCGGAAGTCTTCAGCGGTGAGCACCCTGGTCTTCGTTCAGCTGGTGGTCAGTGCGGTAAGAACATGGGCGCTGTGCGACGCTGTGCGCCCGGCATCTGCGGCTCCCTGCCGTACATCGCTCCCGAGGTTCTGGAAAAGCGTGGGGATTACGACCCTCGCCCGCTGGACATTTGGTCTTGCGCCATTGTCTTCCTCACCATGACCTACTCTGGTTCCCCTTGGTCAGCTGCGCGCGAGGACTCTCCATTCTACGCCTCCTTCAAGAAAGGTTGGGACACTTGGCTCGCGAAAAATCCTGATGGCATAATCACCGACCAGCCTGGCGGCGCGCCAATGTGCGGCCCTCTCTTCAACGCTGATCGTCTCGGCTCTCCGGCTCTGAAGCGCCTGCTCCTCAAGATGATGCACCCCGACCCCGACCGCCGCATTTCGGTCAAGGAGATCCTCGCATCGCCGTACGTGCGCGGCATCGAATGCTGCAGCCCCGAGTCCGATGAAGAGCAGCAGTGCTGCATCGACGCGGCCGATAAAAAGGCCTTCAGCACCGCCGCCCGCAAGATGACGATTGTGAAGAAGCATAACCACATTCCTCCGCGTGAACACCGCACCCCCAAGGCGCTTCAGCACCGCTTTGATATGGGGGATGGTTACAACTAGCGTGGACAGACGGACGGGGATCCAGGTGGACTGCTTTCGGTATGACAGTGATATGGTGGCGGTATGCATCAGCTTGCGGAGTCAGTGTGCGGATGAGCGGGGCGCGTGGTTTTCGCGTCAACTGTTTTCCATGATTTGTTGCTCTGGGCGTTCTGTGGTGCGTGATCGTTTTTCTGCTGCTCATGCTAGAGTCCAGCCGGTGTACACATTGCGCAGGCATTTTAAGCGTCGGCAGTAATGGGTCCTCCGTCGAGTGGGACAAGTTGCTATTGTTCATGTGGGCTTTTGCGAGGTGTCACTTTGGTAAAGTGACGATTTACTGATGTTTCATCACGGCGACAGGAGATGGAAGCTTCATTGCTCCCAATGCGCGGAAAGGACGCGCAAGTATATATCAGATGCGGTTCGCACGTACATATTTCGTACAAAAGCAATGGCACTATGGTACACTCCATCGCTCTTTTTTCGTATGTGAAGCTATCACCGCTCCTTCCCACTAACAATCTGCGCCGGAATGCCACCGCCAATTCCACCGGCGATGGCATCATCCCGCCCAGCATACCAACAACCCAAACCCACCCTCTCACCCTCAGCCGGGGGATTACTGACGCAAGCAGTAACATCATCATCAACCCACACCTTAACACCTTCCGAAATCAAGCGTGGCAACAAATTTACGCTGCACATCATGTAGCGACGTCATCCGGCCGCAAACGGGTCGATCGCGGGGTCCGTCGCTTGCACCGGGGGGAAGACGCAGGGCTACGTAGGTGGGGTGTGGGGTAGTTCTAGTGGGCTTAGGGCTTGGGTGTTGGGTGTTGGGGCCGGGAGAAGGTGGGGAGGGGGGGTATGAGGTAATCGCGCGGGCGTACCCCGGGTGCTTTTTGACGGCGAGTGTGAGAGACTGGGCTGCACGATGGGTGTGGTATTCTATCTCGATATCGCTGTCAAAGTCACCGCTGTTCTCGCTTCGCTCGCCTTCACGATGAGGCTGGCTTGGTACATACCCCGCATACGAGCGCAGGCGCCTAGCAGCGTCGGGGATAATGGGGTTAACAGCTAATGGTGGCCCCGCGGGGGGGGGTGTCGGTTTCCGTATGCGAGGCGGGTAAGGTCGTCCTTTCTGGGCGCAACAGCGGATATGCTAATCTCGTACGACAACAGAGTTTCTGCGAGCCGATGCCGATTGTGTATGCACTTGCCACTGTCGCCGGCGCTGCACCGCGCGACCTCGACTCGTGCCGGTCGTTGGAATAGGGCCGTGGAGGAGGAGGTGGAGGTGATTACCCCGGATTTCGGGGTTGATGGCATCACTTTCTGGGGAAATAAGACGCGCTAGGTGAGCGCTGGGGATGAAGGTTGGTATGTGGGGATGTGGGGTACGGGTAACGCTGCTGCAGGGGAAATACACGGCTAACAGAAGTTCGGGATGGAGATCCGGGGAGGCATAGAAGACCTCATCCACAGCACTCCCACAATGCCCCTCACCTCCAACCCTACCTCACTACCTCCTGAACACCTAACCACCAACTACCCTCAAACCGCAACCATGGTCCAAGGCACCCTCTACGTCTCCTCCGCCACGCTCGATGAGACCAAACTCCCCCCCTCCAAATTCGTAACCTGGTACGAAAACATCCACGTTGACGAAGTAGTCGACCTCCCCGGCGTCCCCGCCGCAACCCGCTACGAAGCCATCCCGCTGCACCAACTCACCGACCCGCGCGCTGCGGCTCCCTCTACCCCCACCGAGCCTCCCTCATGGCTCGCCTTCGGCGGCTGGCTCACGCTATACGAGTTCAACGACATTGCATACCGCAAGACGGATGAGTTTTTGGCTCTGGACGGACAGTCTGAGCCGAAGCCGGAACTGCTGAACAGCGTGTTCAAGAACGCGTGGTTTAATACCCGCTTCATGGGCGCGGTGCAGGTGGATGAGAACCCCGCGTCCGCGCTCAACGCGCCGTACCACGCGGCGCGGCGCCCGGCGCCGCTGGTCATTACTGCGTTTATCCAGCCCAAGGACGAGGCGCATGCCGCTGAGATCGATAAGTGGTACAGGGCGGAGCATGTCCCGCTCCTGTCCAAGGTGCGCGGGTATGTGCGCACGCGGCGGTACCGCGTGGACGAGGGGACTATCCTGGATCGGTTTGTGCGGAAGGATGATGCGATGACTGGGGCCTGGGTTGCGATTCATGAGTTTGAGGGGGAGGGGTTGGATATGGCGGCGATTGAGAAGGTGGATGAGACGGAGTGGACGAAGAGGGTGCTTGCTGATGTTAAGGGGATGGAGGCTGGTTTCTGGCGGTTGAGGCGGAATTATGGGGTTTTCTTGAAGAGTGAGAAGTTGTAGATAGGAAAGGCTTGATGGCTGGGGGGGGCGGAATTGTTCCGTTGTTTGGATTTACAATCTGCTTGAGGGTAGAAATGCTATGAATCTGCTATGAATCTGATATTACTGTAGGCCGGCATGGCCGGCTACTGTATCACCGTCGGCAACTGTGCATCGCTTTTATGCAACCGGAGATAGGACGGCGTGCTTCCGACAGCCCCGCCCTGGTCGGCCAAGACTGTAAGGCTGACGTCTCCGGCTTCCCGAGCAGGCAGTCTTGGAAATGTGGATGAGTCAATTGGTGGATTGCTAATGAGGCGTCCATCTGTCATGCTCTTTGGCGATGCAGGCTTGCGAGTGTCTGTGCATTTTATACTCATGTTTTAGGGCGACAGGTGTTGGGCGGTAAGTGCTGGTGACAATTATTGAGGGACGCTTCCTGAGTGACAATTGTTGCCTTGTGGAGGCCGAATAACAGCCTCTTAAAAGCACAGCCATCAGCCACAGATATGTCAGACTCGATCAGCGAATACTTTCAGCCATATGACACGATCCCCACTCATCACCCAATATATTCACTTTCCCGTTATATCACAATGTGTTCTTACTTCGGCAAACCGATCGACGGCGGTGAGTTCATGCTTTGTCTAAAGGCTCTTTCTGATTGCTTTCTGAGCTGACACACTTTGAAGAAGTCCAGACTCCCATAAAATCTCCAGTCGATCTATGGTTCTCACCGAAACATCTCAGACCTATGGTCGAGAAGGCATGCAAGAACGACCTTTTGCGGATCGAGGAGTCGCAGCCCCTCATCGCTAGACTACTTCTCATGAGGAAGAAATCCGCTAAATCATACACCAACCGCCCGACCCTCGGACCTCCGAATAGCTTGAAGTTTACACGGCGTGACACACTATAGACTCCTATGGACAGACCTTGCTTTCGGTCACTATGGCATTTCGGCTTGCGCTTCGTGCGGCGTTTTCCTGGAGTTTTGGGGGATGGAGAGCATACACGGGGGGGTTGTGTTCGTTTCGGTTCCTAGTTCTAGTTATGGGTGGAGCAAGTGTAGGCAGGAAAGCGATGCCACCGTTTCTGGACTAGATGCTGGAGTAAGGTTCTCATACAATCCATTAAAGGGAACTTCAATCAAAGTGGGAGACAAACGTAAACCACGAAGAGCTTGAGACGGGACCATTCTGGCGCAGAAACTATCAACTACCATCATGCCTTGAGACGTGCTCAGCATTACCCAGTCTCCCACCTTCAGTGCCGGGGCCGGTATCCTATGATGATCCGCAAACTCTTTCTGCACTGCTTGTACCCAGCTCATCTGAGCGCGGCACGTCTCCTGGGCTTCCTGGTGCCCATACATTACGGAATCCGCTTTCTCTGCCTCTGTGCGTCTTTGGGCTGTGAGCTCTGAAAGCGGACGAGGGGACTGTGTTCCCATGTCAGGAATTCTGCCTGTGAGGAGCTCGAAAGGAGCGACTCCTGTACTGGCTGATTTGTGCTGTTGGCCATGAACTCTGCCACAGGAGGGAGCTCAGCCCAATTATCTTGGTGGAAGTTGACAAAGGCGTGGAGATAGTTCTCAAGGATTGAAATCCAGCGTATGTTACCATCAAAGCCAAACCGTCTTACCGAAGCCGCGCCGCAGGCCATTGCGTTCGGTTTCTAGGCGAAGCACACCGGCAAACATCCTTCATTTAGTCGTCAAGTGCCGCAAGTCCGGCAGCCGCACACCATACTTTCAAGCACGCCTTCGGTATAACAACAAGTTGCCAAAGCGTCCGTGATCAAAGAATTGGTAGGTTAGTCCTAGCTAGGCAAACGAGATGCTGGGGTTTGAATCAGATCTTCCTGATTGAGGCAGGAACGCAGAAAGGCGCCTTCGTTTGTTGTATTCAGGTGCTAGCCGCGCTAGAGCTAGCGCGCGCCTCGGCATGGCTGGTACGGGTTCTTGGTTCGTAGGAAGTATCGCATCGCTGAAGGAGCGTAGACAGTGCTTCAGCTGTTTGAGGTCTTGGTCACCGGGGGCGGGCGGAGGATCATAGTAACGGAGAAAGTCCTTGCGTGGTTTGCCCGGTTTGGCGGGTTTGAGTGGTACAGCATATATGTGCCTAGTGTGCCCGACGCCTGCACAGGACGTGCGAAACGTCGATATAACGTGCGACGATAAACCAAACCGGAGGTTCGGTGTTGAAAGTGGTTGTTTTGGAGTTTGTTATAGCAAGGGAAGCAGTTGTGGTTGTCAAAGAGAGAAATGGTCGGTGGTCGATGCAGCGCATGATGGCATCCGGGTGACGAAACAATGGAGACCTGGGACCTCAAGTCCATCACGCACGATGGTTTCATCGGATCCAGAGAGGAATCTCAGACATTGGCACTTCTGAGAAGCCGGGGCCCATCGGCAACTCATTCAGCCTGTGTTGGATTATTAGATAGCAGCACTGGGTGAGGAAGGGCGAGGCCCATCGAGCTTCTCTCTTCCGCCATGCAAAATCAGCCCCCGAAGATCGGCCCAGTCCACAGCCACTCCCGCTGTGTTCCACGCCCAAAGAGCAGATGTTGACTTGCATGCTGAAGTTCCCGGATATGCCGCCGAGCAGCGCGACCGCGAAGACCCCGAAGGCATGGTGGCAAACTCCCCATCTTCGACGAGCTTGAGAAGTTTCCAGAAACAGCGAACGGCAGCAGGCTGCTCAACGGTTCGTCGGCCGCTGAAGGCAATGGTGCGGGATGCAGTGTTGCAAATCCTCTCATATCACCGACCCTAGGCCGGAGGACCACAAACGCACGCACCGCGTCCATCCTATGCGTCGCACGTGCGTCCTCCTCCGTCCGCGACATCAGGTGCGTATAACTTGGCTTCGACCTTGGATGCCGAGAATTGCTAGCCGTGTACTTTCAGTATATAAGTACTCCGCCCGAGAGACGGCTGATATCACTGGTGTGGAACCACCCGTCAGTGGAGCCGGCGGAGAGCGTTGCTGCGGAATCGTCAAGGTATCCGAGCATCAGCGAGGTCCTGGATTAAGATCGCGACCGCGCAACGGGTGCCTGTGCTCTATTCTCAGGGCATTGATTCGTGGAGAAGTTCGAGGAAGTCACGGACGAGCAGCTCCGGAAAGCGAAGGAGGCCCGCTCATACTGCGGATCCCGAGCCGCCGGGACGAGCAAGCCGCACTGGCGTAGAAGAGAAAGACTGGGATTGGGACCAGGACCATTGATGTTGTCCGATGGGACGGGGCGGGGTTTGCAGACGGGGGGATGAGCTGGAGGAATGGGGTGCTGGTGATTGTTGTACGGGCGGCGAGGATCGTGGTCTCGCCGCCCGCCGCACCGGTGTCCATCTCGAGAGTCCAACGGCTTCCCAGCGCAAGGAGCAGCTGGAACTAGTCAAAGATACTGCTCCAATTAGTACATATCTGCGTAAAGGCATTGGCATGGTTCCATACCATTCTCTCCCGAATGGATTGGAGTATCAGATGCGCTCATACCGGCTAAAGGTGCAGGTGTTTCTCCGTCGCTTCGCTACACCCACCAAACTCCCACCAACCCCGTCCTCCATCGCCTTCATCTCAGGTCCATCCATTGCCATACGATGGAGGCGTGGAAAGGCCGGACGACAGGCTAGATCGGCATACTACCCACTCCGAACCACTCCTCCGAACTCGCGGCAGCTATAGCACGTCTCCGTGGCGTGCAGTCGACAGTCACCAACCGTTTATCTCAGAGGCACCATCAAGCCTCCTTCCAGAAACGATGAAACGTGGCAAGGCGCCCAGTGAGGGGAATTGTGGAGGAGAGAAGTGGGTCGCCGGTGATTCTTGTGAGGATGAGGATGACCGTAACACCAGTAACCGCGGTATCGCTGCATCGCAAGGCTTCGCAGTCCCCTACCAGAAAAAGTAGCATCTAGTCAGTTGCACTCCCTATTAGAACCATTCCCTCAAGAAGTCGGAAAGGTTAATACCATTCTCCGTCCCCTCCCACGAGTCACAATGCAGCCAGCCAGTACCCTTCGCTCCCCCTCTCCATTAACACACCAGCACCTGCCAAACACACGCTCCAGCCGACTATTGCCACGCGGTGCAGGCGTGGGACGCCCGGCCCGGCGGCGGGGTGAAGCGCTGGAGTAAATCCGAAACCGGCGGTCGCGCAACAGGCTGCTCCTCAGTCGCAGCCTTCTACGATGCCCGAGGCCGCTCTGGGACCAGGCTGGCCTTCAATTGCGCTGCAGAGGGCCCTTTGACGTAACGATAGACCATGGGGATGTATGCAGATGTAAGGCCTTTGGGCCTAGCAGAGGGCGAATGGCCTCGCGTAGCTTCTCCGTGTGTTCGACCTCAGCGCGCATGGTGCTGATAACGTGTTGATGATAGACCGGAGACGGGTATATACTGAATGAAGCGAATATGTCGAGTTCGAATGGAAGGGAGGGAAGGGGAGTATAAATCCTCCTTTTTCCCTTTATGACTCAAGGGTGAGCAAGCCGACGACATCACGAGCTTCCATCGTCCATGGCAGGGCAAACACCACGATCAAACTAGGCACAGCTTAGCATTCGTCAGTCCAGTTGCTATCAAACAACAACTACAGCTACGTACCTCTCTGTTCCCGCCCTCCAACCATCCACCACCTCACCAGCAACAGCACACATCACCATCCCGCAATTCACCAAAAATGCCATTGACCATACCCACATCTACCCCTACTGACATCATATCCCTACCCCACCTATCTACCCACCAACCCAATGCCCATCGACGCCCGATCCCATGCCGAATGCACCACTGACATCCACTACAACAACCCCTTACATCACCTCACACAAACACCACCTCCTCCACAACCACCAACCCAAGCCAGAGCGGAGAAAGCAAGCGCCAGTATGACCAAAAGCCTAGATACACAGACCATGACCATACCGAACAGAATTACTCAAGCAACAATACTAACCACGCGCCTCTACAGGCACCATCCACACCCCCGTTTATCCCTATGCACAGGCTCCTCATTCTTCATCACGCCCAAGCATACTGTCGAACAACGTCAACCTCGAACGAGGCCAACAGCAAGACAAACACCGCACTCAACAATGCCTACCCAGGGGCCTCTAGCAATCACGCTCCTCGACCACCCGGACTACCAACTAGTCTCCCTCCTCCACCACCACCTCCACCCCCAGTGGCACCAGCAGTAGCCTGCCCCTGCCCCGGCCCATACGGAGCTTGTTCCGCATACGCACCCTCCTCTTCCTCGTCCCCATACTCATCATCATAATACTCCTCCTCCTCTGCCTCCTCTTGCGCCTCATACGCACGCTGCTGGTTCGTATGCGCCGGCGCCGCAGGAGGTGGAGCATTCTTGCCCCCGCCCTTGCCAGCACCCTTCTTCCCCTTCCGACCCTTCATCTTCGCCTTCTCGAGCAAGCGCCGCTTCTCAGCAAGCCGCTTCTGTTCCTTGCGGTCCTTGATCTCGTACTGCCGGATCAGAGCTGCCGGCGGGGCTCCGAAGATCGCTTCGTACTCGCAGAATTCGCAGATCCACATGTCTTCCCGACGCGGCGGATGGTGGTAGTTGGCGTACTCCTGCTGCAGGCGACGTTGCCGGGCAGCCAGTGTGTAGACGCGACCGGGGCGACGGGGACGGGTTTTCTTATCTGGAGGCGGTGGAGGCGGAGCTTGAGCACCGGCCTGCGCAGGCGGCTGTTGTTGCGGCGCACCAGCGACGACGGCGTTGGCGGCGGCAGTGCTGATCGCGGAAGGACTCGACTGCATGGCAGGTTGCGGGCGACGCGTCTGTGCAGGGTAAGCAGCTGACGCCTGGCTGTGGCCGCCGGGCCACACGGGCTTGTCCGATTCGCAGGTGAACGTAAAGGCCGTTTTTTGGGGTGGCGACTTGGGGTCCTGCGACAGTAGACTGACATTTTCGTTGCCCTTTTGAGGCGTGGTCTGCGCGCTTGCGATCGCGGCGGAGATGATGCCAGGTTCGGCGGAGCCTGGACACGTGTGTTAGTGCGGGATTTAAATCTTTAGCGAGGGACCCTTACCCGTCCTTGCCCCGCGCCGCGGCGACGTAATGTTACCATTCACCCCGTTCGTCGACGACGCCAGCGGCCGCCGATCCATCGATCCGCGCCCCGACCGACCGTACCTCACCCGCGCGGGGCCAGATACGCCGGTGCCGGCACTCGATGCAGCCGTCGAGCTGGGGCTCTGATATGAGGCACCGCTGTCAACCTCGTCCGAAGTCGTGCTGCGCAGTCCCATATTGGCCATCTCAGGCGACAGCGTGGTATGGTGGCCGACATTGGACTGCGGAATCTTGCGTTTCTTTTTGTTGTTTGTATTTTCAAATGAATCGTACCCGTCGGCGCTTGATGCAGCCGAGTCCGGTGCCGCCTTATTCTCGCTCGGCCGAACTGGGAGAGTGTATGTACGCCCTACTCTGGCGTCGTGCCGGTCCGGTGAAAAGACCACGCCGCCGTCACTGCCCTCGTCACTATCCGAGTCATCATGACGGCAGTTGTCGCACGTGTGTGGGGCGCGGCGAGTCGAGGCCGGCTTGTCCTTGGGCACGTATGGGTAGCCGAATATCGGAGGCGTGGTAGGCGGGTTCGGAGGGAAGACGATGTTCTCTCGCTCTTTAGCCGAGAGGCGGTCTCTCAGGTGGCGTTTGGGGAGCGGTCGAATAGGACGGTCAGGATAGACAGGCGAGTAGATGCTGGGATTGGGTGAGTGTCGAGGAGGTGGTGACGACCGCCACTCGTATCCTCCTGGAGTTTGCTTGCTCAGCAACATGCCCATGTTCATAGTCGATAGCGGGGTGAGGAGGGGAACGTGTTGGAGTTCAGGTGTCAGAGAAAAGTAACGGAACTACGTACCTGTTGCAGCCATCACTGAGCGGTGCAACAGTTGACAAATGCACTGCGAGTACTGTAAGCGGATCGGTGTGCAGGTGGCTGGTGAGGGATGAGTGGTCGTGTCGGCAATGGAGAAGTGTAGAGCTGGTGAAAGGATAGGTTGAACTCACAAAGTGCAAGGTGAAGTGGCACTCGTGGTCAGCGGAGACCGAGCAAAGAGGGAGGTGGAGGTGGGGGAGATATGAGAGCTGGCAGGAAGCGTGTACAGTGGCGTATTGAAGAAGGGGGAGGGGGAGGGGGAGGAGGAGCGATTGCTACGATGCAACGGAGGAATGCAGTAGAGGATTTGCACAAAGTACAAGAGGTCAAAGAACAGCAGATGGGGGAAAAGCTCAGGGCAGCAGAAGAAGAAGAAGAGTGGAAGGCTTGGAAGTTCAAGTGGTGGTGGTTGCAGAAGCGATGAGGTGTCGTTGGCGGTGCCTTGCAAGGTGCCGACGGAGCGTTGTGTGTTCGGATGTGCTCACTGAGAGTCTTGGCTCTTTGCAGGTGGCCCAGTGGTGCGGAGTCCGAGAGAGATTGATGAGTAAGGAAGTTGGAAGGGAGAGACCACGCACACAGTACTGTAGTGAGGCACAATTTGGCGAGAGACAGAAGTCAATCGAAGGCCGTCCAGTCAACCACTTCTGCCCACACAACTCGTCAACTGCCAATTTTCATCTTCCAAGCCACGTAACCCAAAAGGCAACGAGGCATTATCACTACAGTTGAATGCCTGAGGTTCACTATGATGCTTTGATATCGCGGGCAACTGCATGATATCGGACATCGTCACCTCCGAGAGCGAAAATCAAAATGTCATTGCAAATTATCCGTCCCCCATCCTCATCCCCAAAAACCCACATCCATACGCCGGTGTTATCATCCGTCATCACTCCAGTCCCTCAAGTCCATCCCCATTAGCCCCTCAATCAATACTTCCCATACTCATTCTGCCACTTAACCAGCTTCGTCGCCAGCACATCCGCCAGCTTCGCACTCCCCTCCACCTCTACACCCCCCATCGTAAGTCCCTTCCCCCCCGCCCGCGCCATCTCCACCTGGCTCTGGGCAATAAAGTCCAGCATCGCAGCGGCACGACGCTTCAGCTCCCCCATCGTCGGGTCCTTGCCCCCTTTGTCCGCCTTGTTCCCGCCCTTGCGGTTATTCGCCGTCGTGCCCGTTGCCGCGCTATCCGCCCCGCTGCCCGCGTCACCCTCCTTAGGGCTGGCACTCGATTTGTCCTTCCCCTTGCGCGTCGGCGACCCTTCGTGCGTGCTATTCTCCCGCGTATTCTGTCCGCGTCCACTGCGTCCCCGTTTCTGCGGAAGCGGTCGCTTCTTAGTCGACAGACTGGGCGGAACAGATGGCGGGTCCGCTGGGGCAGGGGGGTCTTCGGGAGAATTGGGCTTGGGATCTTCGACAGGTTCGGAGTCTGCAACGCAGCCGTCAGTCGACAATACAACTTTTTGCTGCAACACCGAGCACTTACCCTCTGCACGACGCCGCTCCGCTCGTCCCTTGCGCTTGTTCGCAGCCTCCTGGCGCTCCCGCTCGCGCTCGCGCATCTCCTTCTCACGCTGGCTACGTGCCGCTGCCCCACGTGGAGGCGCCTTCTTGCGCTCATGGTCTGATTCGACGGCAAGGGAGACGGCGCGTGAGTGGGATGACGTCGGGGACGTGGTGCCCGTGCGCTGTCGCTTGACGTCGGAGCGTGCTCTGTCCACGTTAGATAACCCGCAATCGCATTGTGAGGAACTTACTCTTCGCTCTCTTCCCGCGGACGCTTGCCCTTTCTGCTGCTCTCTGGCGGCGCCGTGCCCTCGACCTTGCTTTCCTCTATCACCTTCCGTAGCACCTCGTCCTCGTCATAGGCTGCTCGGCTGTTCATTGTCGAGCGCCGCTTCGTGAAGGCCTCGGCGGCGAGCCGTGCCGCCTTGTCCTTGGCAGATTGTTTATTGAGCTCAGGCTCCTTAGTGACGGACTTGCGGTGCGGCTTAGGGTGCAGCTTCTCCTGCACGGGAAGGTAGCGGGAGTATCTTTGCCTTTTGCTGTCAGCATTGTCACTTCGTAGCAGACCAGATCGAAACTTACCCGCTCACACTCTTGAACAAATGGTGCAGCTCCGGCTTGCACTCTTCACAGAAGTAGTTCTCGGGCGCCGACTCCTGCTCCATAATCCCCACGCACCCACCATGCTGCCACACCTTACAATTATCGCACTGGATGAACAGGCCTCCCGCCTCATCCGGCTGCCCATCCTCTCCTACACCGAGCACCCTGCCCTTCCCATCAGGCGGGCCAGGATAGTCAAGCAATCCACATATACACCGTGTGGTCTCCTCATCCTCAACAATATCCTCCTCTTCCTCCTCCGCCTCTCCCTCCTCAACCTCCACGCGGCGCCCACTTCGTCTTGTCGCCAGCGCCGCCTCAGCAGCACCAACTTCCGAAGACGATAAACTCGCCGGTGTGCCAGACTTCTGCGGAGAGGCGGCTTTGCCAGACCGCGTCGCGCGCTCCGCCCGCGAGCTACTACTGCTCCCAGAGGCGCTGTGAGACGGCGCCAGCGGAGCAGGTATCGCCGTACGCGCGCGCGAAGACCGCCGCGGCGACATTGCAGCGCGGGGCATAAGATTCGCAGTTGTAGTTCGTCGCGCAGTGAGCGTGTGTGGTTGCGTCGAAGCTCGCAGCTCACAGCTCGCAGCTGGGCGGGAAGAGGGCGAATGAGGTGGGAAAGGAAGTGTTTGTGGGAAACTGGTGCTAGGAATGGATTGGAGAGTCTGAAAGGAGTGCGGAAGGTCCCGTGGACGGTGTCTGACGAAGTTGTCTGAAGGGTGCTTGTGGGCGTCTTGTCTCTCTCTCCTCACTCTCTCCTCCTCTCCTCTCCTCTCCTCTCAGTCCCGCACGCCAATAATTGGCCGCGGGCGGGGGGGGAGACGGTCCGAGCTGCCTCAGGCACCAGAATCAGCCAGGCAATAAGGCGATAAGGCAGCAGCAGAGGTGTCAGGCATCACCTCCTTTTGCCGCTGTTTGCAGACCTCCACGGCCCCCTTTTGCAACGAGAGGCTGCATCGGAGAGGTCAGTCTCGGGGGAAGCCGCAGACATGGCTGGGTGAAGTGTATTGAAGTTCAGGAGGTTGAAACGTTGAGGCTGTCTCAGCGGATTCTTGAGTCGGGCGAGCCAGTCCTTGTTGTAGCGGTCAGGTTGTCGGCGCTTCGCTCCCGCAGGTCCGAATCGCCTTGGGGCCTTGTCCGATGCCCGTGATATCGCGCTGGATCATCGCCGCGTTTGGCTTGCTGTCAGGATAGGGCTGTCTTGGGACATACTCGAAACAAGCATTGAAACGGTCACAACTGTCAAGCAAAGTGGAGTGGATTTTCATTCGTTCATGCTACTATTTCTCACTTCGTCAAATCGCTCAGTCTTCAAACATTGACATTTTCGCTCAGATCCCAAAAAACAAACACATCAGTGGTGTGTCCCCGCCCTCGGGGCACCGTTGTTGTTCTTAGCCTCCCACGCGCGGCTCTGCTCCTGCCCGTTCGCAGCACGCAGGCTCTTCTCCTCCGCCATGCCGTTGTGGCTCCCGTTGAACCGCAACCCCTTGATGCCGGGGTAGCCCTGCACGCCCGTCGCCTTCTCCAGGCGCGTCGCCATATCATCGCTGACCTCGCGGAAGATGCCAATCTGGCGCTTGATGATCTCCTTGTCGCCGCAGCGGGACATGTTGCCAGCAACGGTCTCAACGAAGCGGCTGCGCGCACCCTCGTCCCACACCTTCTCCCACAGCGCCCGCGGTGCCTGGAAATCCTCGGGCCGGATCTCAGAGAGGAACGTGACCATCTCGCCGGTCCAGTGCGCGTGCGTGGCGTCCGCATCGACGGCGCGCTTGCGGAAGTTGATCGGCGAAATCGACGACAGGTAGTTCTCGCGCCCGCCCTGGTTGTAGAAGGCCATGGCGCCGTTGCGCTGAAAGTTGGCGAAGCGGTAAGGAACGCGAGGAGCGTTGACCGGCAGCTGCGCGTAGTTGGTGCCCAGGCGGTGGCGGTGGGTATCGGGGTACGAGAAGAGGCGGCTCTGCAGGACGGGGTCGGCCGACGGCTCGATACCGGGCACCAGGTGCGACGGGCTGAAGGCTGCCTGCTCGACCTCGGCAAAGTAGTTCTTCGCGTTTTCGTTGAGGAAGAACTCGCCGACCTTGCGCAGCGGGTACTTGCCCTGCGGCCAGACGTGGGTCAGGTCGAAGACATTGATGCCCTCCTTCTCCCACATCTCCTCGGCCTGCTTGGGAGTCACAGTCTGGACCGCAAAGTCCCAGCCGGGATACTCGCCGCGCTCGATGGCCTCGTACAGGTCGCGCTGCGAGTAGTCGGGGCCCTTGGTGGCAGCCTGGTCATTGGTCAGGAAGCGGGTGCCCTGCTTGGACTTCATGTGGAACTGGGCGTACACCCACTCGCCCTGAGCGTTGACGAGCTTGAACGTGTGGCCGGAGTAGCCGTGCATGTACCGGTAACCGTCGGGGATGCCACGGTCGCCCATGAGCACCATGACCTGGTGCACCGACTCGGGGTTTTGGGACAGGTAGTCCCAGAACATGGTGCTGTCATCGGCGGCGCCGAGGTTCGTGGCGGGGTGGCGTTTCTGGGTGTGGATGAAGTGCGGGAACTTGGCCGGGTCGCGCAGGAAGAAGACGGGAGTGTTGTTGGCAACAAGGTCCCAGTTGCCCTCCTCGGTGCGGAACTTCATAGCGAAGCCGCGAGGGTCGCGGGCGCAGTCGGCGGAGCCCATCTCACCGCCGACGGTGGAGAAGCGAATGGTGATGGGGACGGTCTTGCCGGGCTTAAAGACATCGGCGAGAGACAGGTCCTCGAGCGAATCTGTGGTGCGGTAGAAACCGTGGGCACCGCTGCCCTTGGCGTGGACAACGCGCTCCGGGATGCGCTCGCGGTCAAAGTGCGAGAGGAGGTCGATCAGGTGGAAGTCCTGCAGCAGAAGCGGGCCGTTCTCGCCGGCACGCTGCGACTCGTAGGGGTGGGCGATCGGGGCGCCATTGCTGGCAGCGTAGAGAGTGTCCTGCGAGGGAGCGTTCTTGTCGTCGACGTAGTCGCGGTAGAGGTCACCGTTCTTGCGGGCGTCAGGAGCCTGGGACTGGGTTGCGTTGAAAGACATGGCGATGACTGTGATGGAGAGGGCGGAGGGATGATGCGGAAGACAGTCAATGTCGAGATATTGAGATGTCGATATGAAGTTGATTCACTGGCCACGAGATGAAGAGTGAAGTAAAGTAGAGAAGACTCAGCACGAGGTAAACAGCCGAGTTAAATACCATGTGAGATGAGGGGTCACTCGCCCTTCCCCCCCCCCCCGCCCCAACGGACATACACGCTACAGGAAATGGAGACGCGGCTATGGGCGGACGTGCAATTACCATGGGCACCATGCAACCCGCCACAGTCCACGTATGTTACCCCACACGAAGACTAGAAGGCTTACTACAGAAACGGATTATGAAAGCGACGTTGTCCAGCCTTTTACTGGACCGTGGCGTGCCTAAGAGACAGGGGGGCAAGGGGAAAGGTGGAGGGTTGAGAGCGGGACACAGCGCAAGTCGCTCGGTAGCGCCCGACGGGATGGAGTCGCGGAATTGCGGAGGGGTGTGTGGTGATTGTTAATGAAGCGGACCCTGAAGGCGGGGTTGACGGAATGGGCCAATTGTGTTGACGGCTAGAGCTGCAGGGTCTCCGCTCTCCGTCTTCCGAATGCTGAGTCTCGAACGTCGGTGCTGATGTTAGCTTTGCTTGTGCCGTTCAGTAGTTCTAAATGATTCTCTCGATTTGTGATGTTGTCTCCGTTCTCAGAACTAGACCACGTCGCACGGACCCCGCTCTCATTGCTCGTGGGCGCGGGGAATTGATGTCATGCGCTTAGCTATGCTCCATGCTCCATGCGGAATATGGTTCTCTCAAGAACCGCTGTTCAATCCAATCAAACACCACGTTGACCGAGCGACTCAGCATTAGCTCTCATTGGCGAGGCAATGCCCCACTTCAACGGCATTTGATGCTTGAAGCGATCAATGTTGCCATATGCCTGCGTTGATGGCTTCCATCTATCTGACTTTACTGCCTGTCATCGGGAAGCGGGGCACCGGAACTCTTGGCCGCTGTTGTGAGGATTTGCCACATTTCACCCCCCATCCGCCTCCACGAGCTTCGACGAAGCCAGTGAGTTATATTGGTGCATGCGGGTCTATCGATGGGCCGCATTCGGGATCCGGGATTCTCAACAAATCTTCGAGCGGAGGTGGTCGAAAGCTGGGGAGGCGGGCTTTCATTACGGAGACATGGATCTGGCTGTATCAGCGACGACATTCTCAGTGATACGCCCATTTTACCTTTTCTTTGCCATACCCAGGGTTACGCATGACTGAAGAGAGATGTGTTTTGCGGACTTTTGACTGGAAGGACTGTGTCCTGCTCAAGTGCACACAACGGATTGTTTAAGAGGCACAATGCCAGCCTGCATAGGCATCTTTGATCAGCTTTATCGCGTAATTCCGCCCCGGCAGCGTGCTGCTGCTCGCCATTCAAAGTTCCAGATGGAAAAAAGGGATAAAATATCATGAAGGTGATGACGATGCAGTGCTTCGAGAGAACGATGTCACGAGACTATAGCTTGACGTGGTTCGAAATCGCGGGCAACGGTCCGAAGTACCGCCGACGTCTGTTGGTGGTCTTGGGGCGTTTGGTCAAGGGTGCTTCACTTTTGATATTTCTCCAGACTCCATTCTGCTTCACACATCCACAAGCCCTCCATACGTTTCTTCTTCCCCATTTTGCGACGATTTACGCAGTTACGAAGTCATGAAGTCAACGTAGATTCGCCCATCCCAGAAACCGTTGCCCCATCGGGCCCTTCCAACTGACATACGTACCGCGACTCTTGATTCACCATGGCCGCGGGTATGTCCTCGCCCACCCTCTGAGAACCCCGCTGACCCGACCAGAGACGACCAAAGTCGTCCCTCTCACTTGCCATGGCCACTCGCGGCCTGTCACCCATATCAACTTCTCTCCCGTTGTCGACGATGATCAGTACTACTTGATCTCCGCCTGCAAAGGTTCAGCCCCTCTGCACAATATCTGGCCCGGCTGACGGACAGACAACAACCCCATGCTACGCGATGGCGTGACAGGCGACTGGTACGGCTCCCCGCTCTGCCAGATTCATACTGACCATAAGGATCGGTACCTTTCTCGGCCACAAAGGCGCCGTCTGGCAAGCCCGCCTCTCTACAGACGCAACTCTTGCCGCAACTGGTTCCGCCGACTTCTCAGCGTAAGGTGCATGTCCCATTCCACACCCGCTAGGTTAACCCCCATCCAGACACGTTTGGGATACAAGCACGGGCGAAACGCTGTACAGCCTGCCGCATGCTCACATCGTCCGCTCGGTCGCCTTCCCTCCACAGGCGGCGCAGCAGATCATTGCCACCGGCGGCGCTGAGCGTAAACTCCGCATCTGGGACCTCTCGCGAGCGGGTACGCAGACACCCGACGCAGGCGCTACGCCTGCGGCGCTCGCGCCGAGCTATGAAATCGGTGCTGGGGCGCACGGCGGTACAATCAAGAGTATCGTGTGGTCACCGAACTCGCATGTACTCATTACGGCGGCGGAAGACAAGAAGATGCGATGGTGGGACTTGCGCGCCCCAACACCTATAGCAGACTACACGCTTGACGGGCCTGTGGGCTCTTGTGAGCTCGACCCTCTGGCGCTGACTGGGGGCTCGGCAAACGGGACGCTGAGCGTGGCAGCCGGAAAGAGTGTGTATTTTTTCGATGTGGACCGGCCGGCAGCGGTGCTAAAGCAGATAACAACGCCGTATGAGATTGCGAGCGTGGCGCTCCACGGGGGTCAGAGGAAGTTTGTTACGGGGCAGGCTGGGGACACATGGGTGCGGGTGTGGGACTACGACTCCGAGCAAGAAACCGGTATGTTGCCCTCTGAAGGGGGAAGATGTTGCTGACGAGACAGAAATCGGAAAGGGGCATCACGGCCCCATCTGGGCGTGTGCGTTTGCGCCGGACGGTAAGCTGTACGCAACGGGCAGCGAGGACGGCACCATTAAGCTGTGGAAGTTTACCAGTGGGCCGTATGGGCTGTGGCGGTGAGCGTAGCGATTAATGATAGTCATGTCTCACTACTTTTGGCTCGGGTTTGGATGCGGTTTGAGAGAAGCATTAACCTGCCTAGTAGTGCCTTTTCTTCCTGGCTTTGCCTTGATCTCAAACAGCACTCTCCAGGTATCCACCTACAGGTTCACGGACCTGTCCATCTGCAGTCTCCTGCGGGTCACCACCACCATGATAGCGGATCTACTGATAGACGCCTCGAAACGCAACCGGCGGCAAGGAGACAGCGCGGCAGCACTGCGGAATTGGTCCGAGTTACCAACCCGGTTAGTTGACTCAGTACTATGCATAGATATCGAGCATTTATCAGCGCGGACGCACCGTGGTGCCCTGCAGCCGTTGCTCCCGCGCCCAATACGGACCAGTGACGTAAGGCTACCCCGGAGTCTAAGGCGCACCGCCAAGGCCCGGGCGGAGCTTGGCATTTGGGCCGGAGATGGTGGAGTTAAAGCTTGTGAGGTGGGGTATATATCAGGCTGCGGGAGGGACGGGTATGACATCAGCTACAGAGATCACGGAGACATTCTTACCGTGAGCCTTACCGACCTATTTGGAGCCAATTACACGCCCGTCGATGTTGCATCTCAAGACCGCATTCCGATCTTCGAAACAACCTCACGATATGGCCCATCAACCACACGCCGGCAAAATCGCCCTCATCACCGGTGCGACGAAGGGTATTGGTGCCGCTGTAGCGACGCAGCTCGCCCGCGAAGGCGCAACCGTTGTGCTGAACTACAGTCGGGATGCAGACGCGGCGAACACCCTCGTAGACACCATCGGCTCGGAGGATGCCTTCGCCGTACAAGCCGACGCGGGGAGCGTGGCGGGCGTCCAAGAGCTGGTCCGCGTAACGGTAGAGAAGTACGGGCGGATCGATATCCTGATGGCCAACGCGGCGGTGATGCCCATGGCAGATCTGGAGCATACGAGCGAGGAGATGTTCGATTCCGTGTTTAACCTGAATGTCAAGGGGCCGTTCTTTTTGACGCAGGTGAGTGGTCCTGATTTGTCGGGTCATGAGTCGAGCTGATAGCGTAGGCTGCTGCGCCGCACATGCCGTCCGGCTCGCATATCATCCTCATATCGACAAGCTTGACGGTATCGGGGAATATCACGCCGGACTACCTGAGCTACGTGACGTCCAAGGGGGCTATCGAGCAAATGGCCCGGCTGCTGAGCAAGGACCTGGGGCGGAAGGGGATCCGCGTCAATGCGGTTGCGCCCGGCCCGACGGGGACGGAGCTGTTCTACAAAGGGAAGAGCGAGCAGGTGCTGAATATGATTGCGGGCATGAATCCGTTTAAGCGGATTGGGGAGCCGGAGGAGATTGCGGAGGTGGTGAGCTTTTTGGCCGGGGAGGGAGCTCGCTGGGTTAGTGGGCAGACGGTTAGGGTTAATGGGGGGATGGCGTAGGGTGAGTGAGCTTTGTGGGGTGGGGGATGTGGGGTTGGAATGAGTCCGGGGAGGGGTGATGCGCTTGGTGCGAGGAGTGTTGGTCTGAGGGCAAGCTGGGAGTTTGGGATGTGTCTGAAATTGATGGCGTGCAAGGTATTGCGGATAGCCCGCGCGGGACGGTCTCTTGCAAACGAAAAGCTTTTGTACACTGATTGAAGCTCATGATTGTGGTTGCTGCGGTGGTGAGGTCAAATAATGGTCGTGATGGAAGATAAAGTGTTTTTGCGATGGACGCGACGCGTTGACGTGTCTGTTCTGCGGGGCAGCGTCTAGCGTCGACAAGCGCGAGGCATGGCTGGGAAGTGGGGCAGTACGCAACAACGATGAAGATACAGAGATGGAGGTTGGAGCAGCGCATGGGAGAATGAAGTAGACACCGACAACAGAAGCATAGCCGATATGGTCGGAAGACAGTATAAAGCTTGCATCGTGAAGACTGTGCATTCCAGCCAGCAATGAGGTCAGGTTGACGTTCCTCTCAGCCTCCCCACCCCTGGCTCGGCTGGGCCTGATTCGGTCTTGGCAACAAGAACAGCAAAGTTGATGGTGCACGGGCCATGTAAACGGCTGGCAAAGAAGCGCTGGAAAGCCGCGCACTTTCCTGCCATCCCGTCCGCTCTCTTTCTTTGCCGTGCACCGGCTTTCGGTGAATCGCCCCGTTCCCTTTTCCCTTCCCTTTCCTTCCGCCCTCTTTCCCCCCCCAGTCAGCCCGCCGTGTGCCCTCTTCGTTCCTTCCTCCTCTGACCACCCCCCCCCCCGCCCCGAAAATCAACAAGAGGCCCGCGCCGCTTTCCCCGGCCTACAAATACCCTCACCCTCCCCCCAGCAAAACCCGCGATCTTCTTTCTTCCATCCCCAAACTCTCGCATCCACTCACGTTGAACCGCTGTTCAACTTTTCCGCCACTTATTCTCATCAACTCCATCAGTTTTCCGATCTCAAAATGACTGGTCGTAAGTACTGATCCTTTTCTTTGTTATTTAATCACTTGCACTGCATCGCTGGTCGCTGCATCGCCGTCGTTGCACTTTGTTGTCGTCGTGGTCGTCGGTGGTGTTGTTGCCCGCCCGCTGCGGCTTTCGCCACCTCGCAACGCGATTGGTCGACGCGTCCTGCAGCGCGACTGCACCTCCACTCAACACCATCACCATCACCCCTTGCACTCGACCTCATCGTCGCCTTGCACTTGGGCTTCATCTGTTGTAAAGAATATGACTGACCTTCATAGGTGGCAAGGGCGGCAAGGGTCTCGGCAAGGGTGGCGCCAAGCGTCATCGCAAGATTCTTCGTGACAACATCCAGGGCATCACCAAGCCTGCCATCCGTCGTCTCGCTCGTCGTGGTGGTGTCAAGCGTATCTCTGCCAGTATGTCCTTACCCTTTGCTACTGAGTTCGTGCCTAACACCATTGCTAGTGATCTACGAAGAGACTCGCGGTGTCCTCAAGTCCTTCCTTGAGTCGGTCATTCGTGATGCCGTCACCTACACCGAGCACGCCAAGCGCAAGACTGTCACGTCGCTCGACGTTGTCTACGCTCTGAAGCGCCAAGGCCGTACCCTCTACGGTTTCGGTGGTTAGGTTGTGGTCGTACGGGTCTTGTCTTTGGGCTGGTGGTCTGGCGTTGCGGGTGTGCGGGGATCTTTTCCGGTGTTTACTTAGCAATGCCGCCCACGGGCTGATGACTTCTTGACTTGTGGACGACATCAATACAAATGGGTTATTGACTGCGTTTGACTGGCGTGCATTGTGATCTGTGTGAGCCATACTCTCCCACTGTTCGGTATCCGACCGTATGCCATACCATGCTTGTATCAATGCCTCTGCGACTGGCCAGTAAGACTCTAGGCAGAAGTTATCACTGCACTTCTGCTTGTTGGGGCCTAGTCTCTTCCACTGGATCCTTGCCGCAGCTCGGCTAAACAGCTGGACAAACGGTAGGTCAGGCGGTATGATTCATGCTCGAGGATGACACAACGACATCCCTAATCAAATCATTGGACATTGCTCCCCTATCACTAGGCTACAGCAGGCAGCGAAGGCTCCCGCGTCTGCAAACCCTTCCAGCCTACAGCAACCCACCGACACCTTCCTAAGCTTACTGCTGATTAATCGGCACCTGCCCGCGTTATTTGGTCTCCTCCACCGCCCCATGCACTCACCCGCATGTAATGCGAGTACTCCAAAATCAACCGCTGCCCCTCGGCCATAAAACCCCCCTCCGCATAATCATTATGTGGGCTCGAGGGGCTCGTCTGAGTCTTCGGCTCGCCGACGGTGTCGGTGCTTGCGGTACCAGCATAGCAGTTACGACGTCGATGGTTGTGTGAGGGGGGGGTTGCATTTGCGGCTTTCCAAAGGGAGACTTGTTGGTCCAGACGGTGACGTCGCAGAGGACGGCTTGCGCGTTGCAAAGGCTTCACCTAGCCCGCTGGCGCCGTTGGTTTGAGGATGCTTTTGGAGGCGAAGGTGCTAGTGTCGAGGGGGACTGTGGGGTTGACGGGGTTGCGCCTGTGTAGGCTGGGCAATGTATGGTTGCTTTCGGTTGGATTTGGTTTGGGATAGGGGTGATGTGGATGGGATGGGGAGGGACTGAGGATTCGTGATGCTTGGGATAAGGATGGTGCTGAGGGAGGGAACAGCCCCGCACAAGGCGGGGTGGTATGTGTAATATAGATAATCCGTATCGGGTGGAGGAAGGGTCCGAGCGGGCACATAGGGGGGAGTGTGCTAGAGTAGCATTCACTGGGAGTCCGTTTCCGCGATCAGGCATCACCATACAGCTTGACTCCCGGCTGGGTTGCGATGCCAGGTCGCGGAGACCGACTCGCAGTGAATGCTACTCTAGCACGAAGTGCAAGGAACGAATCCAATATGACGACTGAGACCAAGGTAAGCAGTGCAAATCGAATTTCATTAGGTGTTCCTGTGTAAGCCACCTGCTCAATATTACTCTGGGAAAGAACGAAGTTGTACGAAGTTCTGGAAGTGCACTAGATTCGCATATACAAGCTGCGACGTGGTGTTGAGGTTGAGATGTTAGCGGAGCGGAATACTTGGCAGGTCGATGCGGGTGGAGCACGGGCCTTCGCTTTCACCGCGCTGCCGTGGCCCGTGCCTGACCTGTAACTTGCCCCCTGCCAGCAAAGTGCAGTCCAACTGCTTGCTTCTCCGCAACCCCGACTCGATCTCCAAACCAACCCCCATTTCCCTCCCAAACGCAATTCATTCTTCGTATCCTCACCAAATGGATCGCTCGCTGGAGGACATCATCTCCGAACGCCAGGTACGTATGCAATCATGACAATGCTGTTTGTCCCTAACCCTCGCCAGCGGAGCAACCACCGGTCTCGCGATCGCCGTCCCGCTCCTCGCAGTGATAATTACAGAAAGGTACCCGTCTCGACGTCGCCGGCCCATTTCGTAACCCGCCAGGTTCTTCCTCCTCTTCCTGGACGATCCGCGACGCCCGGCCGACAGTCGCAGCCTCCGTCGCAATGCCCTGCTAACCTCAGGAACCTCCTAGACTCAGCCGCGGAACGACACGAGAAACATTGACCAGTACGTGATTCCTCTGTACTTGTGGGTATGCCGCTAACGGAACAGGGAATGGGTTCACGATCGCTATGACGACGTGTCCGATGGTTCGTCTACTTCGCCTCCTGGACACCCCGCGCTCACGCCTCCAGCTCGCCAGCCGGTGCAGAACTTCCGCAACACCCGCTACACTCGCCGCGACTCAGACCCGGAATTGTATGGCCGCCAAAACTTTTTGGATTGTCCTAATAGGCCTAGGAGACAGCAAACGGGCACGAAGCTGCGTGTAGACAACCTGCACTACGACCTGTCGGAAGACGAGCTGCGCGTATGTACCCTACGCTGATGGAGAGCCCCCCTAACTGTAACAAGGAACTTTTTAGCCGTATTGGACGTGTCAGCAGTGTCCAACTCCTCTACGACCGCCAAGATCGCTCGCGCGGCATCGCTTTCGTTGTGTACCCCAATCCCGAAGACGCTCAAGATGCGATCCGGGAGTTTGACGGTGCAAACGCCCACGGTCAGCCCATTCGCATCACTCTGCAGAACAGCCCTCCGGTCAAGCCACGTAATCCTTTCGACAACATTGAGCGTCCGCCGCGTTCCCTCTTCGACCGTATTGAGCGGCCGGCCACTTCCTCCCGTGGTGGACGTGGCGATCGTGGCCGCTCGGCGAGTCCCATCCGTCACAGCAATGTCAGCAAGCCAGCGCCTGAGCACATCGATCGCTACGTTCCTGGTGATGACCGTCGTCGGTCGCCGCGTCGGGGTACGCCTCGTGGGAATTTGAAGCGTGCTGGGGGTCCTGGGGGTCCTGGTGGTGCCGGTGGACGTCGTCAGCGGAGTCCCCGGAGAGACACCGGGGAGAAGACTGTACAAGGTCGCCCGCGCAAGACGGCCGAGGAGCTGGATGCCGAGATGGAGGATTATTGGGGTGCTGCGGGCGGAGGTGGCGCTGAACAGAGTACTGGACACGGTGCCGCTGATGCGGATGATGACTTGATGATTGAGTAAGTTTCAGGATGAGGGATTTTCCGTTAGCTTGCCGCATCAGGCAGATACGAATTTGAAAACTATGGGCTGGTCCAGTTGACCTTTTTTCGTTTTTACTGGCTTAGTACCGTGGTAGGGTGATGGGTTGCTAACATGATAGCGCAATTCAGCGAATGGGACTGTGAGACTGTGACCGTCTATGGACGGGACATGGATGAGATAGAGGCGTTAGAGGACATGATGGCGTTGGTTAGGTTCGAGTGGGGGTTTGCTGGGATGGAAGAAGAGTTTGCTGCATTAGCGAAAGAGCTTATGCTTTCATGTGAGATGCAATGAGGAGCTCGTTCGATGTGCATCCATGTATTCCGGCGTAATGAAATCTGACGGCTTCTATTCTCCCCTTGCTCTCTATAGTCTCGTATCCCTGCCTCTGGCATTTTTGGTACACAGGCCATTCCTCGGTATGGAAGTGTTTCTCAATTGTTCTATGTCAATGTGCCTAGAGCTGCACGTAGCCATCGACTGTCATGTCCCTCCTTCGGTCTTCTATCGTGCCACGTTTGTCTGCAAGCATCTCTACTCTAATCCTGGCACATTCCACCACGGCAGAGCCTGGTTCCTCGAGTCTGCGGTCTAGTTAGCAAGTCAGAAATGAAGAACGGTAGACATTACTGACCATCGGAGTTGCGATCACCTAGACTATAGTAGGATCCTAGTACTCATGACCGCGCGGAGGAGGCGGTGAGCCGCCGTGGGACTCTGTCTTCGGCTTCAGCTTCAGGGGCGGCTGTGACGGTGAACCCGGATTAGGCGTTTATAATGAACAGGAGGCCGAGCTTGACTGCCGCTCTATATCCATATAACAGGGACGCATTGCTGGTCCCGTATGATATCGGCATCTTTTCTTCTTCTCTTCTTCCTGTGTCTGAATGACCTGGTTGACGACGTCGGCGTCCGAAGGGTCGTCTATGAAGAACTCAGCGGCAGGAGAGAGTCGATTTCCAGTTTCCACGGGTAGGGGGTGGAAGGCATAAACAGTGAAGGTCGAGGCCTTTAGAACCATACATGAAGCCGAATGTATAAGGTGCTTTGATGATATTGTGAAGAGAAGGGAGTCGGCTTCGGCTTCGGCTTCTGAGGTGGCTTCGACGGCCAGCCAGGGGGCGGCTTCGGAGGACTGGTACCCATATTTGATCGGAGGCACACCGCTAATCTCGTAGGACATCGGCACCTTCTTCTGTTCCTCTTTTGTCTTGATGAGTTGATCGAAGAGGAGAATGTCAGAGGGGTCGTCCATAAAGACATGAACGTCTCGAGGATGAGAGAAAGCTGGTGTGTGGATGAGCTGGCGTATGTGGATGAAGGTTTGCGGTGTGCGGATGGAAGGTATAACCACAAAGGCTGGAGGTTTTTAGATATAATGCCGAATGTATATGATGCTTTGATGATGGTGATATAGGAAGGAGAAGGTAATCAGCTTCGGCTTTGGCTTCTCGGGCAGCTTGGACGGCGACCCCGGGGCGGCTTCCGAAGACCGGTACTCATATATTTAATCAGTGGCACACCGGAGACGTCATAAGGCATCAAAAAAAAACTCTTCTTCCTTTTCCTGGGTTTCGATGACTTGGTTGAAGATGAAGACGTCCGAAGCGTCGTCCATGTAGGCAGCGTAGCAGAGAAGAGTCGGAACTCAATTTGAGATTCAAAGGTGGAGAGCTGCTGCAATGAGGGTTGGGGCTATTATATATACGAAGTCGAAGGGCAAAGTAGTTTAGACGATGATAATAATGATAATTGAAGTGACGATGATGTAGGGGATGATGATGGAGAAAAGAAAAAGGAAGTCGGCGGTGGAGGCGGTGGAGGCGGCTTTACGGAGCAGTCCCCGTGAATCGACGGGCAGCCGGCGGCAAGTCGAGTAATGTGACCTCTATATACACGTGGTATGGCGGTGACGACGAGGCAGTAACAATATACATGACTTCGGTGATTCGTTGTCACGGGGTGAGTCGGAGAGAATGCTGTTTAGATAGTGGGCAGTCATGAGTTTGAATATATCCGAATGGTCAATTTCAACTCACCTTCATTTCGAAGATATCGAGGCAGTAGTGTAGATGCATCCAAGGACTGGCCGGAAGAATCATTGCTGTCAATATTCTCAGCGACATGTCAGTGGCATCAAGCCCGGTATCGGAATCAATTAACTCAAATCTTGCCAAAGACACCGGACTAAAAAAGGGACAGCAGTCCATATAGCTAACCAAAGCTTCTCAATTGCTGCGTGATCTTCATACTGCCGACGGAGGTGGCTGTCAGGATACTTTCCACTGCCTCTGATCTTCAAGGACTTCGGGAATGAAGAAAAAAAAAGAAACGAACTAGGAAGTGTTTCAATTTGTTCTACGTAATCTGCAAGCAGCTACGCATTGACAAGAGTGATATTCTCCCTCTCCAACAGTTCCATCTTGCTATGTTCCTCTCCCAGTACCTTGGTCGAACAACGGGTTGGCTGTCCTCAATCCCGGAAGACAACATGTGCAACGAAATGGCCCTAAGCCTAGCGATGACACGGATGACAAAAGCTGAATGCGGTCCACGAGTCTGGTGTCCAGTTAGCAAGGGAAGTACGAGATAATTCGGGTATACCTGACCGTCGGGGCTGCGAGCTACGCTGCGGCTGGGTCCCAGTACTCGTGCCCGCGCGGAGGAGGTGGCAGACCATCGGTTTCGGCCTCTGGCTTCGGCTTCTGAGGAGGCTTCGGCTGCGAACCAGGAGGTGGCTTCGGCGGACCAGAACCCATGTACTTGATCGGCGGCGCACCGCTGACCTCGTACGGCATCGGCATGGGCTTCTCCTTCTCTTCTTCCTGGGTCTTAATAACCTGATCGAAGATAACGATGTCGGCAGGATCGTCCATGGAGACCTCGACGGGCTAGAGGGTGAGAGGAAGTTGGTGCGTGGAGGAGGTGGAGTGTGGATGCAAGGGAAATGAAGGAATTGGAGTTGGCGGAGTGGTACTTATGGACTTGAGCGTTGTGAATGGCGCAGATATCGACTGCGACAGCAAACTTCACAAGACCTCCACCGAGGTGTTCTCGGCGCAGTTCAATCTTCCAAGCTGACAATTCACATTCTTGCTCGGCGACAGACCCTCGTCATTGCTTCCGTCCGGACACACTCAGCATCCTCTCAAACACTCGGCAGACAGCACCCAAGTTCTCTCCATTCATCTTCAGTTGCCCTGCAACTCTCCTCATCTCCTGCGGTACATCTTGCCCTGGATCCAGCGCCTCGATAACGGCACCCATCACCTTCACATCTGCATCAGGCACGAGAAACATCCATAACGGGTTCTCCGTTCCCCCAAACACAATCCGCTGCGCCAGCCTCTCCCATAGTTTGACGCGGACTAGCGTCAACCCTGGGCCCGACGGTGGGAGCGAATCCGCCACTCTCAAAAGAAGGGGAGTGAGAACAGCGAGGACGGCCGCGAGGTTCTCCGTGCCAACGAGGCAGGGAGGAAAGTCTGCTTCGGGCACTTGTGAGAAATGTACCAACAGTAGCAGCCAGCAGACATCTTGAAGCTGGGACAGCCGTCGACGATGGATGAGGTAGGCTGCGAGGGTGGGAACAGCCGCCGAGGGAGGCTGGGCCGTTATGGCGGTGAGCTCGGCTATGTACAGGTTCTCCTCAACGAGGGTGGCGTGTAGGAGGGTGGTGTAAACCTCATAAGGGAGCGTAGAGATGCGGGCCAGAGAACGAGCAAAATCGGAGCGCGCGAAGTCGGGCGGGGCTGCCCAGAATGCGAGCTCCCTGGTCAAGGTGGATAGATTGGTGGGCGGAGACGTGGGAGGTGCACCGCCGAGGAGAGTCGAAACGTAAGCCTTAAAGCGAGAATTGGAGGTAGAAACGGAGTGAGCTTCGGATTGTAGATGGTCGAAGATCGTTTCGAGAGAGTGTTGCGGAGGGAAAGTTGCAATATGAGTTCTAAGTTCCGCCGGGAGGTAGGGGGCAACCCATGGAACGGAGACTGCCGCCTGGCAGAGGTGAAAGATGCGCATGCCGAGATACTCGCCAGTGCCGGTACGGCTCTGGGTCTGAAATTCGCGCGTCGCGAGGCGCACAATATACGCCAAGCGGGCTGCGATTTGATCGGCTGGGAAGGCTGCGCTTTGCGGCATATTGCCGTCCCTAAGTGCAGAGAGCGCCTGTGTCAGGGCAACCATCTGTTGTATCAGATAGCCATCCGTGTCAAGCGCTGCAAAAAGTTGAAGAAGGTCCTTGCAGAGCTTGTCGTCGCATTGCTGGATGACTGCATGAACCATGCCGAGCCGAGCCTCGTTCGCGGCAAAATCCACACACTGATAGATGAACAGCTCCAGCGCTCCCGGCCCGACCCCATACGCCCGATGCAGAACTTCCAACACCCGCTC
The DNA here is from genome assembly GCA_010356995.1 of Trichodelitschia bisporula. Classification (NCBI taxonomy): domain Eukaryota; kingdom Fungi; phylum Ascomycota; class Dothideomycetes; order Phaeotrichales; family Phaeotrichaceae; genus Trichodelitschia; species Trichodelitschia bisporula. The sequence continues at coordinate 35,069 of ML996713.1, read as the reverse complement.
AAGGCCCCGCGGACTCCGTATCTCGACTGAAACGTGAGCGTAGCAAGCGGGCTCCGACAGACGTAAAGATTCCTTTGCTTTGGTCGCCGTGTCTGGGCCGTCCAGCTCAAAGTAAGGCATCAACTTTAGCCGCTGGATATCTGCAAACGTGCCTGACTCCCACACAGCCAGCCGGTGCACATCCGGCCTCCAAACTGATAGTGCCGGCCACAACGGCAAGCTGTCGTCGAGCAGTGGCATCACGCGTTCTGCGTTGGCCAGACGCCGCGCACCCTGTAACCAGCTAACCATGTGAAACAGCGATAGGAACTTGCCCCACCGGATGTACTCCGCAACCTGAGTCTGCAAGCGCGTCGGCAGCTCTGACCGCGCGAGTACCACGCTGATGAGATCCAGCGGCAGCGCGGCATCCGGGTTGCCCTGAGCAATACACTGCACTAGCTCGCGGAACACTGCTGGGAGCTCGCTGTCCACGCCAGCGCTGGAGGATATTCGCAACAGAGCCCGTGTGGCGCCCAGGCCGCCGGCTGAGATCACACCAGGCTTCAGTGCTGCTGCCAGGACCACACATCGCAGATACCGCGTCGGCTCGGAGGAGCTTAGGAGTGCGAGGTTGTTGATAGCGGCGTTGGAGGAGAGATGGTGGAGACACGCCAGTAAGGCCGCATCTCGTGCACCGGCGTAGACAGAAGCGTGCTCTTCGACGAGCGCCAGGAGGTGGTCATCCTGTTGGGCGGGGTAGAGAAAGACGCTGCGCTGTAGCCAGTCGAGGTAGGTTTTCGTCGGACGCTTTAGCGGCTCGAGGCGTTGAGGGTCGAGGGGTTTACCGCCCGCGAGGTAGCTTGTGACCGAACGGAAGTCCTGCACTGCTCGGTGCCAGCGATCGCGATGAGCAGCGTCAGTCTGGGCGGTAATGGGAGAGGTGGAGAGCCTGCGACCAAATTTGAGGTGGATGCCGAAAGGCATGGCGCGTCCGAGCATCCCTTATGCAGAGGACATACCGTTCGGAGAGTTGGCCGTTTCAAAGACAAAGAATGAACAATGACTGAGATCTCGTATCTCAGAATGCAAGATGGTATAAAGTCGGGTTCGTGGATAGCCTCGCCAGAGCCCGTGCGCTGGGATGCTCCGCGGTACCGTAGTAGACGGAGAAGGGTGGTAGGCTTTGGCGAAGAGCGGCGTCCGGGGTTGTACGGCTGACTTGAGGCGGGCGCACTAATACAGTATGCAGCCAGCGGGTCTTCTTGGATTGGAAGCTCGGCATTCAGCCTGACGGGGGGATAGAGTGGGGGCTGCAGGCGCTGGCAAACATATGCAGTTTTGGGCTGGCGACTCACACACGGGATGTGGACTGTGGCGTTCCCGCCATCTGCTGGCCCAAAGCCTGATACACCATTTTGGAGGCAGCAGGTCTCGAAAGTCTGCGCGGGGAATCACAGCGTCCGGAGAATCAACATGGGACCTCGGTGTGACTTGAAAAGCGGAAGTGAGACCAGATATGGGAACCATAAGCCCGCCTTCAGTACATGCAAAGAGCGGCACTTGGGAAACTGTGCGTACCGAAGAGGGCAGACGGCTGCCTTCGATCCAGGTGACCGGCTGCTAATGAAATTTGATAATGGTCGTGCTGAAGTTAACTGGTCAGTGTGGGCGCCCTGTAGAGTACGAGTACAGTCTCTTCGAAGATCGCCGGTGATTCAGTTGAATTGCTTGAACCAACGGCATACTATGGTATGTAAGAAAGATCATTTGAAGATGCATTATCCGTCAGTGCAGCGAGCTCGGAACAATGTTGCTCAAGGGCGTTGAATTGCATGCGGGCACGGCGGGGAAGAAAGACGCAGGGTGCAGTGCAGCCTCACTTTTTGGGTTGCTTATTGCCTTTGGGCATTGCGAAGTCGGTTGGGACAGTAGATGCCGTATGATATGGCTGGATAGCAAAGGTACTTAAGATAACAAAGAGAATGCGTGCTGAGAAGTATATGAAGCAGTAAGAATGGTGATGTGGAAGGTTTCGAGGGATGGGGATGGGATGAAGTCGTCCCAGGCATGGTCAGTGCTGGCGCATCGCGCACCTTCGGACGCCATCGTAGTACTACGTAGACTCGACTTTCATCTCCAATGCATCCACAACTTAATACAGTACGTACATCAACAGGTCGGCCACGATTATCTGAACTCCAAACGTCCAAAACAAACCTCATTGCCGGTGATTGTACGATCAACTACCTACGCTTCGCGCAGCGGATATATGCCGCATGCCACGATGGTCCGCGGCGTCCTCATGTCTGTCCGTCCATCTCCAATCTTCCGCAGCCCGGGCAGCGTCACAAGGTGAACCTCGAACTTCATGCCTCTGTCCATATCCTTGTTCTCGCAGTCCTCAAAGTCATCCCCGATCTTGATTTCGTCTTTAAACTTAGGCTCGAACAGCTCTAGATGAGCGCTCTGCATCCCGAACTGGAGCGCAATCTCGCCAACGAGGCGCACAATCTGTCTGATTTCCCGCTCGGCTGTTTCCCATAGCTTGCCGTTGCACAATTTCACAATGCCCGACAGGAAGTCCCAGATGAAGGTTATGCTAGACTCGACGTTCGCGGCGTAGTATCTGCTCACTGGAATGACACCGTGGTCCGGGCGCTCAGTAGTAACGATGGAGTGGATGTACTGAAACGTTGCCATCCGCCAGTTATTAGCCAGTCTATCGTGCTTGAGCCGGTCAAGAGAGTCTGGGAAGTCAGCGCCATCTTTGATGTGCTCCGGAAACTCACCTGCTGCGGAATTCCCGGAAACGAGGCCTTGCCATGAGGAAAAGGTGCTTAACAGCTGACTATACCCGTCACCGCGGCCCAGGACGCCGAACCCGAACGGTTGTGAGAAGAACTGATGCTTTAGGATGCGCCAGATGGAGCTTCTGAGCAAAAAATGGGCCTGGTCCGTCCCGTTCCGCTCGATGAAGCCATTCGGGTCGAGTCTTGATCCCAATCTACGATGCGGCTCAAGCCTGAGTTCGCTCTTCGACGTCAACTCATCCAGCTGGCGTTTCAGGTCGAGAAACCGGACCCTCAGAACGTCGTCGGCCCACCCGAGGCTGTCCTCATGATTGACCATGAGCTGGCCGAGCAGCTTGTTCTCGCGCCTTTTGTGCTCGCTTGCTTGCGCCTGCAAGCTCCTCGAATGTTCTATCACCATCGCGCTGTTCCGCTCTGCCATCCTTTCGTTCTTCGCGATCTCGTCATCCAGCTGTTGCTGCATTCTGCGGAGTCTCTCCTCCAGCTCGTCATTGCGCTTCTGACACCGCGTCAGCTCGTTCGATGCCTTAGATGTTGTTTCTTCCAGGAGGCCGTTTTGCCTGTAAGTTTGCTCCCCCCATCGGATAAACTGGGACAAGACCGGTTCTTGTTGTGAGAAAGTGGGCCTCCACCTCGAGGAGCCCACCCCGACACTCTTCAAGAAATCTTCAATTCGCTCATCATACTCCCGTCGCACTTCGGATGCAGGGGTCCTCGATAGCTTCATAATCAGCACGGGAATGATAACAAAGCGAAAGTTATGAAGAAGAAGTTGCGGAGTTCGGAGGGGTTGGTCCCACGACCGTGCGGGCGCTGGAGCGATAGCCTTGCGGCCAGGAAGTCCGACGGTGTCGCTTTCAGCTGTGTCCCTCTTGGCCCCATGCGGGGGCACAAAATGTATCTGCCTCGCTGGCGGCCCATAACCCTGCAGCACCCGCAGCATGTAACTGCAGGTGCTGTGGAGAGGCGAGGCTGCACTAACCGCCGACACACCGGCATCCTTGTCAAAGAAGCGCCACAGCTAGCCTTGTCAACCAGATGCTTGTCCCGCTGCTGCTCAATATCATGGCAGACGCCCCCTACGGGTATGTAGCCACCAGAATGGCGCGGACTTTTTACCCTCCCTAAAGGATATCACTGTTAGGTGGACCACAAGATCCGCTGCTACCGCTACGCCCCTCACGAATGTCCTCCAGTTCCGGTGCTGGTAAAGGTCCACGCGGCCCATCGTGGTCAAAGAAATACGCCTATCCCGAAGGAATATCACTTAGGACCCCGATTCCCAGAAGAAGATCCTCTAGGATCTCGATCAACGAAGGAATACCCGCTAGGCGCGAGTTGGTGCCTTCAACTTCAGAAGCGATGGCTGCTTCCACCGGCGACGCAGGGCCGTACGTGGTTGTCGGCATCGACTATGGCACAACATTCACTGGTGAGGACTCCGCAAGTTTCCGACTTCTCTGACAGCGTTAGGTCTGGCCTGGGCTCAAATAAGCGATGATGTCTCCGAGCCCACCTTGGACCAGGTCCAATGCTTCAGCGACTGGCCGGAGAGAAAGGAAACTAAAGTCCCATCCGTGCTTTCTTACTCCCGATCCTCAGGCCAATATCACCAATGGGGACATTCCATCGACCCCGCAACCGCGAACGTTGCACTACAATGGACGAAGCTTGAGCTCCAGGGGCGTTCACCGCTGAAGGAGTTAGAAAAGCTTCTGGAGCTGACCAAGGGGATGAGATTGGCCAACAAGCTCCAAGAGGGAAGCACGCTAGACCCGCCGCGACACCTCGCCCGCAATGACGAGGACATCATTCGGGACTATCTCGCAAAGGTCGCCAGACACTGGTACAGGTTTGTCCAAAGCAAGCAGTCTCATCTACTTGAAAATGTTCCAGTGGACGTTGTCGTTACACATCCCGCGGTAAGCAACGTCTTTATAATCAGGGTGTCCGCTAATGGCGCAGGGCTGGACGTACGAGGCGAAAAACAAAACAGTCCGTGCTGTGCTTGGTTCCTTTACAAATCAAATGCTACCGCTCCTCCGCAATATCTTCGTCACCACCGAACCCGAAGCCTGCGCTTTGTACACTATCCGAGACTTGTTGGGCCGCGACCTCAATACGCTAGTTGGGGGTGATTGCTTTATCGTTTGCGATTGCGGTGGCGGCACGGTTGACCTGGTGGCATACCAGGTAGAATGTCTAGACCCACTCGAACTGAAGATCATCGGAGCACCCGCGGGTTAGTGTATTTGCCGCTGGAAGGATCCACTAACATGGTAAAAGGGGCTCAATGCGGAGCAACGTATGTCGACAGAGGCTTCCTCCGCTGGCTTTCGAGGCGGATCACGAACGTGAAGCTTCCACCCCACGATCTAGGCGCTGGCGGCCACACTGCGATGAGCAAGGTGGCCAGAGTCTGTCTTGCCAGCTTTGAGCCACACAAGCGGGCGTTCGCGTCTGTCGACCGTGGATGTACGCTGCAGCTTCCTCGAGGAGCAGTGGCTACCCCGGAGTATCCAGACGCCATCCAGGCGGGAATGATGCGACTCACTGGGTATGTGTCGCCCGTTGGTGCTGAGTGTGCTGACTTCCCGAGTGCCGACATGAAAGAGATCTTCAGTTATAGCGTGGATGAAACTGTGGCACTCATCGCACGGCAGATGGGGCAAGTTCAATCGACGATTAGCCATGGTGTGCACTGTCAGGTCACGGTCAGTTGGAACGCTTGACAACGTGTGGTGCTTACGCGGTTCAGAACGTGTTTATGGCCGGGGGCTTCTCCGAAAACGAATACCTGCTGCGTTCCGTCAAGAACTGGGCGTCCGGCTATCAAATAGATGTTAAAAGGGCCCAGGACTGGTTTGTACACTACCCTTTATGCACTCAATCTGACTGAATGTAGCTGGGGCGGCGTGGCCAAAGGTGCCGTCCTCAAAGCCATCGGCATGGGAGCCGGTATCGCCTCTAAGGTCTGGATATGCCGTCGCTCATATGGCGTTTGCGTCTCGCGGTCGTACGAAAATTGGCGCGACTTCAAGCAAAAGGCTGTTAAGAACGCATATCATGGTCAACGCCAAGTTACCGACCAGATCACCTGGATGGTGAACAAAGGCGATGTCATCTTCCCCGGCGATCCCCTGATCCAGAGATATCCCATCCGCCTCAATTTCACAAAGAAGCATTATGAGGAAGGGGGGAAGTTGAGCCTGGACTTTACTACAACCGGCATGGATGATCCGCCGACGGTGCTGCGGGAGCTCCCGCAAGGTTAGTGCCCTCGGCTGGGCGATGCAAAGGGTTACGAGTAACTGCTAACGCGCAGACATTTCAGGAGACAGTCAGGTCCACAATCTAGCAATTGATCTTTCGAGGATTCCAGTTCAAAACTTGCAGTCGGGCAAGCGTCGAAGTGGAGTGCGCCACCCCTATAGCGCTGAAGTCGAGGCTATGATCGTGGTGGACAAGCGGGTTGATGTGACGATCATACATAAGCACGACGTTCTGGCGCACTTTGCAACCAACCTTTAGAAGCAAGATTTGTTCTAGGCGGGCATAGCATAGATTACATTTGTACGGCTCGGTGCGATATGCCTGGTTTGCTAGCACAGTACAAGGTACCGCTTCCGAGCCGCTTCCCCTCCTCACACTCGACTGCGGCCTAAGCGGACGAGCTGGGATGTGCAGGTCATTTCGGGCTACAGACTAGTTAATCGAGGCAAGGCAAACCATATTCTAGCTTGGATCAAGTGAGTGCCTCGATACGATGCGGGCCGATCCCTCCTTCGTCTGTGGGCACCCCACTGATATGCAGCCTATCTCAACCACGTCAACTTGAATTTAATCAGGCTGATGCGGATCAGGGAGGCGTTCCTCAGTACGGAAACCCGCAAAATCCCGCACGACTCGCCAGATACAGAGCGTGCAGCAATTAGCCTCCCTATCTTGCATTCTCGTTCTGTTCGCGCCCCACTATCTAGCCTCGTCCAGCGATGCGGACATTCGCTTGGCAAGCCCAACATGACGACAAGGCCAACTCCAACCATTAGAATCATCCACGGCCTCAAATCTACTCAACAATGTACGCCCATCGAACACGTATCCTGCATACCCGTCCTCCGAACTCACTTCGCAACCAATCCCTACAAGTCCTCGCCGTGCTGCATCGCGTCCGCACCCGTGCCAGCCTGGAAACCCTGCAGCCTCTCCGCCTGGTCTGTGCGTTGGTGTGGGTGCTCAGCCTTGGTCCTGTCACCTGCGGGGGAAGCTGTCTCCCGCTTTCGCGCTGGGGCTGAGGAGGGTGAAGCAGGTGAGGTAAGGCTATGAGAGTCGAGCTTTGCACAGCAACTTCGCGAAGGTTTTCCAATTTGACAGCGTCAACGACCGTTGGCGACTCTTCAATCTTTTCTTTTGCTTGTACGAACAGACTTTGGCCCTGACTGCTCTCTCACAGCTGCTCGCGCTTGACGCTTTTCGGACTTGTCAAAGGTGATGTGAGGCGCCATAGTACTCTGATGCGGCCAGGCTGCTGATGTTGATAATTATCTCTGACAATCTACGACAGTACTCCAAGTCCTGCTAGGCCTAGCACACGGCTCCGCCTGACGCTATCTGGGCCTTCATCCAGTACCAGTTCAACAGCGAGCCGTCAAATTGGGTACGCCTCAAGTATCCAGCCATATGTTGTTTCTTCGGCAATCCACGAATTGAAGCAACAATCTAGCACCATGCGCTGGCCGTGGGAACGCAACGATGGTCCCGAGCCCCGGCCTACCAAAGAAGCCATTCCCGCCATCGAACACAAGCGGGCCTCGACTATCAGCCGTAAATCCCTGAGGCCCCAAAGTCGCACTATCAGTAGTGATGCCGCCTTCGAAGCCGCGAAGGTGAAGCACGTGGCGCGGTGCGCGGGCTTGCTGCGGCAGATGTACGCACTGGATATCATGATTTGGGGAATGGAGAACTGCGTTGATGCGGAGCGACCGCGCCGGGAGGAGTTGAAGTTTCAGGCCAATGCGCTGCTGAAGGAAGTTACTGTTACTGTCGAGGGCTGGAGAAGCATGCCGGTGGGGTATTGGTCGGTGGAGGAGCAGGAGGTTGTGGATGGGATTAGCAGAACCATCGCCGGGTATGATAAGATACGGTATCACGCTTCGTAGGTTGGGCCGATACAGTACGTTCGACAGGGAGAATGGAATATGAGCCGATGGGCCGATGTCGTTTGGATCTAAAGACGTGGACATACGGCCGGAGTTAATGGAGACACGAGGCAGGAGCATTGCTAGGAGGAAGGAGCGTGGGAGGATACTTGGCATCACAAGTGTATTTAAGCTTCGATCGTCTCTGAAACTCTTCTCTTCTTCGTCTTCTTGATGATCTTTCATTTCACAGCATAGCCATTGCACGTGTCCAGCCCACGGAGCCATTAGTTCTAGTTAATCGACTCTGGATGCAGTGAGTGTGTTTGTCTCTCCCGTCTCATGGGGTCGGAATCATTTGTTCAGCTAACTGATGCTCTACAGGTTCTGAATAGACTTTAATCTTTGCAACTTGCCATGAACCGACGGCTTTTCAAAACCCGGGCCTCCAGGAGCCCGGGTCTGGCAAACGGAGCTTCTGTCATACCTTGAGGGAGTAGGACCCAGCGCAGACATTGGTCCGTGACATTCTACCACATACCGCAGTCTGCCTTCTCAACTAAGCAGTAAGCGCCAACAATGCGGCTGGTGCCTGCCTCGCGGCACAGTATTCTACACAACCGCAGCCTGCGCAGCTCCTAAAGAGTGATCAGGTCTACGGCGACGCGGACATCCTACATCAACACGAATATCCTCCATCAGCGCACCTTACCTGCACACCATGGCTTCTCCTACCGTGCACTTCATCGACAATCCTGTCCAAGTCACTGAGCTCCTCCGCGATATTACCGGACTCCCAACGTCCCCACCCTCCCTTTACCTCGATGTTGAGGGGATCAATCTGGGTCGGACAGGCACGATCTCAATCCTACAAATCCATGTCAGCACCAAGAACACCACCTACCTCATCGATGTCTACAGCCTCGGTGCGTCCGCCTTCACAACGGCGACTGAGTCGGGCCAAACCCTGAAGTTCATCCTCGAATCACCAAACATTCCGAAGGTCTTCTTCGATGTCCGGAACGATTCCGATGCCATGTTCTCCCTCTTCGGCATTTCTCTCGCCGGTGTTCACGACGTTCAGCTCATGGAACTCGCCACGCGCCACTACTCAAAGAAGTTCTTAAGCGGTCTCACCAAGTGCGTGGAAGAGCACGCCAATCTTTCCCCGAGCGAAAAAGCGGCATGGCAACAATCCAAGGATCATGGGAAGGCGATGTTTGCGCCGGAGCGCGGAGGCGCCTATGAGGTATTCAACCAGCGCCCGCTGCCCGAGGCGCTGAAGAAGTACTGTGCGGAGGACGTTCAGTTCCTCCCGCGGCTGTGGTCGGTATACATGGGCCGCATGAATCCTGCGTGGCAGGTGAAGGTTCAGTGGGGAGCAGCGGAGAGGGTGAGGGAGTCTCAGACTCCGGAGTATGATCCAAATGGGCCAGAGAGGTCTCGCTCGCCCAAGATGTGGAGCAGCATGTGGTGACTGGAGGTGGGCGACGCAGTGGTGGTTAGCAGCCAGGCTGAGACGGCTTGGGCACTAAGTAAATGAACATGGGAATACTGGGATATGGAGATGTCATCATCTAATCGATCCGATCTGGAAACCTGCATTCTAGGCTGCGCATATTGAGATAACGGAACACCACTATAGACATCCTGAAAACGTACCACACCCTTCGTCCCACTCTCACCACGGACTCATAAACGAGTCCTATCCTATATTGCACGTTTAGACCCTCATACAACCCCAGCGCGCTAAACAAGCTCCCGGCAATCTATCCGAACGCGATCCCGGCCCGTGTGCATCGTTCTCGCATCGTCTCCGGGCGCGAGCAAATCACATCGTGGGCCATGCGGGTCATGTCCCCTTCGGGAACGGGAGATCGTGTTTCACACCAGGGGGGATGACGACGGCGCCGATAGCTTGACAGCTTCCCCGCAACCGCTCGGAGGATGGAACCGCCGACACCAAGTATTTAGGATCGGGAGAGGGCACCTGAAGATTAGCATCGCTCTTGCGCGTCCCTCATTCCTTTTCCGCCAGAATGCGTTACGCCGCTGCCATCCTGGGCTCCGCGAGCCTGGCTGCCGCCCACGGTATCGTGAAGAGCCTTGTCATCGATGGCATCACGTATGTATCCCGTCGGGGCAGCCCACCTCGGTCCAGCTGACAGTGCCAGGTATCCTGCCTACGACCCACGGCTCGACACCGAGTGGGGTGTCAAGCGCGTGATGTGGGAGTACTCGAACACGACTGGGAGTTCGCGTGGCCTGGGGCCCGTCATGGACGTCAGCTCGCCGGACATTGCGTGCCGCTTCTCGCCGCTGCAGGCGCCTCAGATCCATGCCGTTGCCCGGGCTGGGAGCACCATTAGCTTCAAGTGGACGGACTGGTTCGCGAACCACAAGGGACCGTTGCTGACGGTACGTGATCGCCATTTGATGCTGAACAAACGCTGACTGTGGTAGTACATGGGTCTGATGCCGACGGAGAACAGCTCACCCAACGACGTGTCGTACTTCAAGATCCACGAGAGCACATACGATTCGAAGACCGAGGAGTGGGGAAGCGATGTGCTGATCAAAAACAACAACGTCATGACCGCAACCATCCCCAGCGACATCAAGCCGGGCTTTTACGTCGTGCGCCATGAGCTGATCTCGCTGCATTTCTCCTTCCGTGCCAACACAACCACCAAGGTGTCCGGCGCGCAGTTCTTCCCGCAGTGTGTCAAGGTCCAGGTACTCGGCGAAGGGACTGCAACGCCGCCGGGTGTGCGGTTCCCGGGCGGCTACCAGTGGGATCACCCGGGTATCCTTGACAACATCTACTACGGCGTCAACCGGTATCCCTCGCCTGGTCCTGCTGTATACCAGGCTCCGGCCAAGCCCCCCGTCGGCCCACCGCCCACCGTCACCGAAACTGGCGCTCTGACGGGCGAACGCGGCGAGGCATATGCAAAGGCCAAGCTGGCGCTGGACAGCTCTTTTGAGGCCATCGTGCACGCCGACTCGGCGAAGAAGCCCGGCGGTGGAGGCTGCCACTGGGAGCCTGGAGCGGATCCCAGCACGGCCAAGTGTGTCGCTACAAACCCGGGCAATCCGGCGTACGTGGGCTTTGCGCAGCCGAAGGGGAGCCCGATGTATGATCCCAACAGTCCGCAGGGGCGTGGGCCGGGAAGTGAAGTTCCCGGGCTGTCGTATCCGCTGCCAAAGGCGGCGCCAGGAAAGATTCAGCGGAGGTTTGTGGGGTAGACTGTAGTCGAGTAGTTGTCAGCGATCAGGACTCAAGTCACATTTGCTACCGATGGAATGTATGCCAGTGTCCTGCATGAAAGAAATAAGCCGAAGGTGCACGAACGGGTGAGCCCCATGTTGTGAATGGCGGCTAACTATTCCGTACATCCGTAGGGAAACGGGCAATGACTAGCGGTCGGGACATGACGGTGGCCGCCAGACCGCACTCTGCAGCCACTGCCGTAGGCGCTCAGCGATGGCCACCATGGTGTGGCTGCTTACCAGACGGCGGTCGTTGAAGCGGAAGTGAATCAAGCAACGTTTCGGTCTCGAAGGAGCGGACTGCGATCCATGGTTTGAGAAGGCGGATAGTCGCCTCAATATAGGCATGAGGTGTTTGCGAGCTGCGGCTAGAAATGACGCAGTTGAGATCGCCCTGACAGCTGCATGGAATAACGGAAGACGGTAAGGAACACGCTAGCGTTTCAAGCACGTTTGGGGAACCTTAACGCGCAGACGACCATTACTGACACGACCATGGCGACAATGGAGTTCCAGTCGGTTGGAGAAGCAATAGGGCGCTTGCGAGATGTCGTCCTCGTAGAGTGACGATGGAACGAGGCGGCTACGACGGCAATGAAGAAGGAGTCTCGGCTCGTAGTGGAGCGATGGTCTGAATAATAGAGGATACTCCGGAGATGATGGATGGAAAGATGCTAGCGCTGGGACGCTGGTGGCTTGAGCCGGCGTCGGATCAACCCCTTCCGTTCCGTGTCTCAGGGGAAAGGATGAACGACAGTTCACCAAGTCTCGTCTTAGCGTAACACATCACGCACATCTCAAAGACGCTATTCATCCCATCTTCGATAGTTCGAGCGACGGCTCCACATAGGCAATTGCCAATTGCCCATTGCTATCCTCGGCCTCTTGCAGATCCATTTGTTGCAGATAAGGTTCGGTTGGGAATGATACCCCGTCAGCTTACCTCTGTTTGGTTACCGACATCTTTGTATCGTGGTGTTGATCCGATCCCTAACCGAGATGAGCATCCTTCCCCGATCTGCTTGAATGTCAATATGTATCTAAATCAAGCCCCATTGTAGGCGAACATTGCTTCTCACGGCGCTTGCTGACTCCCCATGGTGTCCTGACTGCCGCCCACTTGGTTTCTGCATGACCGGAGCAACTCCCCAAAGTCGCGCGGTTTCCCGTGGGCCTAGTTTTTCAAATCCAAGGTCCATCGATGATCCCCGCATATCGCGCAGCCACAGCCTGACTCGACACGAAGGAAAGACGGGTCGTCTTCTAGAAGGCGGCCCGGCTCCTTTGTCGTGCCCCTCGCGTGCGAGCCGTTAACGCCGCACTCCAGCCTTACCAACCCCACGGGACGCGCCACCAATAATGTGGACTCGTCAGCCAGTCAGTCGTCGGCATTTATATTCAGCCGCGCGGCAGAGCCCCCCGTCCCCGCACCTGAAGCTTCCGAGTCAGTCCGAGGTGATGGAAGGGGGTCGCGGCTTCGCTTAGGCCCAAGGCCCCGCATGAGGAGCCGGGGACGTGAAGGCGGTTAGTTAAATAGGCCAGGCTGAATAGCCGCAAGTGAAGAAGATCGACGCTCCCACAAGAATTATCCTCTGTTCATTTGTCTTTCTTTCCAGTCCTTCTCTTGTCTTACCTTCCAGTCGCTCTTTGCCAGTCATTCCTTAAAAGCACCATGCGTGCGTCCACTCTCTTGATGGCCTTTGCGCCGCTGATGCTCGGGGCCGCTGCCGCCCCTCATGCTCAGCCTGCTCCCGCGCCCGCGGTCGCGCTGACCAAGCGCGGTGCGCTCCAGGATGCCCTCAACACCATCCACAGGGCCCTCTCGGGTGCCGTGGCGGATATCTCGACGGCTGTCAACTCCTTGATCAGCCTCCCCGCGACGACACCGACCTCGATTGCACGTGAGTGATGCGGCCGGCCCCCTTTGCAGCCCTAACCCTAGCAGAGGTCGTCGCCTTGGTCCAGGCCATCTGGGCCTCCAACCCTACGCTAGTCGATGCCACTGCCCAGCTGTTCGCCAACGGACTCGGCCCGTCCGACGTCATGACGCTGTTGATGACATTCTCCCTTGGCTGCAACTCCGAATATAACATCAACCTGCTGCCGCCCTCGGTGTCCGTGTACCCCAAGAAGGCCTCCGGTGATGCGCCGTACAGCACGCCTGAGGGCACGCTGCGCCGCGCCATCCAGATCCCGGCGGGCTTCACCTACGGCAGGAAGCAGCCCGTCATCCTTGTCCCCGGCACGGGCACCAAGGGCTGCCTCACCTTCACCGGCAACTTCATCAAGCTCCTGTCCGGCACGTCCTACGCCGACCCCGTGTGGCTGAACATCCCACACTTCCTGCTCGACGACGTCCAGACCAACGCCGAGTACGTCGCCTACGCCATCAACTACATCAGTGCCATCTCGGGCAAGAAGAACGTGGCCGTGATCGGCTGGTCCCAGGGCAACATCCTCTCCCAGTGGGCCCTCAAGTACTGGCCCTCGACCCGCTCCGTCGTCTCCGACCTCATCAGCATGTCCCCTGACTTCCATGGCAGCGCCGGCAGCACCCTCCTTTGCGTCGACGGCTGCGCGCCCGCCATCATCCAGCAGGACTATAACAGCCAGTTGATTGCCGCCCTGCGCTCCAATGGCGGTGACTCTGGCTACGTGCCCACGACCAGCATCTACAGCGCTGCCGACCAGGTCGTGCAGCCGCAGTCAGGCACCGGCGCCTCCGCCTACCTGAAGGATGCTCGCAACGTCGGCGTCACGAACAATGAGCTGCAAGTCATTTGCCCGAACGTGGGCAATGTCACGCACGAGGGCGTGCTGTACAACGGGCTCGCAGTTGCCTTGGCGCTTGATGCGTTGCAGAATGCCGGGCCGGGCCAGACGAGCCGTCTCAACCTGAACACGGTGTGCAACCAGACCGCCGCGCCTGGGCTGACGCTGGCGGACATTGTTTCCACCGAGAGTGAGTGTTCCTGCAATGTGCCATTGATCCCGGACTAATGACGCAGACACTATTCCCATTGCCACGATTGCAATCATGCTGTACCCCAACAAGGTGATTGCCGAGCCGGCTCTGATGGCGTATGCTTCCACTTAAGTTTCTGGTCTGAAGGGATGGAGGGATTTTTGGAGTATAGTTGTAGTTTACGGCACGTAACGATGGGTGGATGGGCCTGGATCGTAATACAATTTCATTTGCACGCTGATTGGAGGGGTTTATGGAGGATGAGTATTTAGAAGCGCTAGGAAAACTTAGACAAGAAATCGTGAGATATCCGCATCTTTTTCGATGCTGAATTCTCTTCAGAGGGAAGCTGTCGACCATTGATTAGGTGACAGCTACACTCTCCAATGTACTGGCCCATATGGCGCATTGGGCCTGAAACCGGGTCATGCTGTGACTGGCCTAGTCGGAAACGGATGGAAATCGTGGAGGGAGCCGGGGACCAGTCGATCCGAGGAGTTCAGGGCGCAAGGCGCACAGTGTGCTCCGCAATGGGAAGTATGTGCATTGCCCACATGATGCGTCGAAGCAAGGAGCTAGCGAATATTGCTGGACAGAGCTACGAGTCGGAGCGCTGGCCATGGACTTGCATCAACACGAGTGGCATCCGCGCCTATATCAGACCGATATCGACCGTTAGCAAAGCTCAGTCGACACCCATGAGAGTCATGGCCAAGCAGCAGCGATCGTACTGATACGAGCGGACAAAAGCCACGGTTGGGAGACGACCAGTTCAACCCTATCGCCCAAACGCTGCTCTACCCAAAGCAACGTGGAGGATGTATACATGCAAGGCCCACCACATGAAAAGGGGACGGAAACAAGGGACGGGGGGGCAGCCGACAACCACAGCATGCAAGATAGCGGCAAAAGCAGAAGAAACGCCTCAGATGCCCTGGGAATATAGCCGCTTGTTGACGCGGGAGAAGCAGAAAAGCGTAGAAACTTCAAGCGAAAAGGGCTGAGAGAAAACGGCAGCAAAACCAGCTATGTGATCCAGCGGTCAAATCGGAACGAAAATCACCGGCGCCCCGCCTCCCCCCCCAAACCAACCATCGTTTCCCTTTCCCACATTGGATATCGCTCGCTCTTTCGCAGCCGACCGGCTGAACGTTGCCGACAACACGAAATTTGTAATGCAACCGCGTGTTCCAGCACACGGACGTACCCCATCTAAAACTCATTCTTCTCCATCATGGCACCCCCGGCGCCGTTGGCCGGCCCCTTGCCGTCCTGGTTGGGCCAAAAGTCGATTGATGCAATGACATCTTCGCCCAGCTCATCTTCGTACGCGTACAGAATCTGGATGGTCAGAAAGTTTCAGCGGGGGTGGAAGTCGACATACCTCGCGCGAGCTCGAATGGAGCATGCGGATATTCTTGGCCGTGATAATGTTCATCAGCGCCGACGTTTCGAGGTTGCGGATCTCCACGAAGTTCGGCTCAAAAGCCAAAATGTACGGGTTGAAGATGGCGAATGACTGCGGAGTGCCCTCCCACTGAATCATCCAATCCGGCCGCGTGCGCCAGCCATTGCGGTTGACGTAAAAGGAGTAGTCGCAGTAGCAGAGCAAGAACTCAGTGCCCATGCGCTCGATGTAGATGGGCTTGGACGTTTCCTTGTGAGCAACAAAATCGAGCGACGTATCCGCCTGGTCGAGCAGTTCCTGCGTCTCAAGGGTTTCGAGTGACACGATCTCGAACCCGCGTGCGCAGCCGACGCACAGCTTGGAACGGAGAAAGTGGATGGACGACGATTCCGTCGGGATGTAGAATTCCTGAATTGTCAGCGGAGCATCACCAGAGACGACACATACCTTGTACGTCTTCAGCACTTCGTCGTTCCCAGCGAGCAGCTTCGTGAAGCCCGACTTCTTCGACTTCTTGATCATCGAGTCCATCGGCTCGTACACGCGGATCGTACTCGAAAGCGCCGACGTCTTGACACAGCATACTAGCTGCTGGCCCTGACACACTCCGGCCTTGAAAAAGTTAGCATGGCAGAACTTGCGGCCCCGCTTGATGAGCCCCGGCTGATGGCTGGGGTCGGTGCTGAGGGCTTCAAGTGGGTACGAGTAGAGGGTCTTTTCGGTGAGGACCAAGAGCAGCGAGTAGTTCTCCAACACGTCGATTTGTGTGACCTGCTTGATGTCGAGCACACGACTCGGCTTGAATGACGCATCTTTGGGCTTGCGATCCACAAGAAACACGCCAAAATCGGTACCAATGACGAGCTTGCGGCCGCCGTCTGACAAGTTAGCTCCAAAAACGAGAGACGGGCGAAGGGGAGTCTTACCGATAGGCACGCAGCAGTTGACGCGGTTCGTGCCGTTGAAGAAGCCTTCGCTGAGCGTCTCTTTGGTGAAGATGTTGCTCCGCAGGCGCAGCGCCGTCTGCTGCTTCTCGATGTGCTCCATCCACTTTTGCTGCTGGATGGCCGTCGAGCAGAAGAGCGTCTGCTCGTAGCCACCCTTGCCGAGATGTTTAAACGTGATCGGGTACTGCGCTTTCGGATCTTTGCTCTGCGTAGACATGGTCTGCGTGCGCGTCGCCAGGCTGGACGACGGGCGCTTGGTGATGCCCATCTTGGGCATTAGCATGGTCATCTCTGCGATGGTCAGCAGCTCCAGTGGGATCGGCTTCCGGTAGACACGCAGCTCCTCGCGCTTGTTGACTGTTTTGATGCGGACGAGCAGCACGGCATGGTCGAAGAGGAAGGCCTGGATGTCGCCCGTCGACTCTTGCGGTGTCTTCTTGAGCATGCCCTTGAAAATGAGCTGACGATGCTCGTCCGTCAACTTGAGGTCGACGAACTCGCCCGGCCGGAACTTGAGGTCCTTGTCGAGCTGCATCAGATTGAAACGGTTCTCCGCCTTCCCCGACTCCTCATTGACCTTGCCCAGGAAGTCCTTGATAATAGCGATCGTCTTAGGGATGTCCTCCTTGTCAGAGCTGTCATCAGCCGTGTACTTGAGAATGCCCTCGAGAAGTAGTGGATAACGCGCTAGACGCGTCGTCGGCTTGGTCAGATACCCGTTGAGCTCCAGCTTGCGGGACTCCTTGAGGCGCTCCGTCTCGTCAACGAAGCGCGCGAAAGCCGGGTTGCTGCGCTTCTCGTTCTCGAATTCATACTTGCCGTACAGCTGCGACGCACCGTACGTGATGAAGGGCGAGAAGCGCGGCACAATCTCCAGGAAGATATCACCGACGTTCTGCACGACGGGGCGCTCCTGCTGGCGGCGCGTAAGAGCCTCGGCGAGGCGCGAGTTGACTGCGTACACCTCGAGCGCGTTTGAGAAGACGGTGCGCACGAAGCGATCACGGCGGACCTCGGGGATGGGCGAGACCATCGGGTTGCGCAGTGGCTTCATCCAAAAGTCACGCATGTACTCGAGGTCCTTAACGAAGTCGCGCTCTGTGTACATGAGCTCCGAAATAATTTCCTGGCGCTTCTTCTCGCGGTCCGTAAGGCTGTCGGCAATTTCCTTGCTGACGGTGTTGATCCACAGCTTGCGGTTCTGGTCATCCAGCTGGTCATCGTGCAGATTCGCGCCCGAGTCGTCGGCCTTGAGCACCGGCTTGACACGCATGTTCAGCCGCGCCTGCTGCTCGAGGCGGCGCGGGCACGCGATCGAGTAGCACAGGCGGTCGCGCGTGCATGTTGGCGAGTAGCACTCCGTCAGCAGCGTAAAGACCCCGTTGACTTCAGGTTGTTCCTCCTGCAGCGTCTCACGGAACTGGTAGATCTCATGCCTCATGTCACGCAGGCGGTGGGCGTAGGTCACATCGTGGAAGAACTTTTGCGCGTCAAGCGACCGCCCGAGCAGCAGCGCAAGGTTACGATCTGTCGTCTTGATGATGTAAGCGATCAACGTCACAGCGTCCTCTCCTGTGAAAGCATTCTTGTAGTCAAGGCCATCCTTGGTCAGATCCGAGAGATTGATGCGCTCCTGGAAGCACTCGGCCACGCGTGACAGAAGTGCGGGGTACACCAGCGGCGCGCGCCGCGATACCGTCATCGTCTGGCCGGATTGGCTACTAGATTTGGGGGTTTCAGGGCTGGGGCGCTCAGGGACAGCGGTCGTTGCCGTGGATATGGTGGTAGACGCCATGGACATGCTGCGCGACGCCATGCTGCTCTGGCTCGCCGTGCGCTGCTTGGTGGAGACGGGACTCGAAGGCGCAGCGAAGGAGCCTTGCGAGCTGCGGTCTGTCGGAGCTTCATTGGACAGGCGCTGGCGCGTCGGAATGATGCGCCCACTCATTGTTTGCGTGTGCTCGTGGTCGCGCGCATAGGAGGTCATGGACATTGTGCGCTCATCCGGTCGTTCTGGGACAATGCGACCCTGTGCGGTTGTGCGGTGTCCGGCATTGGCATAGGGCTGCTGGCGGAAAGCATGCGCGGGGGACATGTTGTATGGAGCCGGCCCTGGATTGGGGGAGAACTGCGGGCGCGGTTGTGTCGCCATGGACTGAGAGCGAAACGGGTCGGAAGCCAACGCTGGGCCGGGAGGTCCGGGGTAACGATTTGGCACAGGACCGCTGCTCATCGGCCCCTGCTGAATCGGCTGTCCGGTATCGAGACGCTGAGGGTATCCGTAGGGACGACGCTGGCCCGGGTACGCCGGGCTCTGAGGGGGTGGCATCCGCTGGGCGGCGGACGGACGCGGTGGCGGCGGACCCGACGGAACGCGCTGTTGCGGGTATGGATTCTGAGGTCGTGGATTTTGGGGGTATGGATTCTGGTATGCATCGACTTGCTGAGGCTGTCCGGGATATTGTCGAGGGGGCGGGCGCTGCGGTGATTGTGTTGCCATCGTCTGGGCACGATCAGGATGAGGAGGTTGGTATGACTGCGAGGTCATTGTCTGCGAGCGACCGGGCGGAGGTGCAGCGCCAAAGATGTGTGAAAAGGCGGCGTCCCGCTGAGTGTTAGGATTGTGGCGGCCGTAGTCGCGACCCTGCTGCGAACCGTAGTCGGCCATAGTGAGTGACGATAGATTTTTTGGGGGGGAGGGGTGGTGAGGAGACGGTTCTCAAGCCGCTCGCAGCGGGCTCGGGGTTAAAAGCAGTCAGAAGGCGCGCTATGAATTGCGAACTATGTACTGGTTGTAGAGATCGTGCAGATATGGCGATTGCAGGCGGTGATGAAGAGTACAGAGGACGAGAAGTGCGGGACTCAGGCCGGATGGGCGGGGAATTGGTTTCTACCGGGATTGCACAGCGCAGTGCAGGCGACGCGGGCAGCAATCTATGCGCCCTGTGAAGATTTCGCAGAACGCTGAGAGAGAACGCGGAGAGGAAAGGGGGGGTTTGGAGTGGTGCAGTGGGACTCGGGTGGTCCTTTTCGGGGAGGTTGTTCGGTCGTTGGTGTTGATCTTGGAGGGCGGATCGCGGATCACGGGCGCTCCGTTGGCTGGTGTTTTGCCCTGTCAGCAATTGGACGAGCGAGTGGCGGTCCGCCTTGGCAATCCTGTGCACTCTCCAAGCTGTGTCTTGCAGCTTTAGGGATTATTCATTGTCTCTTCAATCAACTGAACCACCTCACGGCTCTTGTCACATTGCAAAGCTTGTAGCAACTGACCATAATTGACGATACCTGATAGTAACTCGCTTTCCACAGCATATCACTCTAGAATACCGCCGCATCCGCTGCCATGGAGTCGGAGCTGACGCCCAAGTTTGCACCCTTCTTCAGCATGGTGAGTCGCGCATCAAAAACCGTCAGGCAAGGCTAATCAAGACGCAGGCTGGCATTGCTTCTGCAGTGAGTTCCCTTTACCTTTGCCTAGCTGACCGAGCTGACCCGCCAGATGATTCTCGGATGTATGGCTGCGACTGTTGCCGATGGACGGGGCTAAAGACAACAGGTGCGGGAGCTGCCTATGGCACAGCGAAGTCGGGCATCGGTATCGCAGGTATCGGCACCTACCGGCCAGACCTGATTATGAAGGTGCGCATAGCACTACGGACGCTCTTCGCAGCACGCTAACAGCTGGCAATGCAGTCCCTTATCCCCGTCGTCATGTCCGGTATCCTCGCCGTCTATGCGCTCGTCATTGCCGTGCTCATTGCCGGCAACCTGGGCCCCGACAACTACAGCTTGTTTGACGGCTTCATGCATCTCGGCTGCGGGCTCTCGGTTGGAGGCGCAGGTCTGGCGGCGGGCTATGCGATCGGCATCGTGGGTGATGTGGTGAGTCGGACCGGTTAGCAGTGAGGACAATGCTCACACGCGCAGGGAGTGCGGTCCTACATGCAACAGTCACGCATCTTTGTGGGCATGGTGCTAATTCTGATTTTTGCCGAAGTCCTGGGGCTCTACGGGTCAGTGTTGCTAGAGAGATGATGGTGAAGACGAGCTAATGGAAATAGGTTGATCGTTGGCCTCATCCTTAACACGCGCGCACAAGCATAACCGGTGTACGATAAGGTTGGCGTTTGGGTTCCTGGGCCTACGGGCTCTGTCTTTCTGTTTGGGACAAGACAGGAGCGTTTGAACTGTGGTTTGAGTGTTCAGGCATAATGACAGTCGAGCTGCTGTTGGGTGCTTGAAGAGAGTGAAGCAAGCAAAGCTGCGTTCACCAAAGCAGTGACAGTGAAAGCCGCGCACGGCAATCAACCCTTGATTTGCCCTGCCGTTCACATCTTCATCAATATTTACAACACGCACCATCTCTCACGACCGTGACCCCCACATGTTGAGCATCCCGCGGCTATTCTTTCATTTACTGCATTCTTACATCCAAGTTGGTTCGCTCGGCCTATCTACAGCAAATCGACAGGGCTCGCCCGGCTCCGACGCACCCCCGCCCCGGATGCGGGCCAAACTGGCCTAAGCAGGAAATCTTGACGCTTGTGTCGTGCTGCTTGTCAGCCTTTGGCGTCACCCCCGAAATCCCACGCTCGAGTCGGGTTCGAGTCGAGGGCAAGTGCCGCCCCAAACCTTGTTTACCCCGTCATCGCTGCTGCTCCCTCATTATTGCCCGTTATTCTGCCGTCGCATGAAACCATACCCAAACGCAATTCCACCTCACCTTCAGATTAGCATCAATTGACTGCTCTTTTTGGCTCACGCAAAGCAATGTGTTAGAGCGCATCACGGCCAATTTGCATCTACTCTTCATCCATCTCCATCATGGCCGCCGCCGCCATTTCACATATCCTCCCGAACGTACTGCGTTCCTCCGATGATAAGTCCAGCGACAACCACGGCGACAACCATGGCGACGAGCCCAGCGCGAAACAGAAGCACGACAGCGGCGCGGGGACTGGCGCTGGCGCTGGCGACAGCTCGCGCGCACACGCAAGTCACTGGCACTCAAACCACTGGAACAGAGAGCACCACGAGACTGTACCTTCACAGAACCACGCGCATAGTGAGACACTCAATCGGCGCACGCTGCGCTGCGAGGACTTCCAACTCATCAAGACACTTGGGACTGGCACCTTTGCGCGCGTCTGGTTGGTGAAGCTGGCAGAGCCCGCAGACCAGGCCGATGCGGACAAGGTGTTTGCGCTTAAGATCTTGCGCAAGGTGGATGTGATTCGGCTGAAGCAGGTGGAGCATGTGCGCAACGAGCGCAATGTACTCGCCGCCGTCGTAGGACATCCGTTCATCACGACACTTCAAGCGAGCTTCCAGGACCGCGAGTCGCTGTATATGCTGGTAGGTTTTGAGCGGTTCTAGTGCATGTGCGGGCGCTGACGGTACAGCTCGACTACTGCCCTGGTGGGGAAGTTTTTAGCTATCTGCGCCGTGCGCGACGCTTTAACGAGCCCACATCGCAGTTCTATGCGGCCGAGATTGTGCTCATCCTCGAGTTCCTGCACGAGAAGCAGGGTGTGGCATACCGGGATCTGAAGCCGGAGAATATCTTGATCGACGCTGAGGGACATCTGAAGCTAGTGGACTTTGGCTTCGCAAAGAAGGTGGACAACCGTGGGTACCGGCAAAAAAATTCGGCACCGGGCTAGGCTGACAGATGGCAGGTGAAACGTACACACTCTGCGGGACGCCTGAGTACCTGGCACCGGAAGTCATCAAGAACACAGGGCATGGCCGGGCGGTTGACTGGTGGGCGTTTGGCATTCTCATCTACGAGTTCCTCGTTGGCCAGCCGCCATTTTGGGACCAGAACCCACTCAAGATCTACGAGCAGTACGTCTCCCTCCTCCTTTCTGTTCTTCCTCTAATTGTCAGAATCGTCGAGGGTCGTGTCCGCTACCCCGCGGCCATGTCGGCCGACGCGCGCAGCATCATCGGCGGCCTCTGCACCGTCGACACTTCCAAACGCCTCGGCAACATCCAGGGCGGCGCGGCGGCAGTCAAGGCGCACCCGTGGTTCCGCGACATCAATTGGGACGATTTGTATCACCGCCGCATGCCGGGCCCCATTGTGCCACACCTGCGCGGACCCGCCGACACGCGCAACTTTGATGAGTACGAGCCCGAGGCGGAGGGGCGCGAGCCGTACACGGATGAGAAGGCGCGGCTGTACGATGAGGCGTTCAAGGACTTTTAGCGAGTGTTAGTGGGTGGTTGGATGTGGCGATTGATGAGGCTGCGATTGTTATGCTATTTGGACGATTGAGGTTGGAAAAGCCAGCGATGATGAGTGACGAGTAGACGACATGATCCTTCATAGGCGGGCGGTGCATTGGGCGATGGCGTTAATTGTACCATATCTTCCAGCAGTATCCCTTTCGGACATTTTGCGTTGCTGGCGATATGCTGGTGATTTGGTGATTCGTGTGCTCCGTTTTAGATCACTCAATGAAGTCATTATTGGTATTGCAGAACTCGCATTGCTTGCCCCACCACTGCGGCGGACTCCTAATCCACAGCACAGTAGACTCCTACTCTGATTTGGGACCACGAAATCCGGATATCCAACCCGCGAGCGTAAGCCGAATCCCGTTCCCTTTTCCCCGCAACCCCGCATTTTCCCACTTCACCTCCGCTTCCTGTTCCCCACATGCCAAGCCGCGGGGACCTGCGCCGTCTGGCCTAGCTTCGCCTGGCGGACGGGCGCGTTGCATCGCTTCATTCATGCGCCCCTTTGTGCTCAGCATGTCTCTTCCTCGTTTACCATGTTTCTGCGGAGTGTTCTGGCGCGCTGGACGACTCCGCGATGCGTACGCTGTGTGGTGATAACAACGAGGAGGGGATTGCTTACAAGAGCGTTTGTTCGGGGACCGGAGGACGTGAGCTGGCCTCTGAGTTGAGACGCGATGTGAGCTGACGGACAACAGCCTCCATTGCTGAAGCAGACTATTGGCGAGCACTTCGCGGGTATTGTCAGGGAGCACGGCGATCGGACAGCGTACGCTCTACATTCCTAGGTGGAGACGGCTGCTGACGAACAGCGTCATCTCGCGGCATCAGCAGTCTCGATTAACATACGATGAGCTCGATCGGGAGAGCGATGCGTTGGCACAAGGGCTGAAAAAGCTCAATGTTAAGAAAGGAGATCGCTGTGCAGTGATGCTGGGCAATTGCGTCGAGTACGCGACGGTCAGTCGCAGCGATTGAGAAAGTGCCATCTGACAAGTCAAGGTCACCTATGCGCTGTTCAAGCTCGGAGCGGTTCTAGTGAGTCTGGAGGAGTGGAAGCTGTAATGGCAGCTAACGAGAGAAGGTTCCCCTCAATCCCGCCTTCAATGCGCCGCAAGTCATCTCCGCGCTGAACCACCTAGCCGCCGAACACTTGCTCCTTAGCGCCGAGACGAACCTCCCGCGCAAACCACCGAGGTCAAACGTTCCGCTGCTAAGCCAGCTTGCTCCCAATTTAGGTAGAGCGTGCAAATCGGAGACGGTGCCTTCGCTGGCGAACGTGGTGCTGGTGGACAACTCGGCGGGTCGGATTGACGTCTCGAGCCTCCGTTGCATGATCCCATACGAACATGTCGTCGAGGATGGCCGAGGGCAACATCTCGGTGACCAGGGGCTGTCTGCCGACGAGGTCGTCAACATCCAGTTCACATCCGGCACAACCAGCATGCCCAAAGCGGCCTGCCTCACGCACACCAGCATCTTGAACAACGGCAAGAGCATTGGCGATCGCATGCTTCTGACGCCAGAGGACATTGTCTGCTGCCCACCACCTCTCTTCCAGTAGGATTCCCTCATCTCTTCAACCCGTCTTGTCACATCTAACCTGCCAGCTGCTTCGGCTGCATCCTGGGCTACATGGCCACAGCCACCCACGGCAGCGCCATCGTCTTCCCAACCGAAGCCTTCGACTCAGCCGCCGCGCTCCACGCCGTACAAGACTACGCCTGCACCGCCCTCTACGGCGTGCCAACCATGTTCCTAGCCGAGCTGGAGCTGCTCTCAACGGGCGCCGTGCCGCGTTTCGGCCTCTCGCAGCTGCGCACCGGCATCGCAGCCGGCTCAAGCATCCCAGCTGAGCTCATGCGCCGGCTGCACCGCGAGCTCAACCTCACGGAGCTGACTATCTGCTACGGCATGACGGAGACGAGTCCCGTGAGCGCGATGACGACTACCGACGATCCGCTCGTCAAGCGTGTCGATACCGTGGGTCGCGTGCTACCGCATGTATCGGCCAAGGTGGTCGATCCGCACGACTGGGGACGCGTGCTGGGCGTGGGCGAACGCGGCGAGCTGGCGGTCAGCGGGTACCTGGTTATGAAGGGGTACTGGGGGGACGAAGCCCGCACAGCAGA
Source organism: Trichodelitschia bisporula (assembly GCA_010356995.1). Classification (NCBI taxonomy): domain Eukaryota; kingdom Fungi; phylum Ascomycota; class Dothideomycetes; order Phaeotrichales; family Phaeotrichaceae; genus Trichodelitschia; species Trichodelitschia bisporula. The sequence goes on along the minus strand of ML996713.1, from coordinate 10,174 downwards.
CGTGCTCCAGGCGGACGCGGAGGGGCGGGTTTGGATGCACACGGGCGACGAAGCGCTGATTGACGCGGACGGGTATGTCAAGATCACGGGCCGCATCAAGGATCTTATCATCAAGGGCGGGGAGAACATCCACCCGCTGGAAATTGAGAATTGCCTGCTTGCTCATGCGGCGGTGGCAGATGTATCGGTTGTTGGGCTACCGGACGAGAGGTATGGGGAGACTGTGGCGGCTTTCGTGGTTGTACATCACGGGGCACGGATTGGGGCTGATGAGGTGAGGGGGTGGGTGAGGGAGAAGTTGAGTCATCATCTTGGTGGGCCTTGCCTGATGATGTGTACGCATTATGCTGACGGAAAACAGTGCCGAAGTACGTGTTTTGGGTCGAGGACTTTCCCAAGACGGCGAGCGGGAAGATCCAGAAGTTCAAGCTGCGGGAGAGGGGGCTGCGGCTGCTTGCGGAGGGGAAGGGGGAATCTTGACGGGATTGATAGTGGAGTACGCTGATTGTTGTTGATAATGGAATGTTCAGAGACTGTGAGCTGTATTGTGCAGCGGACATGACTTGACACCGTGGATCAATCAGCCTCGAACTTGGATCTACAGTTGCCGTGGGCCCTGCCAAGCTGATCCACGCCCTGTGCCCATCCGGCGCTCCGAATACCGTACATCTGCGCCGCGGGATCGATCCGGGTCCAGTGGTTGCTATCTTTAGAGCTTCTCGAAGGTCTCATGGATGCTTCGATCTCCAGGCCGCACGAACCATACGATGGTGGAGCACGTTTGCCAAGTCAGTAATCCACACTGCTTACGGATCCTGCAGCAGGGCCGCTGTGAGTAAGATTCACGTTTCACCGCCGGAGATGCACAGCGCTAATGCGAAGCTCAACTTCATTTTCATTCCTAACTCTTCCTAGCGATGGACCCGATTCCAATTTCTTTCCCAGCTCTTCCTAGCGATGGGGCCAAAATCAATTCTTTTCCCAACTCCTTCAAGAACTAGCGAGGGTACAGACTCATGTGCGCGTCACGCCTCAGCGACGTCCTGCCCGAAAATACCACCTCCGGGGATCAGAAGGGTCGTATGTATCCGGATTCGTATTGCCGCATAGCTGCCGCACGTATTCGAGCCGCTCCGTGCAGTAATCTCGATAATCCTCATCAGGCTCGTGATGGAAAAGCTCCAATCTAAGTCTAGCCCAAGTCATACCCTCGGCCCAGCACCTAACGTCGTCTTCGGGGAACGGGAACGGCCGGTCAATTCGCTTCCCCGCCGTGTGCGCCTCTCGCGGCAGTTTCACAATAACTGCGTAGGAGCCGTAGTCGAGCTGGCCTTCCCAGACTGCCCAAGGATCGTCGTCCTTTTGGCCACTTTGAGACGTTTTCTTGATTGGTACGTTAGCCTTGGAAGTCAGCTTTTCACTCGACCTTACTTTCGATGCGGATTCGAGGAGTATCATCCACGGCGCGTGCTGGTTTGACATCGTCGTTACGGGTAGGAATGAGAGCTCTCCCATGTGAAGGTCCCCGTCGTCAACCATTGTGATGCTCGCTCCGGGGTGTACAACGTTAAGATCCTCCTCCAACCAACGAAGCCAAAACTTGAGCCAGGGCTGTATGGTCCTATTGTAGAACCGGAGCTCCTTCCACGTATCTGGTGACACCAGCCAGTCCGCAAGGCGTTCGAAGTGGCCCTCATCGACCACCGTTAGAGTGTCCAACGTCATCGGAGGTAGGAACTTTAGGAGATACGCGGGGTGGTATCGAATCTTTTCGGCGATACTCGAACCGGAAGGCCAATCGGGGGCGCCCTCCCGCTCCCACCAAAGCTTTGTGTCGAAGCCAGCTGTTCTTACGTGGCGGATCTGTCGTACGAGCTCCTGCGGCCGGGCGTGCATAAAATCCAAGAAATCCTCGGTGAGGGGAATGTCAAACAAAACCCTCCCGGCCCAGTAGTCTTTTGTTTCCTGGTAGATCTGCTTCGACGTCCGCAGGAGCGCGAGGCAGTTCCTGTTCTGCCTGGCAAACAGTGTGTACAAGGAGCTGTTCAAATAGGGGGTTTCGTCCCACTTCTGGTAACCGTGGGCGTCTAGGCCATGTCTTGGTCCACCGTCCAGGCAGATTCCGATAGTTATCGAACCGAAGTGTGCGTCGTAAACCTTGTTGCGCAGCTCTCCGGGCAGACGCAAGAATGGAAAGGTAGGAATACTCATTGTGAATGTCTGCTGTAGGAATGCAGAGTGATATTGTTGATTGGTGAATGATATTTGCGAGTGATCGGTTACGGATCTTGAGGCCCAGGCCTGGTTCAGCACATTCTGAGATCGAGCAGTCGCAGACGATATGGCCTTGGGCATTGCTGCCGAATTGGAAGGATTGGCAGTACAGCATCGGCAACAGAGTGGGCAGGAGACCGCCGGCAGATGGTACCTGTGAGGTAGTCTCCATCGCGGCTCTTCCTTTCGGTCCCCTTGAGGCCGCTTCATCGGGACTTGCTTTAGGTGTACATCCGGGCTCTCCTTGACAGTTGTCCTTGAGGTCTCCTTCAGTTCTCACCTTCTCCGCGTTCCCGCCTTCCACAGCTGGTCAGCAAAGACATCCCATCGGAGTTGATGGATCGCATGAGGAGTGATTGCGTGGGCGTAACTCCTCAAACGATATATCATCCCCTCCCTAACGGAGCAGGCGCCGGGATCGGTGCCCGAAACGGACGGCGAGGCTCGAAGAAACGACGGAAAGAGCTCCTGCAGCAATTCTGCATTCGCTCGTCTTGACCCATTTGGAGAGTAGGCGGCCAGAACGGGCCGTCGTGATTACGGTAGTCTGGACCCGATGGAAGGGCCCCAATGGAGCTGGGTGCACACAAAGCCAGCTTCGTCATGATTTGGAGCCATTTTGGGGAAGGCAGCTCACCGGCACGGCTGCACCCTGCATCATCCCCTTCTACAGCAGCACTCAGCAATGGACAACAGAACGTACGAGCTGCAGAAGCGCGTCAGCGACTTGATCCAGCTGGGGATGCCAATGACGGGAATCTGTCGTGCGGTTAATGTGCATCATCTAAGCCTTAGGCTGCTACGACGTCTTTGCTGGCACTTACCTTGATTTTGCTATTCTCTGCATAACGGCCAATGGCAGCAGGCACTGAGAGGGAGCTAGCTGGCTAAGGGGAGTATTCCAGCAGGGGGAGCCCTGCTTCATCGGGTATTGTAATGTATCGTGTGACTGGACCGGTCTACTGAATGCCAATGACTGCGAACTGGCGGCGTCAGAGTCGGGAAGAGGTCCAATTTTACTATCCAATCCTGTTCAAGCCTTACTGCCCGTCGTTGGGCCGTGCTTTATGATAAAAGCGCGGTCTCTCTTGACATCGTCACTCTTAAGCCATTCATCCACTCACCAACTTCAATACTTCTGTCATATCGAACTCTACTTAAGCTTAACGCTTCTCTGCTCAAGACTCCTTTACATAAACACCGTCTCCCTCGCAACCTTTCACTCCGGCTCCAGACCTCAAGCTCCAAACCCGCTCCTACCTCTACCCCACGCGACCATACTCTCCAAACACTTCGTTTCCACGCATCGTCGTCTCGTAGCTTCCAAGTCAAAAGACGGGCACAGCAAGAATCCTGCAAGCTCTGCTCACCCTTACCGCGTCATCAACCTCTCTCACCGCTCCGACCACTCCTCCACCGCACTCCATCTCCGCGCTTCCGTCCCTACCACCATGTTCTCCTGCGTCAACTACGAGCGTGGCTGCCGCGGTCGCACCAACCAAAACCAAGGCCGCTGCGGCGACTGCATCGCGCTCAATATCGCCTCGTCTAGCCGCGCATCGTCCAATGCGTCATCAGCCTCCGGATACTCGCCGATGAGCGGCGCCTTTGCCTCACTGGCATCGCTGCAGGGCAGCGGGCAACAAGGCGGCGCATAAGCTGCATTGCATCATGATTTAACGACGTTACGTTGGCGATGACACGGACTTTGCACATTTGGCGTTGGGTCGCAGGCTTGCGATGGTGGACTGCATTTCTTGGAAGGGCGGGAGGATAGAGGGCCGCACACGCATGGCTTTGTACATCAGGATCAGCATGGCGAACGGACTGCACTTGAAGCACGATTAGCGTTTTGGGGATTGAGATTTCAGCCGCATTGGTGGCTCTTTTGTATTATTGAGACAATCTTCATCACCCGATTGCACATCTCCCACAATGTGGTCTGCGGGAGATGAATGCGATGCGGCGTTCTCCGCGCGCACGCAATTCCCACAATCCCATCTCCACAGGTGTACGACTTGTGTGTGACCCCGTGCGCCGCTACCATTTTGCGTGCAGTCCTCCCCTCTCCCCTCATTTTGCCCCCGACGACCCGCTGGACTGCAATTCTCGCAACAAATAATAGCTACCGGCAATAATGACGTTCCTTCGGGAGTTGAGCTGCGGGGACCGGCGCGGCGGGGGAGAGCCCACGAGAGTCCCGCCGGATCGAGTGCTCCAGGCGGGATCGCGACCGCGAGCCAGCGCGGGCGCGTCAGCGGCGCTGGACCCTGGTCCATTGCGAGGATGCCCCTGGTGGGGAAGGGGATCGGGCTCTGACTTTAGCATGGGCTTCGCGGGTTTTGTTATGGAGGTTTTGTAGCGGCGTGATCGTTGAGCGATGGGGTTGGTGGAGATGGGAGGTGGGAAGTGGGGGGTAGCGCGTTTCACCACTTGGTGAGGGGCGGGTGGGGCCAAACAACGGGCGGATGGGGGCAGATGAGGCACGGGTTGAGGTCCTAGAGTCGGGATTCGGGATTTCGGCCCTTTGATTCGAAGTCGCTGATTCGGGGTTAGGGCTCGAAGGGGCATCTCGACCTTTGTGGAGCAGTTCTTCGCACTACGGCGAGGGCCAATACGGATGAAAAAAAAGCATCGACCCTGCGTCGGCCAATGCAATTCCAATTTTACACGCTTCTTCACCTTCAGGCTTGCGCGCAGCTGCATTGGAGCCAAGATACATCCGAAAAGACAAAAAAGGGCGAAGCCAAAGCAAAACCACAAAGCAAAGCCGACGAAAAGAGACTACGTCAATCCGTAGTACGGTACATTGCAGATATCATCTGCATGCAAGCCGCGAATGTGCGCCTTTTCTCCGCAGCAAATTTGTTCCGGCCAGTCTGGGATCTCTTGAGCTTATCGTCCAACGGGTTCAACGGTCTTTTGGCTGATGGCTGATGGCTGATATCCGGTGGCTGAAACGGTCCGGTAACGACCAGCGACGATTATCTATCCCGAACTTACGGTACTTGACGTAGCTTTTTTTGGGCTTTCGCGGCCGCTGGTAGTGACGTGTGTCCTCCGCGAACCATTCACGCCCTGCATAAGGGTCCGGGTCGGCCTGCCCAAGGGGACTTTTGGGGGTATCGCGGCTTCGGCCTGTTGAGCAGCCCGTACACGTCATAACGGGAGCAATGCAGGCGGGCAGCCGTACGTATTGGCAATGATGCAAGGGACGCTGGGGCTGGCAACGATCGCCGTCTTCGTCGCTGGGTAGGCGTTGCGCTGCGGGTGGGACGTCACGCGTTGCTGGGGGGCTCATGCATTGGCCAATTGAAGGGCCTGAGGGAAATGGGTGCATTGGTGAGATGTGGCGTAGATGAAAACTGATTGGGATGGAATGCTATGATTGGACCATGGATGGACTAGAGAAAAAGCCGTTGGCTGTGGAGAAACCTGGCGCTGATCCATCCCGCAGCGGGGTTGCCCTTTAACGCTATGGGAATTGTTACTGCTTCGTTGAGGGTTTGCTTTGCACTTTATGCGCAGGGAGAGCTGCCGCATGGGGGTCTAGGGTCCAGTATCGGAATTCACCGCCGGTTGAGGGTCTCGAGGAGCCGCCAGACGAGCTTGCGGGGAACACCTCACCAGAGGCAGCGGTCGACGATTTGGTGGACATTGGCTTTGATGGGTGCTGGAATTACGCACCTGGACCTGATATCGTAGATCAAGGTCAGTCTTCCGTGGTATTTGCCGCCGTCTATTCACATTTACAGTTTCGGTTCGACTGCGGAGGTGAGAGCCTCCCCACTTTCCTGTTCAGCAGATGTAATCCCTCATGCTCCGCAGGTAGACGTTGAGCTGCGCAAGACTGCCATCATTCAACCTCGATGAAGAAGCCACAATGGTTGCGAAGGTCTGCAAGCCTGCAGATCGTTAGGTGGCGCGGCCTTCCCCCGCAACATGCATCATGTTTGTCGAGCAGTGGACCGTACGCTGATCGGTCGGCCATCCAATAGGGAGCATGGGACCCGCCATCATGGGCCTCGATACTGAGTCTGGCTTACCGCAGTAAGCAATGAAGAGCTTCGTCATTGAAGCGGTGTGGAGGATGATCCGTAGGACACGGGATCCGAAATCTGAACGACCGGGGACGGCAACATCCCGCGCTGACCTCCCATCGATCTAGCAAGAGTCCAGCTTGCTCCGCGGTGATCCAGATGATTTGTTCCGCATATCGATCGGCATATTGGCCGCTCAGAGGCCCTTCTGGATAGCTGCGATCAGCACTGGAGAGGCCAGAGGCCCTCGCTTCGGGCATGGATGCTTCGTGGAGTCCAGTCGGCCGGGTTCGTCGGCACCGTCATCGGCGGCATCTTGTGTGATGAGCCTAAGGCGTTTTTCATGGCTTGCCGGCTATCGGAGAGTGGGAGAAGTTGATCAGCTGCCTAGTCTTGGGTGGGTCCGCGGCGGTTGAATTGGTAGGACTGGACATGAAAGCCCCGCTCGCGGGCATATCGAAGGCGCCGGCGAGATGGACAAGCCGCTGTTGTGGGTGATCGAGACCGGCTCCCGTAAGTTGAATCCATTCCCCGGGTCATTGCGGTTTCCGCCCCTAGAGGAACTGCTGTCGAAGGCGGCCGGATTCCGGGACGGGCAACTGGTGTTTTGGGCCATGTTCGGGTACCCGTGTTCGGTTCCGAGCATTTTGTATTGGTTAAACGCGTCTGCCTTTAAGGCTCTTCACCGTCCCGTTGCTTCTAACGCAGCTTGCTGGCATTGAATAATGCCGAAAACTGAAGAATTGGTGTGGATTCAACTTCGCCTTATGATGGTGGAAGCAACCTTGGTTGCTGTGTCCATGGGAGGCGCAGACCATCGGGGGAGTCTCCGCTCCCACGGCAAGCCTCACCGAGTGTTCTTGGCACTCCAAATGGTGCGAAAACCGAAAACGATAGGCCGTTCCACCGGCATCTGGGTCAATATGTCTCAACTCTATCCCGAAGCTGCCAGCGGCTTGTTTGCCGCCAGACTGCCGTGCCCTGATCCAGATGCGTCCGGCCCGTCCTCCACCGGCACGTGATCAATATACGATAAAGTTAACGACGTGCACCAGACCAGGAGAAGCTAAATAATCAGCCCTCCAGCCCTCTCATCAGCTATACGTTTCCGGGGAAGGGAACGCATGATCGCGGATCAGTCTCATAGGATCCACCGGTATGATCAACTTGGACACACTTTGTGGGGCAATACGGATATGTTTCAGGACCGACTACCTCCGCACTGCCGTTCTTTGCCCTTGTTGCGAGGTACAAGACATAATATGGCCCGCTCTGGCATATCATTCTCTTGCTCTGATCAGTTGCGCGACTGTACCCCCGACCTCCACACAGAATGAAGCTCATACTCGCTCTCGCGGCACTCGCCGCCGCACATCCCTTTGGTTCGTTCGTTCCACTTCATGAAAGCGATCGACTGACCCCGCAGAGCGTCGCCAGTCCGAGCTCAGTTCTGTCCTTGCGGAGTTTGCCCGGCAAGGACTGCAGGAGAAGAAGCCGTTCAAAAAAGACATTTCGGCGTCCAGCTTTCCGCGGCCCGGTGCGAAGAAGGCCGTCATCTGGTACGGGCCGTACAAGATTCGCGCCGCGAATGTGAGTTGCTCATCTCTTGAGGCCTCGCTAACCGTCAGAGTACCGTCAAAACGGAGTATGGCATGAGCATGGATCCTGCCGGCACCGCCTGGACGTACCTCGCCGGCGACTTCCCCAAGGACGTCACAGTGCTGCAGGTCGAGTCAGAAATTGTGTACGCCGATGGCACACGCGCGCAGATTACCAACGGCTTGTACAATCATCACCTCGCCTTCGTTGACAGCGCCAAAGGGGCCCCGCCGATGGCCCAATGCCTCAACGGCGTCAAGGGCGCGGCACCGCCCACCTCCGTCTTTATGGGTGGGTCGGAGGATGCCGGCCGCGGTGTGTATGCGACCAAGGATCCGAAGCTGGCGTCGGGATATTACATTGGGAAGGCGGACACGATAGTAATGAGCGGCGACATTGTCAACTACGCCAACGAGACGAAGACCGTCTACACCAAGTCCACCATCGAGTACCTCGAAGGCCGGCCGGCTGGGACGCTGGACGTGTCCATCCAACTAATCAGCGTGACTGACTGTGATGGCGCCTTTGCGGTAGTGGACGTACCAAAGAATGCGACTCAGTTTACTGTCGCCAGCAAGGAGATGCAGATTGTACAGGACGGATATATGGTTACTGCACGCGGTCACCTCCATGGTTAGTCTTCTGAATCTAAGTGGTTGCGTCTTCGTTTCTGACCGGCAGACGGTGGTGTCAACGTGACCGCCATCATCAACGGCAAGTCCGCGTGCAGCTCCGCCGCAGTGTACGGTGCCGGTGCGGCTACGCATGGGCATGGGGGCGACGCTAAAGCGGACACAAAGGCGCCCTGGGATACTATCAGCGAGATGACGTATTGCGAGGAAGGAGTTAAGCTGTCCAAAGGGGATAAATTGAGCCTTGTTGCGCATTACGACGTGGTTAAGCATCCAAGGTATGTTTCACGGGTACAGACTGATCTTCGCTAATAGCCCAGGCGGCAGCAAGTTGGAGGCGCGATGGCCGAGGAGATGGCGTTGTTGTCAGTATTTTTTGCATCTTAGCCGGTGCAGGTGGGCGGTCGCAACTGAGGTACCTTTACGATAAGTAGGGCGCTGTCAGGGGCGCACAAATCACTGGTTGCACAGCATTGGTTGTGGAATAACATTCATTGAAAAGCTTGAAGAACTATGTAAGGGTTTCGCGTATGAATGTGCAGTGTGGGGGAGCTGGGGGTACTAGCGCACAGGCCAGCGCCAAGCCCTCACCCTGCAAGTCCAGCCGGGCTGGAATTGCAGGCATCAGGCATCAAGCTTACCGAGTCACGTGACCCATACAGGGCATGTGGCCATTTGACATGGGAGAGATGGTATCCTCCCATGACAGGCACGTCAATGCTTCTTATGAGCCTCTCTTTATGTAAGGAAATATAGCCGCTTCCATTATGCAAGTGAGCAATGCGCATCACCTCGCGAGCTCAAAAAGCGATAAACATCACTCCGAGACCTTGTCATGGTTCTGGCCATACACGGTGTGTGTTACGGTGCCAGCGAAGAGCGGTGCAAAAACCATGGATTGCTTCGAGACGATGATAAAGAGTTGGAGAAGTAATCTACAGGGATGGGTGTGCAAAAGCATAACCGCAGTGTGGGGGCTTGGCGCCAGTCACATGACTGCGCTAGTCCCCATACGTCACCTCGGTACTGTGCTGCCACCCAGACCACATCATGGCCTGAGGCATCACACTGTCATGGTTCTGGCCATACACGGTGTGATGCCTCAGGCCATGATGTGGTCCGGGTGGCAGCACAGTACCGCTGTGACGTATGGGGAATAGCGCAGCCATGTGACTGGCGCCAAGCCCCCACACTGCGGTTATGCTTTTGCACACTCATCCCTGTAGATTACTTCTCCAACTCTTTATCATCGTCTCGAAGCAATCTATGGTTTTTGCACCGCTCTTCGCTGGCACCGTGACATTTTGTGAGGCATGGCCAGTGAACCGGGAGAGGAATTATTACTTTTCTAGGTGGACTTTGGGCCCCTAACATATATTCGGCCTGGTACCGTAGTACTACGCACCATGCTGACGTACGCAACGCATGTGGGCCACCGGCGCAATGCCATGCGGAGTTACCGTGGCGGTGACGTTCCCGTCGTCCATCATCTCGCCTACGGCCCACCGGCCACCCGCTGCCAGCCCTCGCTCTGAGATCTTGAACCACGACAGCGCGTTGAGGTCCACCTTCTCGACCGGCCCCGTGTATCGCGCCAGGTAGTTCACGATGGGGCCTTGTGGCGCGCGA
>ML996712.1:190827-219148 GCA_010356995.1 Trichodelitschia bisporula | reverse complement strand
GTGGTCCAAAATGTCCAGCCCACTGTTCACCAGACCGTCCAGCCACCCGTCCAGTCAGACGATGAGCCAACAATATATGTCAAGCCCCACCGCAAATGCAGACCCGCACGCTCAATGACGCCGCCGCCGGGGACAACTCCACGATCCGCGTCAGCATGGCCGCGATGAGTGCCAGGAATTCCCCGACGTTGACGCGCGAGTGGTGGAAGAGGCGCGCAAACGCCCACGCCACGACGCGCTGGAGCTGAGCATCGATCAGCGTGAGAAGGCCGACGCTGCGGAGCGCGACGACCCCGCGTACTTCAGCCAGGGCCCGGGTGACGAGGGCGACCCGCCCATGCTCGCCGAGGCGCTGCAGGTATGTGTTAAGAGGGGATGTGTGATCAATGGAAACATCACAGCATCATAAGTTGGACCAAAGGTCTGTCCATGAACAAGTTGCTTAATTGTCAAAGAGGTGGGGATCCCGAGTCTACTTATACTCGAGCCCTGTAGCTGAAACTGGGTAAGGCTGAACACAGCCACCGCTTTACAAAAGTACGCATCGAAAACGCGGTCCACACCGCCGTCGCCACCGGATCGTTCTCCCGGGTTGCTGTCGACAGCGTGATGCGGCTGCAGAAGCTGTGCGACAATACGGTGTCCTCGGTCGAGTGCATCAACCTGGTCGTGGACGACGACGTCGCGGACTGGGCCATCTGGCTGCATCACGCGGAGAAGGGGCTCCACGCGGCAAAGATCCTGCGGCGCGTGCTGACCGCCGGCCGCGAGGACAAGCATGTACTCTGAGGTGGTGCTCTGGGGGGGTGATGCGCGCACAGGAGCACGTCGTCGACAGCGTCGTGCCGGTCGTCGAGGTGCGCATGAGCACCGACGCGTTCAAAATCTTCGCCTCCCAGAAGAAACCGCTGGCCGCGCTGCTGCACATGTGCGGGCCCGTGTTTCACCGGCTCGAGATGCTCGTATCCGAGGTCAACGTCGCGGAGAGCGCGGCTACCAAGATGGAGTTCCTCGCGATGCGCCTGCTCTTCGTTGAGAACGCGCACGCACGACAATGCCCTGAAAAACGCCTCCTACGTGATTCGCTACCTCGCGCAGGGCGCGCTCGCGTCGACCAAGTCCGACGACCAGCCGTACCATAACCTGCTCGACATCTTCATCGAGGACTTGATCAACGTGCTCGGGTCGCCCGATTGGCCCGCCGCGGAGCTGTTGCTGCGTGTTGAATTTGTGGCGGCAACCTGGGGTGGCTGGAGTGGAGCCAGGAGACGGGGGTTGTCTCCTGGCGAGGTATATAGTCAGCTCACTTCCCACTGCTAGTCGATCAAGCAACTCAGTCAAGTTCACACTTCATTTTAACACCCAAGTCGTACTGAATCACTCCGCCACAATCCTTGGACGGCTGGCAAACAACAACGTCCCCAAGCCGGATGTCGGCTTTTGCGCTCGGCACACCGCTTCCGATGCCGACCAAGACGCCGAATTGAAGCGAAGTGAAAGCTGATTTCATTTGAGCAACCGCCGAGGCCGCCGAGTTTGTGCCCGTCAGCCCCAAGACCATGATGACCGTATTGTGTTCGCCAACGCGGCCGAGGAGCTGGTGCCTGGGGATTACGTGTTCCTGGACTCCCGAAACATCAAGACAGAACGTCCGAGCCGTTCCCTCGATCACAAACGCATGGGGCGCTTCAAGGTCTTTCGAGTAGTCGATGGAAGCGCCTGCGAGTTAGAGCTCCCAGACACAATGAAGATCGACCCTGTGTTCCACAACTGACTCTTAGAGCTAGCAGATGCGGAATCAATCACCGGGCAGCGACAGAAGACTCCTGAACCAATTATCACCGAAGATGGAGATCCCGAATGGATCGTTCAGGAGATTGCGGACAGTCGGTGGGCTCCTCGGGAGGCTGATCCGTCCCACACTCGTCGCGGGAAGCACCGCCGGAAGCTACTACAGTACAAGACCAAGTACTCCGGCTTCCCTGATTGGAACAAGAATCCTCAATGGCAGCCGTATTGGGACGCAATCGGATGCCGGGGCTTGCTTGAAGCCTATCACAGTGCCAATCCGACAAAGGCCGGTCCACATCCGGACATTGGCAACAAGGAAGGTTGGGAGGAGATTACCAAGGAGATGTATCGTCTCTCCAATGATAGCTGAGGGGGGAGGCATTCTTTCGAGAGGGGGGGGGTCGTGTCATGGCATGACACCCGGTTCTGCTGCTCCACGGGTGTCAGGGACGCATAAATCACTGGTTGCGCAGTATTGGTTGTGGAATAACATTCATTGAAAGCTTGAAGAACTGTGTAAGGGTTTTGCGTGTCACGGTGCCAGCGAAGGGCGGTGCAAAAACCATAGATTGCTACGAGACGATGATAGAGAGTGGGAGAAGTAATCTACAGGGATGGGTGTATGCAAAAGCATAACCGCAGTGGGGGCTTGGTGCCAGTCACATGACTGCGCTAGTCTCCATACGTCACTCGGGACAGTGCTGCCACCCAGCCCATGTCATGGCCTGGGGCATCACACCGTGTATGGCCAGAACCATGACAAGCGCCCCCTATCCGGTCTCCGGGGAGCGCCTGGTAATGCGGCCAGTTCCGGGTAACGTAGCTAGCGCCGGGCAACTTTGCCAGCGCCAGGTAACCCTGCCAGCGCCGGGTAACCCTCTTAGCGCCGGGTAATCCGGCCAGCGCCGGGTAACGCTGCTAGCGTCGGGTAACTGCGCTACCGCCGTTAACTGCCCTGCAAACTTACCGAATTGATCACACAGCCTCTGGATTGCGAACCGGAATTTAATTCTTACTCCCTCAACTTTAGTCTGGTTAATGCGGGCCAGCGATAACGGCATCCCAGTTGCCTCCGGCATTCGCTGTCAGTCAGCATCATATTACCGCTACTGTAGAATCTGCCATGGCGATAGAGTACGAAACAAAGGCAGTGCGAGCGAGCGACAACCTCTCAATAAGGCTGAGTAACAATGCTGTTCACCACATGCCTCAGCAATTTTGCACATCGCGCAGGGGGGTGGCCGATTTCCCCGCGCGGCGTGCATCGCCAAGGCCGGCGACAGTGGGGCTCATCGTTTTGCGCTCGCTGAGCGCATTACTAAGAAGACATCGCGAGTGAGTCGCCGCACTGTGTATGTAGAGTCAATTTGCTCCCTGTACTCTTTCTCAGTCGTCGACGCTCGCATCCTCGTTCCTTTTCCCATCTTCTTCGCCTGCGCAATGCCCATCCGATCTCGCGCCGCATGTATGCGCAACACCCACCGCATCTGAACCCCGCACGATTACCACAGCGGAAATGGACGCCGGCCCGGCGAGCACAGATGCGAAATCCAAGGGGCGCGTGCGCAGCCGCCGAAAAGATGCCGCAACCGATGACGGCGCGAAGCGGAGGTGCGTGAGCACAGCATGCATTGGTACGTTAATCTCCAAAGTGCCGGGCCTTAAGTGGATCTGATGCGCGAACAGCCTGTAGGAAACGCAAGTCAAAGTATGCCTCCGCGGAGATGACGGCTCCGCTGCTGACGAACCTCCACTGACTGCCCCAGATGCGACGGAAACCTGCCCGCGTGCGCTGCCTGCTCATCGGTCTATAACACAAAGTGCGTGTACGACCCAAACTCAGACCACCGCCGCAAAGGCGTGTACAAAAAGGACGACAAGCTCAAGACGCGCAACTCCACTCTCGAGATCCTTATTGAAGCCATCCTCAACTTCCCCGAGAGTGAAGTGCCCGAGCTGGTACGGCAGATCCGAACATGCGAGAGCCTGGATGCAGTCGCGGAGGCGGTGCTGGCGCGCGAAACGGGCATCGACGAGGATGACGCGCTCGACGTCGGCGATGCGCAGCAGGCGCCTTTTGAGACACAACTCTCCGGGCGTATGGCAGAGCTGCAGCTCGAGGACGGGTCGACGCGTTACATCGGCGGCACTTCGAACCTCATCTTCTTCCCCGGCGGCGAGGAGCACACGGAACTGGCCAACTTCACGGGGACCGAATACGCGTCGGAAACGGAGGCAGTGGCCTCGTGGACGGAGGTAACGGACGACCCGAAGCTGGTGCTGCATCTTATCCACATGTACTTTGCGTGGCACTACACCTTCTTCACAACCCTTTCAAAGCCCCTTTTCTGGAGAGATTTTGTCCAGGGCCGTCCGCCGCCCGGCACACGTCGCCGCACTGAACACTGCACGCCCCTCCTCGTCAACGCGATGCTCGCGCTCGGGTGCCACTTCACGGCGTGGCCTGGCTCACGCGAGTACCCCGAGGACGCGGCCACGGCCGGCGATCACTTCTTTAAGGAGGCCAAACGGCTCATCATGGCCAACGACGAGCACGAGAAACCGAGGCTTACCACGGTGCAGGCGCTGGCCCTTATGTCGGTACGTGAGGCGGGCTGTGGGCGAGAGGCCAAGGGCTGGGTGTACAGCGGCATGAGCTTCCGTATGGCCTGCGACCTCGGCCTCAACCTCGACTCCGGCTCGCTAGCGGCGCGCGACACCGGGTTCAGCGACGAGGAGGTTGATGCGCGGCGCATCACATTCTGGGGTTGCTTTTTGTTTGACAAGTGGGTGTCTTGCGCTCTTCCATGTTCGCTCCCGCTAATGGCGTAGGTGCTGGTCAAATTACCTGGGGCGCCTTCCGCAGCTGCCGGCGTCCGTCATCACGGTCCCCAAGTTCGAAGTTTTCCCTCACGAGGACGCTGATATTTGGGCTGCGTACACGGACCATGGTGTTAACGAGGCGTATGCGCAGCCATCGCGGACACGGGCCGTGGCACTGCAAATCTCGGCGCTCTGTGAAATCTCGAGCGACCTGATGTCGTACTTCTACAACCCCACCGACCTTGACAAGTCCAAAGGTAAGCAGTCCGAACTCAAGAAGCTCAGTGCAATCCACCAGCGGCTTGAGGCTTGGCGGCGCAACCTCCCCCGCGAGCTCGAGCCCAAGGAGGGTGGCCTCCCCAGTATGCTTGTCATGCAGTACGTTTACCCTTTGCCCTTTGCTCTAGATCCCCGCTTCATGATCTGTCCATTCATGATCTGTCCATTCATTGACGCAACTCCGTAGCATGTTCTTTCAGCTGCTCTACATCCATCTCTTTCGTCCATTCCTCAAGTACACGCAATCAACGTCGCCGCTCCCCCAAAATGTGTCGCCGCGCCGGCTATGCACGCAAGCGGCGGCGATGATCTCCAAGCTGCTGCGACTGTACAAGCGATCTCACGGACTCCGGCAGATTTGCAACATCGCCGTATACATCGTCCATTCGGCGTGCACGATTCATCTGCTCAACCTTCCCGACAAGAACGCGCGCCGCGACATTACGCACGGCGTCAAGGAGCTCGAGGAAATTGCCGAGAGCTGGTTATGCGCACGGCGCACACTCGCGATAATCAGCATCCTGTCACGCAAGTGGAAGGTCGACCTGCCCGAGGAGGCGGCCACAGTTCTCACGCGAACGGATGCCAAGTTCGGTGTATGGGGCATCGACTTCCGCTCGCGCACAAATACTCCCTCACACAAGGCGGAGAGTACCTCACCACAGCCGTCACCAAACCAAACCGCGCCGTTGGCCGCTAAATCGTTTACAACGGTCTTGCCAGACATGATACCGCGCACCGAACCGCCAAACCTGTACACGGCGTCCATGCCGCAGATTAGCGCCGCTCCCGCACCAGACCCGAACCGGCCTGAGGGGTCCCCGTCGGCACTGTTTGGCCCACTAGACAACATGGTGCGGGACAACAACGACTGGTGGTTCCGTGATCAGTCGCAACTTGCTATGGGGTTCGATCAGTGGCCGCTGCCAGATGTTGGAGCTACGAATAGCGGGGAATGGCTGGGTGCGGCGGGCGTGAACGATTACTCGCTGCCGATGGGGACTGCAGGCCTGACTGCAGGTCCCGACATGGAGATGGGTGAGTATGCCGAGGGGAAGTGGTACCTGTAGGGTTGCGTTTGCGGATTGGGTGCTCCATGGTTGGATACGTTATGATACCAGTCTTATGGCAATCTAATGAGTCGATCTACGCTTCTCTCCACTTCCGCTTGACTCTTTGACGTCCTTCAGCGCCATGCACGTCATGCAAGATGACCACATATGGTAGATATCAGATGAGCGAATATCGGATGCATGAACACCTAATCGTCATACATCTCTCAAAAACCCACCTTCAGTTTTAGTCCCGCGCTTGTTTTGCTTTTCCCCAGATTGTAGATCGGCGGGGGTGGCTTGAGCCGTCTTGGCTTGACAACGCTCTGTATTCCAGATTCTGGCCATTTCATCCGCCTCCCACTTCATCACCGTTCATCGCTCACCTGTCTCTCGCAACCGCCTCGCCCTAGAACTAGCGGCTCTATCTTTTGCTGCGAAGACTGCACCATGTGAACTCGCCCTCTTCTTCTTTCTGTTAGTCAATTGCTGTTGTCTCCATTAGCCGACGTGGAAGCTCCACCCCTCCCAGCACCCAACAATCGACATGGCCATCCGACATGTGCTCGCAGCATGTGCTGTGTTTACACTGTCAAGTGCTATGGGAGCCTTTGAACCGGTCCAAAATCCGCTCTCAGACGACTACAAGCTAGCATGTCCGGACTACGCTTCATACTCGAAGCACCGGCAGTACGTCTCCCATCTCATGTCTCGTATCCCTATTAACACCCCCAGCGGCCCCTACAGCGAAGGTCGGTTGCGCCTCCCGTACCAGCGCCCCGCGCCCACATGCCGCACATTCCACTCCGACACCGTCGAAAAGGTCATCACCGACGTCACCGAGCGTATGCTCGACCCTGACCTTGCGCGCATCTTCGAAAACGCATTCCCCAATACACTCGACACCACCGTGCGGTGGCATGTCGACTCGACCAAAAAGAAAAGTGAAGATGGCCGCTGGGAGGGCCCGCAGAGCTTCATCGTCACGGGCGACATCAACGCCGAGTGGCTGCGCGATTCAACGAACCAGCTCGCCGGCTACCAAGCACTCGCGAAGAAAGACAAGAAGCTCGCGAATCTCATCCACGGCGCCATTAACACGCAGGCTGAGTTCGTTATCGCAGCCCCGTACTGCAATGCCTTCCAGCCGCCGCCGCTGAGCGGCCTCGCGCCGACGCCCAGCGGACAGGGCGACTCGGTACAGCCCATGTACCAGATGGATGAAGTTTTCGAGTGCAAATACGAGCTGGACTCGCTGGCGGCGTTCCTCGCGCTGGGCAACGAGTTCTACGAGCACACAGGCTCAACGGCCTTCGTCACGCCGCGGTGGGAGCGAGCGCTCGAGACGCTCCTCCTTGTGCTAGACGCGCAGATGCGGCCTACGTTTGATACTGACAAGGGCAGTTTTGTGGGCAACGAATACACCTTCCAACGGCGTACTAACACCGGCACGGAAACGCTCTCGCTCGCAGGGTTGGGCAATCCGCTCAATGGGGGAACAGGCCTGATACGCAGCGCATTCCGGCCGAGCGACGATGCAACCATCCTCGGTTTTTTGGTCCCTGCCAATGCGATGATGTCCGTCGAGCTGAAGCGTCTCGGCGCTGTACTAAAGGCTGCGAACAAGTTAAAGTTCGCCGCCGATGTGCTTGATCGGGCCGATCGGCTAGAAAAGGCCGTATGGGAGCACGGCGTTGTAGAGCACAAGAAGTACGGACGCGTGTTTGCGTATGAGGTAGACGGCTACGGCTCGCAGATCATGATGGACGATGCCAATCTGCCATCGCTGCTGGCGCTGCCGGTGATGGGCTTCGTCGGCCGCGACGACCCAGTGTACAAGAACACGCGGCGCATGGTGTTGAGCAAGGCGGGCAATCCATACTTCCTGACCGGTGACGACTTCAAGGGCATCGGAGGTCCACACATTGGCCTACAACATGCCTGGCCAATGGCGGTGCTCGTACAGGCGATGACCAGCGAGGACGACGACGAGATAACGCGCTGCGTGCAGATGGTGCGGAATGCCAGCATTTTGGGTTTAGTGCATGAGAGCATCAACGTTGACATCAACCGGGACTACACTCGTGAGTTCGGTCTCTTTGTCACGGACGGTACTGATTGCGACACAGGCAGCTGGTTTGCGTGGGCAAACTCGGTATTTTCAATGACCATTCTTGATCTAGCGAAACGTAAGCCGCACTTGATATTTGGCTCTGGGGCCAAACCGTATGTGGTGGAGTGAGATAATAACATGGCGTTCCGGCGGATTCTTCTGTACGGTATGCGGGTTCGTTTGGGGGACAATTAGATTCCGGTCCCACAGGCTGGTTGTGGTGCACTGGTAGCAAGGAAGCGGCAAAGCCGACTGATAGAAATGCAGCTCTGGACATTGCCGTAATGCGCAGTGGTGCAATTCGAGACAGCCCAATACAGTTTGGTTGCCTCCTTTTGCAATATGTACTGCTCTTGATGGTATTCCTGTCCCGCACCCATGCCGAGCCTCTCTCGCACACTTTAGAAGCGGACCCTTGTTGCCCTGCTAGCTCGCCTAGATCTAGACTCTCCAACACGCAGTGTCTTTACATACATCTGTTGTGTTTACATTCAAGGGCTTTCAGCTTCACGGTCATGAATTCCCATGATTCTCACCATTGCCACTCTCACATAATCGCTCAGGCTTCCAACCCCGCTAACCGCCAAGCTCCGCCGCCCTCGGGAGCTAGGGTGCGGGCCGATCGCACCGTTACCGGGCCCACTCCGCACCAGCACTACGACGGAAGCTAGCGATTCCCCATCCCCGCTTTTTAGCTTATTCCGTATCGTTTCCTCGATCTCGAGCCTCGCGGAGCGCTGGTACGGATGGCTGGTGATTGAAACCCTTCTACGCCGCCGCGATTGCCTATATTGAGCCACAGCCTCTGACGCGACGGCCGCGCGCGTTGAGCTTACATCCGGAAACAACGAGCCAACACCAGCATCGCCGTAAAAGTCGCCAACATGCCGATGCATAGCGATCTCCATGGACATGAAGGCGACATCAGTAGCGCGTCGTATAGCGCCGTACGGGATGATGACGCGGACACGTTATCAGGAATGGAGGCGGAAGAGGACCGCGGGGACAAGGAGAAGCGCGCACTGCGTGAGCAGTTGCATGTCGAGGGCGGCGAGGAACTGGATGGGATGTATACTGGCGAAGAGGAGCGGCGTGTGTTGCGGAAGATGGATCGCGGCGTCGTGCTGTTCATTGCGGGGCTCTATCTGCTCAGCTTCCTTGATCGGTCGAGTATGCTCCTCCGGCCCTTCTCACTCCTTTCTCGATCCGACGCTGACAGTCCAGATATCGGAAACGCCCGCATCGCTGGCCTCCAAACGGACCTCCGCATGACGGGTCCGCAGTACGAATGGCTCCTGACGGCCTTCTACATCTCGTACATCGCCTTCGAGTGGATGGCGCTGATGTTCCGCCTCGTACCCCCTCACATCTACATCTCCATCTGCGTGCTCGCCTGGGGCATCATTGCCTCACTGCAAGCCCTCACAACGTCCTTTGTGCAAATGCTCATCCTTCGAGCCGTGCTCGGCGTTGCGGAAGCCGCTTTCTGTGGCGTCCCTTTCTACCTCTCTTTCTTCTTCCGCCGCGCTGAGCTTGCGGGCCGCGTCGGCGTCTTCATTTCCGCGTCTCCTCTGGCGACCAGTTTTGCCAGCGCCATCGCGTGGCTCATCACCTGGACGGCGCAGGGTGTCGGTATAGCCCCATGGCGCGCGCTGTTCCTCGTCGAGGGCTTTCCCAGCGTGCTCGTTGCCGTGTACGTCTGGAGGGCGCTGCCTGATGGCCCCGATTCGGCTGCGTTCCTGACGCCGCGCGAGCGGCGCGTGGCTGTCATGCGGCTTCGTGGACAGAAGGAGGAATCCCACGGGCACAGCGTCAAGCTGCAGGAGATCCTGGCCACGATCCGGGACCCGAAGAGCTGGATGACAGCGGTAAGTCTCGGACACATGTGGATCGTATATCCCTGACCATCCAGTTCATGTTCTTCTCCTGCAACGTCGCCTTTTCCTCCCTCCCCGTCTTTTTGCCCACCATCATCCATGAGATGGGCTTCTCCCCCCTCGCCTCGCAGGCCATGTCCGCCCCACCATATATGGTCGCATTCTTCACCGTCCTCCTCACGGCACACGCATCAGACCGCGCCCGCGCCCGCTCCCCCTTCATCATTCTCCACGCCGGCCTAGCGTGTGCCGGCTACACCACCATGTTCCTGTGTGCCTGGCTCGGACTGCCCAACGCGCTGCGCTACCTCGCCGTGTATCCCGCGGCGAGCGGCTTCTTCAGCTGCGTCACGCTGATTTTGACCTGGACGCTGAATAACCAAGCCTCTGACGCTGGGCGAGGGGCAGGCGTCGCGTTGCTGCAGTATATCGGGCAGTGCGGGCCGCTGCTCGGGACGCGGTTGTATCCGTCGACGGATGGGCCGCTGTATCTGCGGGGGACGGCGGTGTGTGCTGGGTTCATGGCGCTGGCAGGGTGTCTAGCGTGGGGTTTGCGGACTCTGCTGCGGAGGGAGAATGCCCGGATTCGGGCGGAGATGGTGGTTGGGGATCAAGGGGAGGAGGGAGTGGAGTTGTTGGAGGGGAGGGAGGCATCGGAGGAGCGGTTCATGTTTATGCTCTAGAGAATTGAAGGTTATGACGATAGACGGTAACTTAATGACATTCTTGGTACTCTGCCGGTCGACGTGAGGAAGTGAAGTTGAGGTAAAGCCTGACGTGAGGCTGAGATGAACAATATGATCCAGAGGGTCTGGCCGAACCAATTTAGCGCGGAGAGCGCCCTTTTTGGTGCGTGAAGCTAAGCTGGCATCGCTGCCCCATGCTTGATAAATTGGCCGTCATCTCTGATCCGTTTTAGTTATCATGAAACGCTCTTCTGGCCCCGTTGGGGTCTGGTGGATGCCGTTCAATTCAATCGGGCGAGGTGAAAAATTATGAAGAAGACCAGCGAAAATGAGGGCACTTCGGTCCGCGTCAACAGGGATGATTCACTCTTGGATCGGACAGAGACTGTTGGAACAAGAAGAAAGGAATAATCAGAGCTATTTACCATCTCAGTCCGGATGGACCGTTGTCCTAAATTAATAGAGATAGGAATCTAGCATCATCCCAATCAAGCACGGATCCAAAGCTTGTTTCAACATGATCGAGACTATCCCGTCGGATACAAAGTTAAATGGAATGCGGGCTAGACTCCTCCGATGGAAGGAAAACGACGATTCGTCCAATTATCGGAGAGATAATGTGAATGACAATCCAGGGTTATCCAATTTTTGAAAGGACATAGAGATACTGCCAGAGCCTTACGCAGGATTGATATGGTAGCGTTTCCAGATTCGCCCGAAGGACGTAGCTGCGGTCTCTGGCGGGCTTCGATCAAAGGCACAAGGCCAGAAGCACATGAAGCATTTTGACACTCCGGACGTCGTGAACAGACTTACCACCAGAAGATGGGGCATATACGTATAACTGTCAAGTCTGCATGAGATGATAGCCAACACATACCGACGCCAGAGTACGTCACCTACACTACCCATATCACCCGCAACAAAGAAAAACCCCGACAGTGGTATCATTACAAACGCTCGAACCCATCCAGACATCAGCCATATCCCAACCCACCAGGTCTCTACAAAAAGTAGTCCGCAGCCGGCTTCTTCGCTGGCATCCCCCGCGCCACCTGCGGCGCCGCTTCGAACACGCGGTACCGCCGCCCGGGCCCCATACGTCCACGATCGGACTTCCGCCCAACGTCACCATTGCTCCGTGGCGCGAATCCCGCGTTCGACCCGTCCTCGCCGAGCTCAAGGATGGCAGCGACGTTGCCGCAGCGGTAGCAGTAGTTGGGCGCCGACCACACAGTCACGATCCGGCTGTCGAACATCTCCTTGAAGCCCTCCATGACGAGCTGATGTGCGCGCGCAATGAGTGAAATGTCGTTGCGGTAGTTGAAGCACTTGACGATGTCGCCGCCGAAAAGAAATCCTGCGCCGCGCGGCGATAGGCCCCAGCCGTCAATGTCGTCCGGGTCCGACCACAGCAAGTCGCACATGGCGCCCTCGTGCGGCACCTCCTGCTTGCGGTCCAACAGCCGAATCTTGTCGATCGAGTCGATGAGCGGGCTCAGACCCCCGTGCACGCAAAAAATGGCACCGCCCTGTTGCGTCGCCGCGCCCGACCCGGCTGCTCCAGAACCTGGCGGTCCGCTGTGCCCTACTGAAGACGGTGCGCAGGGCGCTAGGCTTTCCGAGTCCGTACCGTCCTGTTGAGGACGCTGATAGCGACTCAGAATCTGCCCGTCTGCGTTGAGAATCTCAAGCTCAAGTTCGGCACCCGGAGAAGGGTCAGTCGCTACTGCGGTGTCGACCCAGTCGGCCGGCGTAGGCTCGAGGCTTGTTGCGGCGCCTGTCACCAGGGCGGCTAGGGCGAGATGGTCAAACACTTCGCAGCAATATCTGCGTACGTCAGCTAGGCCAAACAGCCGTACCGGTGCCGTACCTCCACACGTTTGCGCTGCCGTATTTCCGGAGACATTCATCGTAGAAGCCATACACCGTTGTGATCTGCCTCGATTCGTGATTGCCGCGAATGAGCGTGATTCGATCGGGATACCGCACTTTGAGACAGAGAAGAAGAAGAAATGACTCGAGCGAGTAGAAGCCGCGGTCGACAAAGTCGCCTGCCCGCGTCAGCGTGGTACTCCTCACCAGAGTCGATGCGCAGCATACCCATGAAGAGATAACTTGTCTCGGGCACATCACCGCCCACTCGGAAGAGCTCCATGAGGTCGTGAAATTGGCCGTGGATGTCGCCGCATATCTGGCATCGTCAGTGCCAACTTATCACCCGCGTCGTTCCCGGCGCTCGTCCCAAGCGTACCGTCACAGGTGCATCTACATGCACCACATTACCCTCCTCTATCAAGATCTCGCGTGCCTTAAGACACAGTTCCCGTACCTGTACCTCTGGAATCGGCCGGCAATGGCGCAGCTGCTCGATAGCTCTGTGGGCGGTTAGCGCCACTCACGACGATGGGGGTGGGACCTCACTTGTCGAGATCACTCATGGTGGCGGAGGGCCTGGAAGCTCAAGCCCCACCTATGCGCGGTTCTCCAGGTAAGAGCGGTACGACGTAGGTGGCCACGAGTTGCAACGGAGGTGGGTGCTTCGGCTTGTGGGGGCGAATGGATAGCTATGGAGGCGCGGCGGCAACTATTCGAAACGACGACGATTCCGGTGGAATGGGCGTGTATGTGAAGTACCAGCGGGTGACAACAGGATAAATATCAGACGCTAGATTAGATCGAATAAAAGAGGAGACTTCAGATGGATGCAATGTTGTAATCGGTCACTACTCTAAAGGGAAAGAGTGCGCGCGGCAGGCGGCAAACTTGAAGTTGTCGCGCCACACGCGGGACCTGTCCAAGGGGTCCGTGCCCTCACCAGCCACACCCTCCGGGGTTGGAGAAAATCCTGGCCTGCAAAAGTCGGGCCGATCCGGCAAGCAGCATGCTGGCCACGGCTCGACTTCCAACACCACCAAAGCTCTATCGACCGGCGACTTCCGTGGATCTCGACATTGCCGACTCTACTCAGGTGAGCTCCGCCAGTTGCTGAACTCAATTGCATAATCACGTAGCTGACTCCAGGCTTCGCAGACTCCAATGCGGGCTTCGTAGCCCCTCAACTCCCCAACACTCGCGCGATATACCGTTTCGATTCAGCTCCCTCCGCCCACGATGCCTCCAGCTCTCCACCCCCGCTCGCACCTCACGCTTTCCCTCTTCACCAGCACGCTCGCACTATCCTTCCTCGTGGTGGGTGTACCGCATCTACTCCCCTGTCCTGTGCCCCTCCACGCCCTTGCCGAGACCGACGACCCCAATGCTCCACGTCGCCGTCGCAGAAGGATAAAACCGGCCGAAGGCGCCGATAATGAGCCTGATCCGGAGGCTGTGGCTGGTATGGCTGCAGAGCGGAAGCGCGAGTGTCCCGTGCCCAAGCCCGGCGGGCTCGTAGGACAGGTTCTTGGATTCAAGCGGGACGAGGGAGGGGCATTGCCGATTCGCATAGCGCGAAAAGGAGATTCCGAAGAGTAGGCGATAAAGAGGACTGCAAGAGCGGCCATGTACATATATCGTGGACAAAATATCGACGGGATGGCAGAGATGGTACACCACGCTCGAAATCATACAGAGCACGCCGAAGATGTTGGACATATTTGAGCTCCCTAAAACTGCACCAACTGCAAAGCTGCGAAGTATCCAATTGCAGAATCTTCTTCTTGCCAGCTGAATACAATATTGGACCTGGTGAGCGGATAGCTGTCCGCCTCTTCGTTGGTTAACTTGCCTCTTCGCTTGCAGAGCCGTCTCTGCCTCCCTTACAAGCAACCAGGCGTGTTCGTATAGGTCAAGCTTACTTCATGGGCACTTGAGCATGATCGCACCATTCAGTCGTCAATTGAGTCCAACACAAGGTGCATTGAGGTAGATGAATATCGCCCATGTCTACTCTCGTCAAAGTCAGATTGCTGCATAGTTCGTCAGATGCCGGACCGTCAATCCATGAGTCAAAGCTTCAACTCGCTTTGAAGCAATGATAGACCGACCAAGATTGAGATAACCAAGGATGCAGCGCATGGCGTTCGTCTTCGTGTCCATCCGGGTCCGATATGCGATGCCAAGCCCCGATCTCCAACATCCCCCGCAACCGGCACATGGCAGCCGAACCCGATGCCGTCAGGCGGCTGGCGTGAGAACAGGTGCTCGAGGAGAACTCCACGACCCTATAAACCAACACGCCACTCATGTTTGCCCGTCTCCATCAACTGGCACGCCATCTCACTCGCCCGCTCCCCAACTACGCTCACGTCTCCGCCGCAGCAGCGCCCATGGCGAGCAAGAAGATCCACACGGCCGCGTGTCTCATCATCGGGGATGAAGTACTCGGCGGCAAGGTGCGCCGGTCAAGCTACATCCTTAAGGCAATGCTCACCATACTAGACCGTTGACACAAACTCGGCCTACTTCGCAAAGTTCTGCTTCAACCTCGGCATCGACCTCAAGCGCATCGAGGTCATCCCCGACGATGAAGCCGACATAATCGAGTGCGTGCGCCGCATGTCCAAGAACTACGACTTTGTGTGCACTAGCGGCGGCATAGGCCCGACACACGACGACATCACATACTCCTCCATCGCCAAAGCCTTCAACCTGCCCCTCACACTCCACGACGGGGCATGGGTGCGCATGCAGCGGCTGTCGAAGCCGCACAAGTCGCAGCCCAACTTCGACTGGGTCACTGAATCGCCCGCCCTGGCCGCTAAGCGGCGTATGGTGGAGATTCCCATCGACCCTGCGCGGCCGCTGGAAGAGCAGGCCGTCTTCGTCGCAGAGGACCTGTGGATCCCGCTCGCTATCGTCAATGGCAACGTACACATCCTACCTGGCGTGCCGCGTCTGTTTGAGCGTCTCCTTGATGAGTTCAAACCGCTGTTGCTGCCGCGTCTGGTGGATCCGAACGGAGCGTCGTACCGCGTGCTCATCTCGACGCCGCTGGCCGAGAGCGCCGTAGCGGAGTTCCTGACGGCGCTGGCAAAGGAAGTCGAGCCGCGCGGGGTCAAGGTGGGGAGCTATCCGCGGTGGGGAAAGAAGCATAACACGGTGACGCTGGTGGGGAGAGACCGCGAGTTTATCGAAAGCCTGGTGTCGCGTGTGGAGAAGGAGGTGCAGGGGCGGCGCATAAACAAGGAGGGTGAGGACGAGAGTGACGGGTCGGATGCGGATGCGTAGGCTGATCTCTTACTCTGTACAGTGACTTGAGGACTGCGGAAAATACTGGAGCGAGAAGCGCATGATCATGTACATCTACAAGGGAGGGTTTCATCTGGAAGAGGAAGGTGGGATGGGTGAGATGAGGCTTCCGGCGCACAATACCTAGACGCTGGATATGTAAAGGTTTGAGGCGAACGGATCTCTAAAGCTTTCCTGCATGGCTATCTCTCTTCTTCCTATGTTGTAGCGGTTAGCATATAGAGTCGGCACACCCGTCTTTCTCGTATGAAGTGAAGGAGAGCAAGGCGAGCAAGCGAGTAGAGAGATCGGCCATGGATCGCAAGATCCAATGTTTCGATTCGACAGTCACGTCATATTGATCGCCGGGCAGCTGATCTCAGCTGAAGGCGAGTCTTGCGCTCCACTCGATCTGGACACAGTCGTGAAGCCGTATTCCAGGATTCCAGATTGCCTACCCCGCATTGGTCGTCCCCTCAAACCCCAATATCCCCACCTAGACAGCCCCCCCGGCCAATCCCCGCAATCCGCGCCAAAAGCCGTTGCCATACGGGTATCTCCCTCGCCTCCGACGGTACACGAATCGTACAGGCGCGTCAGCCGACGTCCGAAGCGACGACCGAGTCCACATTCCTCGAGTCCTGCACGTCTCGAATCAGGACCAGAACCTCTGCGCGCTGGCCAAACTGCCTCTCGGCCACACCCCGCATTCAGCGTGGCCCTGCATCCGTGAAACGATACTCGACCTGCAACTTGATGTCCCACGTGGAAACCGTCTTCAAGTTTGCCAGCAAACTCGCGCCACCCCTCGTCCATCCGGCCCGCCAACCGAACCCAGCCCCCTCCCGCCGCCGCGCCCGGAGCTCAGGATGCGCGCTGCAGGCCCGCGTCGGCGCGGCGCATTGCATTCTGCAGCAGCGCCTCACGCCACCGCCTGGCCAGGGGGCCGCATCGTGGGCCGGCGGCTTGGATGGCGTTGTTTCTCGTTGCGCGAAGCGAACGGGCGCGTACCCTAGAAGCGCGAATGGAAGCGGGCACGGTACGGTACGGTGCGGTACGGCGGGTGTGGTGTTTCGCTGCGAGACATTTTGCTTGTGATGATGGGCTCCCCCCCAACGTGGAGACGGCGGTTAGGGATTTTCAAGTGCGGCGAGGGAGGTGTTGATGCTTCGCTGCCTTGGGTGAACATCTTTAAAGCTATGCCGCCTCGCAAACAACACACGGCTCAAGGGCGATATGCATGCTCCACCGCACCGCAAATGCAAGCCGTGCCGCCGAGGGCACAGTGTTTGCGACTCCGTTGCCCGCAGAAGCATCCCTGCGTCTACTCCCGGGGTGTGCCGGCGGGCTTTCGCACCGGATGAAGGTCCGGCGCGGGGATGCGATAAGCCCCGGGCCGGGTTGTGGTGCTGACAACGTGCCATATCATGGCGGATAGCGGGAAGAGACTACGCAGTAGGTACGAGTCCTGTGCTGTGTGATTCTGGCTGTGCAGAGTACATATTGATACATATTTCGCGTGCGAAAGCGGGTGCTTCGTGCAGGGCCGGAAGCAAGGCGGTCGGCGAGGCGGTTCGCTGGTGCGATCGTCGTGTGCTTATTGCCGCGCGCGCCGTTGCTGCTAGGGGACTGAGTCGGTGTTCATGGTGAGTCGGGATGAAGGTGATAGTGGCATATGGAATGAGATGCGGGAAAGGAGTGGATGAGATGTGGGGGAAGACTGCATCCAAACACCGCCGCGGAGTTTCGTTTGACACGGTGGACTGGGCGTGGTTCATGCGGCGTGGGCTCGAGAGTCGTGAGAGTCAAGCCTTTGGACAGGCGCATCAATCATGGGCCCGGATGTGATGCATTTGACGCATCTCATGCTCGGGCCGGCCTTCAAAACCGATGTTTCGACTAGCAGATGTGACTAGCAGATGTGACTAGCAGATAGCCTCATCCTCTGCTTTGGGCTTTGATGCAGAAGAAAACGGGCGACTTCCACGTTCGCTGCAGGGATGGCATGTTCATGAGGCTTGGGAGCTGCTTCGCCAGCTGGAGTACCAGCTGCTGATGGTAGCTGACCCAGCGATACTGTATGCCAATAGCGACTTCTTTGTCTCTGGCTTCATTGAAGGCGACGGTGGATGAAGCGGGCGATTAGCTAGTTGCTGCTGCAGGAGTGATTGGCGAATGGCACAGGCTGAAAGCGGCGAATTGGGAGGTGGAGTGGGGGGGGGAAGGGGGATGGATTGGGGATGGGGATGGGGATGGGGGGAGAGGGATGCTGCACACCGCCAACTCCCCCAATCATCTCATGCAGCAAGAGAGCAGAGCGACGAGTGAGAGAAAAGAGATCTGAGCGATTCATTGTCGTCCAGCCCTCTGAGTTTATATCCGCTCGCCTTTCTTTGAGCTTGCACAAGATCATCGGCGGAAAAAGACAGGAGGAGACGCAAAATCGAAGTGTCAAGCGCCAAGATTATCAGGAGTCGGGTTCGTGGTCTGTGCATCCCACCCCCCTCTTCCGTCCCTGCAAGGGTATTGGTCGGCGCAGACGCAAGAGAGAAGGGAGACGCTGCACAGAAGAAGAGGCGGAATCACAAGTCCCAAAAGCTGAGAGGAGAGAAAGAGAGAGAGAGAGACCTCCCAAGAGACAACCACGCGCACACAACCCCCTAGTCAAAACCAACACCACAATTCGCATCTTGAACTGCGTTCGCTGCGAAAACACCATCAACTGCCCTCCCCTTCTCTCTCGATCTTCATCAATCATCAGCTTCCATATTCTCCCCCACCATCCGAAGAGAGATCATCCACCTCTCCACCCTCCACCCGCAACCTACCCACCCCCCCCCCCCCCCCTCCCCCTTCGCGCTCCCAACCACCAACCACAACGCTTGCAGCTGCGCCGTACTAGTCCCATCTCCCTCCCTTCTCCCTCTCTGCCTTCCCGCACCCAAAGTCCTCCACACAAACCTACCGAACCCCCCCCGGCCTCCCTGCGATTCCTTCCCCACCCCTTCCCGAAGACAATCCTCACTTCAGTCAACACCAAGCGCTGCACGCGCACCCCCCCCCCCATCGAAGCAACCGTCTCGCCCGCTGTTAGCATCGACGCGACTCTCCGTTCCCTCCCAACCCGGCACAGTCGGCGTCATAGGTTGCGTCAGTTGAGATGGCATCCAAGGTAAGCTCAGCTCTGCGTCTTGTCGCGTCTCTCCGCCATGGTCGGAATGAGCGCTAACGCGTGCACTCGTCTAGTTTCTTCGCGAGTACAAGCTGGTGGTTGTCGGCGGCGGTGGTGTCGGCAAGTCGTGCCTTACGATACAACTCATCCAGTCGCATTTCGTAGACGAATACGACCCAACCATCGAAGGTATGCGCGTCTCCGCTTTGTTCCATCCCCTCTCCATCACACCGTCTCTTTGGCGTCACCATTGAGCACGCGCTTACACTCCCCAGATTCCTACCGCAAGCAGTGTGTCATCGACGATGAGGTCGCGTTGCTCGATGTCCTCGATACCGCCGGTCAGGAGGAATACTCGGCTATGCGCGAGCAGTACATGCGGACGGGCGAAGGCTTTCTGCTAGTCTACTCGATAACGTCACGGCAGTCCTTTGAGGAGATGCTCACCTTCCAGCAGCAGATTCTGCGCGTCAAGGACAAGGACGTCTTTCCCATCATTGTCGTTGGTAACAAGTGCGATCTGGAGAATGAGCGCGAGGTGTCTACAGCCGGTTAGTCGCTCTCCTTGGCGTTCCTCACTACGTAGCACGCACTGACACACCCTGCAGAGGGAGAGGCGCTGGCCCGCCAGTTCAACTGCAAGTTCGTCGAGACGTCAGCCAAGTCTCGGCGCAACGTTGACCAAGCCTTTTACGAAATCGTGCGCGAGATTCGCCGGTATAACAAGGAAATGTCGTCTTACCCCTCGGGCGTGCCGGCACAGTCGCCGCAGGGCAAGATGGAGATGGATGGCGAGCGGGAGGGCAAGACATGCGGATGCTGCACGGTCATGTAAGGGATATAGGAAGGGACTGGAGACAAGAGGCAGAGAAGAATCAAGGATGCTCTTGCATTCGTTGGGGCCTGTTTGCATGTTTGCGGCCGGTTTGCGCGCAGGGTGTTGATCTTTTTTTTTGGGGGGGAGGGGAAAGCGCAGTCATACTCATGGGGGCTTGGGGGTCAAAGAGGCTACGGACATGCATGCGATGCCGCAAAAAAATGGCCCTCCATTTCGAAAGAGTTTGGAGTGGGGCGGTTGGGAGAGGTGCATCTATCTTGGAGATTCGGAGGCGTATTTCCGTCTTGCCAATACGCTTCTCTCGCTTTTACCTCCTTCGTTTCTTTTCCCGTTTGTTTGCGCAATATCTTCTTGGTCCAGCTGTTTTGCTGTTTGTTTCTTGGGGTTCGTTAACTTATGCGTTGTAAGTGTGCTGCCGGCCGCGGGCGCGAATGTGTATTAGCAGGGAGGATGATGGGGTGTGATTAGAGGAATCACAGTGTTGTGTCTCGAGGTCTCTTCGTGGTTGCTGACTGTTTGCGAGTGTCTGAGGGTCCGCTGTTTCCGACATGCTGTTCCTGATGGCTCTTGCTGGACCTCTCTGAGTCAGCCAGCGGATGTGTCTGGTGTATCGACTCCCAGCTCTCCATGGTGGGTTCGTTGCGGGTAACATCTCGTTGGATCGGACGACCCTGCGGCTCCGCGTGGCTGGATATCACAAGAATAGGCGCCAGGTTTGTGTATCGGAGTCTACCCGGTAATTTGCTTCTGGTGTATCGTGCTTGCTTATCCGCGCCACGGTGGTAATACAGTCCTGACTTAAAGCTCGAAGTCCAATTTCCGGAGTGTTGTAGCGTGTCAATGGGAAGGTGATGTTCACCCCAAGCCTCGCGGATACCAGGCATCCATAAAGTCGTCCCAAAGTCAAGCCGGACATTCAACCGCACTCACCACACCCGAAGTTGTCCAGTTCAGCTCATGCCCTCCTCCTATCAAGCAAGCTCCAAACCCCGTGACCCATCCCCGGCCAAACATCCATCCGGCCCGGTCTTCTCGCACTCCACTAAAACCCCCCCTCCCTCCCTCCAATCCTCAGCCACACCCTTCCCCCCCCCATCCTTCCCGCTTCCGCCCTTGGCAGCCTGGCGACACTCCACGACCAGCCAACACCCCACGTGTATGAGTTAGGGCAGCTCTGATTGGACAGCTCGTGGACTTCAACCCCCACCTCCCCACCACTCGTAAAGATCTGCTAGGCTGATGGCGCTGGCATGTCACCGTTTTCTGCACGGTCGGGTTGCTGGGGATGTGGGAGGTGCTTGCGTGTGTGCCTGGTGCTGGTGTCGTGGGTTTGGGACTGTGAAGTGTGGGGGTGTGATGCTTTGGAGTCTTGTACGAGAAGGGAGGACGGACGCTTGGATCGGGGGGATGTCTGAGGGGAGGGCGATGCTCTCGGTTCTGAGGTGCCGTGTGGTGGTTTGGAAGAGGGGGAAGAGGTGCTTGGTGGCGGACGAGGTCCTGCGTTTCTGGGGACTGCGGCTTTACGTACTCGATGCGTGGCGGACGTCGGAGCTGCCAATGGGTTTGGCGGGTGAGAGGGCGTGCTTCGAGGGGATGTGGGGGGTGGGGCGGAGGGTTGTGGGGTTGTGAGGGTGGAAATGGTGTTATATGTTGCTCTTCTTCGCGGCAAGTGGTGGGTATTGGACGCCGAGTTTATGAGCGAGGCTGCGGGGTTGAGGGGGGGGGAGTGTGGATGGTGGGGACTGCGCCATTGGATTCGTTCGGTTGGGAGGTTGGAGAAGAGGGTGGTGATGGTGGTGCTGCATGGGAACTCCGCGGGGAAACGATCCTTTCAATATCCACTCTCTCGAGCTGCAGTCATCGTCTATTTCGGGCATCGTGCCGGTACTCGGCTTGCTGAAACTAGACTCGGGGATTTGCATCGGTTCCACCGGGTGCTCGGAGCGGCGAGTTTCTCGCATGGGGATCAGGTTCGGGAGCGATCCGATGGTAGTGTGGTGAACGAGTCCCCGAAGGTGTTCATTGCTGGTACTCTACCGATTGCTGCTTCCGATCGTCTTGAGGTTATATGTAGAGGTGGTTCGATGACGAGCAACCATCGTCGGTTCAGACTTGCGCCACTCTTACTTTTTACCCGCTTCGCTCCACCACTCCGGCCCATACCTCATCCATTCACACGCCGTCAGACATCCTCGTGCCCCTCAATCCACAGCACTAGCATCTCCACCCTCATAACCCGTCAAGCCCGTCTTGACGCCATTCCCGCCCTACAATCCGTTCTCGCTTTAAGCGCTTCAAGCACTTCAAGCATCCTAACTAACCTCTTCAACCGACAAGCACGCCCCACCTTTCCATCCTGCCGCTGATTGCTCAAGGCTTGTATCTCCGCTCCACCCTCCACGGCCTGCCAAATGCATATGCAAGCCGCCCATCCCCCGTCATCACCTAGCTCGACATATGTATCCCCCCTGCTGTCCAGAACGAAAGACTCTATTCTACTGTATCCCCGCATGCTGCAGCACAGTGAACGTACGAAGTACCGAGCAATCCCCTCCCCACCTCTCCGCCCCCAAATCATCGAGAACGCAGCCGCACTCCTCTCTCGAGTATCATCCTCCTCAATTTACATCCCCCGATCACCGTCATCAATCCCGCTACTCCCAAACTATCCACCACCCACCTTGAACCCCCCCAGAAGAGCCTGAGCCACGATCCCATCAAAAATCAGCCTTCCTGAAATACCAACCCAAGCACCCACACCCACACGCCGTGTTATCCCCCCCCCGGACACGCCGCCATAAGCCACTCAGCCCGTCCCCAAACCCGCGCGTTCAAGCAGGTGGGGCGCCACGGGCCTTCCACACGGCTTCCATTTTACTTTTATCGGCCCTCTGTCCCCCCCCCCCCCGCATCGGACCGCATCCTCCTCTTCAACCACCTACCTGCCCTTGGGCGACCATCGCCAAGCCGCATGCTCCACGACTAAACACCATCACCCTCTCTACACCAGCCTCACCACCACCTATCCTCCATCCATCACAACATCAATTCATGATGCCCGAACCAAAAGACCCAGTCCGCCTCCCACCCGCCTCTCCTCACCAATCTCTCGCTGACAGCAGCCAGAAAGCCAACCTCGCCCGCATCCGCGACAACCAACGCCGCTCCCGCGCGCGCAGGAAAGAGTACCTCGCCAGCCTCGAAGCCAAGTACCGCGAATGCACCTCCGCAGGAATCACCGCGTCCGCCGAGATGCAAGCCGCGGCCCGAAGGGTCCTGGACGAGAACGCGCGGCTAAAGGCTTTACTCCGGCGGAAGGGGGTTAGTGAGGGGGAGCTTGAGAGTGCGGTACGATCAGATGCGACTTCTGAATCGCCCGAGGTGCACGGGAATCCGCAATCTGATGATCTGGATCCGGCGGCACAGGCGAGCCCGTTTCTCCAGCCGGGAGAGGCGAGTGAGGATGATCCGGTTTCGCGGCTTGCGGCGCTGTTGGGGAGACGGTGCTGTCCAGGCGGCGTGTGTCCGCCTTCGGTGCGGGTGGATGGGCCGAGTAGTGTTGGGAGTCCTTCGAGTCCGCATGTCGTGGTTGCGGCTTCGCATCATCAGCATCAACATCAGCATCAACATCAACACCAACACCAGCATCAACATCAACAACAGCAGGCGCAACAACATCAACAACAAGCACAGCAACAACGCATCCAAAACCCAACCTTCCTTACCCCACCCCCACCACCCTCCTTCGCCCTCCCCCCACCAGCAATGTGCGAGCCTCTCCTCTCCAACGCCCCCCACCAACTCCTCCCAGCCTCCGCCTTCCCCCCCCACCTCCCAAGTCCAACCCTAACCCTCAGTCCACAATCAACCTACGCCCAAACACCCACCACCCTCCTCGGCGAAGAAAGCGACTTCGGCGCCCCGCCTTTGCTGCCTCCACCGAGTCTCAGCCCGGACGGGGCATTCGCGTATGGGTACGATGCCGGGTGGGAGGTGGGGAGGTATGGTGTGGGAGGAGGGATGGGGTACGGCGTGTATGGGGTTGAGGGGTGTGAGCCGGTCTTGGTGGGGGATGTGCTTGTGTTTGGGGAGATGGGGATGGGGAAGTTTGGGGTGCCTTGAGGAGGAAAAGGCGAAGGGATGGGATAGGTTTTTCTTTGGACGGCGTGTGCCGAGGGGAGTTACGCATTCTGCGTGGGAGACGAAGCGCTGGAAGCACGCTGTTTCGTTGGAACACGACAGCACGGCTTAAGCGGCTCGCGCTTCGGGAGGATATTAAGACGGAGCAATCGGGTGGACGCTGAAGGCCATGGTAACGCAGCACGAGGGCTGCTGGCGAAGGATACGTGACACGAGCGTCCACATGGGCGACATGCCTCGGTGAGAACGATGGCGACACGAGGGTCGTGTGTATAGTTGGCTTTGCCTTTCATAGCGATAGACAGCGGTCTGAAGCATTCAGAAGCGCACATACTACAAATTCTAAAAGTTGTCAACGGCATCAATGAAAGCCACTGCAAATTCATGGCCATACCCATTAGAACCTGTCTACCATCCGCTCACTAGAGCCACTGCAAATTGAGGACCATACCCGTCCTCATCCACCCACCACCTGTCCACCTAGCCGCACACACTCCGCAATCCACAGGGAGGCCCTAAACAATGGTCTCGATCCAGCACACATATACCCAGGATCCCTCCCATCCAACCCGCAGTCGCCAGTGTGTCACTATCCGCAGCACTGTCACTACCCGACGCACCCCCACGAGCCCAGACCCGCACATTACCCGATATACCCATTCCAGCCCAACGTGCGCCACAACCCAAATCCGCCTCGTAGGCTCCATCCCATCCAGTTCCATACACTCGCATACCCCCCCCAGCGCGGATGTGTATCCTTCCCATTCCCAGTCCCTAACCCAAACGAAAGCCGTATACGCCTCTCAAGACAGCGGCCGAACGCTCATTTTACTCCACAATTCCCGCTAGCATAAACGCCTTTCCCGTTTCCCATTCCCCGTTCCCTCCAGTCCAGTCCAGTCCGTGCAAATAATACCCGCATCCCGCAGTCCAATCCAGTCCGCTCAGTCCTCACAATACCCTCACCCCACCAAGCGAGCGGAAGCACATGCCTAACCCCTCCCACCCCCTCCCCTCACCCACCACCACTCTCCTCCCCCTCCTCCCCCAACCAAACATCCCCCCCCACCGCGCCCACCCACCGCTGCCACACAACCTCATGCGCCCCCTCCACAACCCTAACCCATCTCGCCGTATCAAAAAGCGCACATCCATTCCGTCCCTCATACAACCCCCTCCTCAACCCCTCCAGTCTCCCCCTAACCCCGCCCCTCCCCAACCTAACCGCAAAAACCTCATACTCCTCCTCACTCCCCGCAGCCAATTCCCGACCATCCTTTCCCCCTCTTCCCCGCGCAGACACGCCCCGGCTAGAATACTCGCCGCCATGCGGAAGCACATCTTATGCTCGTGCAGCGCGAGCGTGACCACCGGTGTGCCGGACCATAACGCGTCTACGGCCGTGGTGTGCGCGTTGCACTCCGGCGTGTCGAGGAAGAGGTCGCACACCCTCGCGCGCGCGATATGTGTTGCCTCGGGCGCGACAGTAAAGCAACTTATTCATGGACAGACCTTCGGTCCAACTTCTGATGCAGTGATGTTTCCATTGATCACACATCACCTTCTAACACCAACCCCCTTCTTGTTTTTGTCTCTCTTGGAGTTTATTCTATCCCGGGACATGGGAGGCAGTGGGAGCTTACTGTTGGTGCACTTCCATTCACCTCAGTTTGAGTGGGAGTGTTGAATTTGTGGCGGCAACCTGGGGTGGCTGGAGTGGAGCCAGGAGACAGGGGTCGTCTCCTGTCGAGGTATATAGTTAGCTCACTTCCCACTGCTAGACATAAAGCAACTTAGTCATGTTCACACTTCATTTTAACAGTATCCGCGACTGTGGTCGAATCCTTCTGGCGTGATCTGCGGCACGAGGTCCAAATAAATGATTTCCCCCTCTCTTTCTGCGCGCTGTCTTTCGCCGAAGGGTCGTTTGCGAAGTTTGGAGCTTAGGCAGCACGTGCAGGTGTCGTGGTGGTAGCTGTCCAACTTCAATCCGGTGGTGTTCTGCATGAGCTGCTTGAGATGGGAGTATCCAATGTGTCCCATTTTTCGATGTAGCTGCTCCGCTGACACTACCTTGGGTGACGATGGCTTAGTGGCCAATGTCATGTACGGCACGATTGCCGTCTTGGGAGTTGCATGCGAATGAGGATGATTCCGTCCTCTTCGAATGCCATAGCAATCTCAACGCCGTCTCTGTTCTTGATCCCTCCGTCGCTCCAATCGAGCATGAGTCCGGTCTTTCTCATCTTCATGGCTGAGAGAATATTGATCGGGGAGTCCGGGTGGTAACAGACGTCATTTACAGTGTGGATGACTGTTCGGCCGTCTCGAAGTCGGCATGGAAGTCGAATGGTTCCCTTTTGGGTGACATGAGTCGTTCCTCCGGTTCCGCTGAGAGTGCCTCCGGCTTCGTGCATTTCAGTGAACCAGGCCTTGTTGTTGCAGACGTTGACTTTGGATGAAGTGTCGTATGTTGTCTTCTGCCTGTCAGTGGAAGTGAAAAGACTGAGAGTGAGCCAGGTGTCGGCATACCCGATGCCAGGATACCCGAAAGGCAGGCTTGGCACGGCGAACACTGAAGTGGCGAAGATGGACGACGCCGAAGTCCAATGAAAAGCAGGAACATCCTGAAAGACGATCACGGACATATATACTGTTCATCCTGTAAATTAGAGAAAAAAAACAGGGCTAGGCAATCAATCTTTTCTCACACAATTCTTTGAGCACTTCCGCCAAAAGAAGGAGCAGGAGGAAATCCTCGACTACCTTTGTACGAGTGGATAGGTAGGATGAGAACCCGATATGCTTTAGAATCGCGACTATTTCATGGTAGACTGGCTGATGTAAAGACGGGACGTAAGGCTCAAAGGCACCAAGCAAGTACTGTTAAGGCACTCATGAGTATGGAAGGCATCGTTTGTATTCTAGAAGGGACCCATCTAAGAGTTAGGCAGAGAGTAACGGTCAACACTAGGCCTAGGGGCAGGTATTGACCAGGACAGTGGAAGGCGATATGGGACTACTGTTTGCATACGGCTGAGGGCCCCGCAAGGCCGTTGTCTTCTTGTCTTCTTTGTCTTCTTTGTCTTCTTTGTCTTCTTCCAAACTTTCCAAAGGCTTACTTGCATTTTGCCTGTGACGAGGCCTTACCTACATCACTTACCCTCCATCATGCTTTCGCCTACTCAGGCCGCCGTCTACAGGTGCAGATTCCAGCATTTGGTCCTGAACTCCAGCGGATCGCGCACCATCCTTCCAATGACGAGGCATTCAAACTATGTACAGCTAGCCTCGAAGAAGGAAAGCACCGGGCGGGTTCGTAGGTGCTTAGATCCACCCAACATCGTCCAACAATGCTGATCACTAGTGGTGTCCAGCCTGGAGTGGTGGGGAAGATGAAAGTGGGGCCCGCGCAAGCGCAGGCGTAGGCGCGGCCCGTCAGATCCCTGCATGCCGATCCCATCCTACTCAGTTTTGACATCAAGTCGTCAACTGTTAACCTCAGTTTTCAGAGCGATATGATGCTCCACATTTGCACTCATTTTGGCTTGCCATGATGCAACCCTCCCTCCGCTTCTCGCCCAGTGAGTTCCCACTGGTCCTCCTTCTGGGTTTGGGGGACATTGTGGCCCTCGAGATAGGCTGTCGGTGGTGAGGCTGCGCCCCCCGGTGCTGGTGCCAACTGCAGCTGTTACTGGACAGATCGAGAATGCCTTTACGCACTTGTCACAGCCTCCACGTAGTACACGGGGCTGGGAGCGCCGAGCCCCCCCGCACTGAGTAATCCCACAGCTGAGGGCGAGTCGCTCGCGGACCTGGTTCATTTCGCATCAGCTTTTCGCCTCTCTAGCATCTCGGATCTGATGAACGAAGCGTCTTGACAGCTCTGAACCATCATGGTACGTATGTTTCTTCTCCGTAACCCCTTCTTCCTTGGGGTCAACTGTATTCCATTTCCTCCGCGATATGCGGTGCAGTTGTATCGCCGTTCCTGAGCTCTGTCTACCATTGCATTTTGGCCCTTACTAACTGTGTTCAAGAGAAAATTTCGGAAAATACTAAGGCCTAAACCTAGCAAGAAACGCGATGAAGCCGGTGACGGGACCGAGCCCAGCGCAGCTGGTAATCATGTTGCACCCCGTGCCCCCGCCGGCCAACCCTCCACCGAGCCCAGCGAGCAGCGCGTGCCACCATCATCATCGAGTCCCGGCCCCACAAGTCGCGAGACGGTTGTACCCACATCACTACCGCATTTGCGCACCCTAACCCTCGTCGCGGCGCCGAGTGGTTCTCCCGCTGTGGATATCATATTCGTTCACGGACTCGGCGGTTCAAGCCATGCAACCTGGGCCAAAGGCGGCAACCCGGAGCTCTTCTGGCC